>CM075941.1:8232647-8776191 GCA_038030265.1 Corythucha ciliata
GTGAAGGGTGCAGGGAGATCGGCATTAAGTGAGAACAGGAAATCTTGCCATGGATAAGATGTCGTAGGCAAGCGTCATTCAATTTGACCCTCCCCTCCATTTATGCCGATCTGTATGCACCTTTCACGAATATTGTTGGTACGTAGGCGACTGCTCATATTTTTCTGTAAAATTAATGTTTTGGAATGGGAGGACAAGCTATCTTAGGAAGGAGAAGGTATCCACGTGACGCTTGGGCACGTTTGAAGTTGAAGCTTGACGACAAGTTTGACCGTGTCAGTGGCGGCGGAAGTATTTTGGTTCAGGGGGGGGGGGCGAAAATTAAGGCGCTTCCCCCCTTCCCTTCCACACCATACCCTACACTACCATCACTTCCTTAGTTTTCATCAATAGAAGGTGATATGTAGTGTAGTTCTCAATTTTAAGTAAATAAAGGAGGCAAGGTATTGTATGGAGGTGCCCAATAGTCTTGAATTTTCAGCATTTAGGGAATGATTTGAATGTGGTATACAACGGCCTGATTCTTGATAGGTTTTTGACTAAAATATTCTATTTTTATCCCACATGATACTAAAACCGAATTTTACGGCCGCAAATGAGTCCCAAAAGTGTCTCTTTTCATGCCTAGGAACTAAAGTATTTTTCAAGCGACATGCTCCGAAAGTAGTCATTTTCTATACCCAAAAATGTCTGGGAAATTGCCCATTACCGCACAGTGACATTCGAGAAATTTTCTGTACTAGTCCAGAAAATATTTTCCGTCCTAGTACGGAGAGTAAATGAACTCGGGTTATAACCTCGTTTAAGGTCTTCTTAAACTAAAGACACGAGAAGTCAGTAGTCAATTTGTCAAAGTCAGTTTTATCATTTCCTTGCTGTCGCGTGAAAAAAGTCGTAGATCACTCGTAGGAAGGGGATTTACCTCGCCTCGCCCGCCGGGCTTGTAATGTAATGTACCGCGGCAAATTTTACGGTGTTTTTAGCTCCTGCGTATACATATACTATTATTGATTTCTTAGTTGTTTTTTGCCACAAGAATATGGCAAGTATTCGTTTTAAATAATAAACGATAATCATTCGTACTCAAATAAAACAGCAAAGTGTGGGAATGCAGGTAGGGGCATAACTAGAAATCCGGATCCGGGGTTCGGATGGGGGCCCCTGAATAGCTTGAAGATGAAAAATCGGGATTTTCAAGTAGATAAGATGAAAACGAATGGCTAAACTCGCTTGTAAAAGTGAGTAAAACGCTGATTCGCGGCTGAAATTGAGAAAAATTGCTGAAATTTATGGCTGTTAATATTAAGAAAAAGCGCTAGCTAATTCACAGCTGACATTGAGATAACGCAAAATCACGAATTGTTGAGGCGAAATTAGGAAAAAGCGCTAATTTACTCAGCTAAAACTGAGATGAAAAGCGCTAATTCAAGGATGGAAAAGAGAAAAACGCAAATTCGCGTCGTCTTGAAAAAAAAAAACAAAAAAAAACACGCTAATTTACAGCTAAAATTGTGATAAAGTGCTACAATTTAGCAACTTTCAAAATTTAGAACAAGCGCAAATTCACAGCTAAAAGGGAGAAACGCCAACTCAAGGATTCTCGGGGCAACATTGGGACTAAAATTTAAAAAAAGCGCTAATTCACGGGTGAAATAGTCAAAAACGCGAATTCGCGTCTAGATAAAAGTGGAGGAAAACTCAGCTAAGGTATGAAAAATTACGATTTTACGGATAGAATCGAGAAAAAACGCTAAAAATCGTAGCTACAATTAAGAAAATGTGCTAATTTACTGCTAAAATTGAGAAACAAAACGCTAATTCACAGCTGAAAATGAGAGAAAACGCCAATTCGCCAATTCTTAGGGGCAACTTTAAGGCTGAAGTTGAAAAGCGCTAAAGATGAGAAAAACGCTAATTCAAGGATAAAAAACAAAACAACGCGAATTCGAGTCTAAAAATAGAGAAACACGCTATTATGATAAAGTGTTAAAATTTGGCAGCTTTAAACATTGGGAAAAAGCGCGAATTCACAGAAAACGCCAACTCACGGATTCTCGGGGCTGGGACTGAAATTGAGAAAAAGCGCTGCAATTCACGGCGTGAAATAGAGAAAAACGCGAATTTGCATCTAAAAGTGGAGGAAAACTTTAATTCACAACTAAGGTACAAAACATTTCAATTTTGCAGATAAAATCGAGAAAAAGTGCTATAATTTCCAGCTAAAATTAAAAAATGTGCCCATTCACTGCTAAATTGGGGGTAAAAAGGCTAATTCACAGCTGAAATTGAGAATACCCCAACTTGCACATTCTTGGGGAACTTTGGGAATAAAATTGAGAAAAAGCGCTAATTCAAGCGGCTAAAACTGTGAAAAGCGCTAATTCGAGGGTAATAAATAGAGAAAAACACGAATGTTTTTTTTTTGTAATGGAGAAAAGCGCGAATTTACGGCTTAAATTTAGAAAAATTGCTAATTTGCGGATAAAATTGGGAAAGAGCACTTAAACGCAACCTAATTTGCGGATTCTTAAGGCAACTTCACGGTAAGAGCTTGTAAAAAGCGCCGATTCGCAGCTAAAAATGAGAAAATGAGCTAATTCGCGGAAAAAATTGAGAAAACGCACTTTAGAGGAAATTTCGTTGCTAAAATTGAGGAAAATATATACTTCAAAGCTGCAAAAAAGTATATTTACGGTTTAATTAGAGACTAAAGGGCCTCCTAGAGATTTCCGCCCCGGGCCCCGGACAAGTGTTGTTCCGCCACTGGGTAGCGGTGATCGCATAACAAAACATCGGGTTTGATGCCCCTAGGGTAGAGATGCCCGGTGCGCACCGCATGCGCCGCACGCCCCTTGCTACGCCTGTGCTTCATATTGCTTAAATTTGGGCTAAAACCCTCTCCGGGGAGGGTAGCCGATAGGTGGATCGCCCTCCTTTGCCAGATGGCAGGGGTAAAGTGTAGAAGAAGAATCAATAATATACCTAACAAAAAGTCTGCAGAAAAGTGAAAGATGGGGGGGGGGGCAATGTTCTAGGCATTGCTATTTTTCATCTTCTCGCAAATGATCCAGGGTTTTCGATCTGAGTGACGGTCGCTTGGTCCTCGAATAAGAAGCGAAAAGGATAGAATAAGAACTTTGGGTGCAGTATTCGGGATAGAAGATTGGCATTAAAGCCTGGGGGGGCGACGCCCGCCCAGACTAAATTCCGGGGGGGCGGCCGCCCACCCGGTTCCGCCGCCACTGGACCGTGTGGGTGCGACATCAAACGTCAAACATGCTTGACTAGCGAAACTAATAAAACCATGCTTGTCAAGCATGTTTGACCGTGTGTGGGCCCCTTTAGGAAGAGGAAATTTTAAAAAATACATAGGTCCAAAAAAATACCACCTGAAACCTTGAACTATATGAGCAAAGAAAAAGAGGGTTTCTAGGACTTTTAGACAAATAAGTAATAAGTCCAATGTGAGAGATGATTTTCTTGGCTTTCAAAATTATTTGGAGTAACAGCTGTGAAACCGTGAGTTTCTGCCAAAAAAATAAGGACTTCAATGGAAATCACACAAAAAATCATGTCTCCTGACTGGTACAAGATATAACGTCCGGGAAGGTCGCGATCAATTACATTTTTCATGCAGTTCCATCCTACTTTTTTTGTAACACGTCCAACGGACTTATTCGGTAGGGGTAGGGGGGTATAGGTATACACATAGGTATCTTAGGTAGGTATTTAACTATCAACTACTTAAGAATTAAATAACAATGCACCGTGTACATAAGTATCGTTAATTAATAATCACCTATGAAAGCTGAAACCATCTTCTCTATCCTCGCTGCGTTTCGTGCAAAGTTTGGCTACGCAGCCAGGCATAATGTAGGTAATACACTGATTCAACACCTTCACAGAGCACGAGCACTATCACTTAAGGATGTCATAAATTAATAAATAATAAAATTAAATAAAATTTAAACCCTTTTACCTATTCTCGTACACGAAAAATAAAACATCTAGTGCGACACCACAGAACTGGTATCAACTGCTTTTGAGCTTTTGTATAGTTAATAGTTTCTTATTTTAACTTCAATGCTTCGTTTTTAATGAGTGTTTCCAATAGTTTTTCTCACCCCATGATTTGGACACTATTAGAAAGGGAAGTGTGCCGTTTTTTTTTTTTTTGTTTACGCTCCCTCTATTATTTATCTGTGCTCGCTGGTTTTAAGTCATTTCAAACACGCCAGCTAGCATGTTTGTGTCATAATGCGCCTTCCGAAAAAAATTCACCTATAATGTAGCTGTCGGAGAGCGGTTTGTTGTGTTTCTTTTCCATATTTTCTACTAGAGCTCTCCAATAATAAAATAATGGAGGATAAACAGATGAGCTATTTAGAGGCATGAAAAGGACAGAGAATACAAGGGATATTACGTTGCGGAATATGTTTGTGGCGGGATTTCAAATATGCCAAAGTTTGTTAACAAATAAAAAATATTTCTGAAGGGCTTAATTTCTATTTATTTTTTTACGTTGAAGGATTGATATGCTTCATCGAAAAAAAAAAATTGGGGAAATGTGAAACTTCCTCATTCATATTTTCCATGCGCCGTAAATCAGAGTGCAGCCGATGGGGTCATTCAAAATGCATCGACTAAATAAAACGGATTCGATACTGGAATTTTCCGTCCCTCCTCTTCCAATAGGCCCCATATACCCTGACACCGATAAGCGGAACTTCAGATTAAAAGAAAAAGGTCTGAGGTCAAAACAGAGACTGGACCGCACCTTCGGTGCAGTTTTTCGTGATTGTTTGGTTGGTCCTGCTCCCAACATCTTTCGGCATTTCCCGCTTTTCCTTTGGCTCGCAGCCGCAGGACCAGTTAGCTGAAATGCAACATTCATTTCCCAATAATTTGCAATGCGTTATCTCGCGAATAAAACGTATTTGCCGTCTGACTGGACTTTGTGTTACTTCTCCCCACAAGTCCATCTTTGATGCTGTCTGCCACCGGTTTCATCACGTCCAAATGGACGCAGACAATTTTTCCCACTATTAGGAAATTATTCTCGATTTTATGCGCTAGATAAGAAAAGCATGCAAATGGTTGCACTTTTTACGTCGCTGGCTCTTGAGCTAATTGTCAATAACGCCCTAGAACATAGATCGGATCACCGAAAATCGTTTTTTTTTTTAAGGCAAATGTGCCCCGGAAGCAAACTTTTAAATTTAAGATTTATGATAAAACTGCTAGGCGGCAAGATTGATTCTATTTTTCGACCGGTTTCATTCGATTCGAATGAAAATCGAATCGAAAATAGGATAGTCTAGCCTCATACAGTCTTACTTTAAACGTCGGCTTCCAGGGATGAAGATGAATGACGTTGGGGTTAGAGCCACGGGTGAATCATAACATTTGCGCCGAGGGTGCGGTCCAGTTTCCATTTCCACCGTTCAGACCATCAGCTACCAAAGCTACCTACTAGGTCCTGGTGTCATCAGCTGCATGCTGCCGGACTTCTGTACGGGCTGGTGAGACCAGAATCAAATAACTCTTCCTGCCTGAGGCTCTGAGTTCGAAATGGATAATGGACCGTAACCTCAGTGCAATTTTCATATTTTGCTTTCAGGGTACAATTTTCCTTTGAACATCACGATTTTCGGTGATCCAAGCTATGTTTTAGGGAGTTACTGACAACTAATTTAAAACATTGACACCGATCTCCTCAGTCCAACACAACCCTTTTGATTTGCTCCATTATTCTATTTCGATAATGCAGAAGGATGAAAATAATTACGAAATTACTATATTTTTATCCGTCGATAATTTCGCACAACCATAAATAAATACGACAGGAAACTCGAGATGTGTAGAAGGGATACGGAAAAATCAACGGAAAGAAAACTATTACTTGGCTCGGTACTTGCACGACATCGAAAAAAAATGGAGCATCCCCGAGTACGAATATTCGTTACTTAGCGAGTATCCATACACACTACTAGGAGCTCGGCGAGTAACGCGTATAATGTCCCCGCTAAAAGAAGCCGAGCATAAAGTAATTTCTAGTGAACCTCAAAGTACGGGTCCTAAACCCCTTTCTCCTTTGTCCGACTCGCCCTCTATGGTTGTTCTGCACCGTTTGCCGAGAAATCGCGCATTTTTCGCGGCTCTGAGCTCTGAGGATCGCGCGTCTAAACTCGGTCACACAGGGGTGGAAAAGGTGAGTCGTTTTTCCGATTTTTTCCTTGTCCAGAGTTGTCCGCACCGAAGTTATATTTGTTTCAACAACTTTATTCTTTGCATTGTAATTTAATACCTAAAGCTATTATCATAAGAGATCTCATTTAATAGAGAGCTTTTATCAAACTGACTATAGAGAGAATCTTGAACTTAATATCAAGCGGTTATGAAGATTGCATGGCACGGAAGAGACGGGCTTATTTAAATCCTTTCATCCTCAAGGAAAGTCGGTTTATTTGACCCAAGAAGGTACTGCTCTCCTTTCACCATTGTTATAGAACGCTCCTCTTTGCAGGTATCAAGAACAAACATGTTTTTCTAAAAATTTCATTATATTATTTTCCATCCAAATATTTTCATAAAGCACAAGAAAGAAATCTATGTTTAACAAAGTGTGTGGTTAGCAGGGTCCTACTTTACCCAATTCGAGTCATTTTTGTAACATAGCGTATACTTTTCTTTTTCTTTACTGAAAGTTTTGTTTTCTCATTATAAACAGTTTTTTTCTCTCTCTCTAAGGGCTCAAAAATGGCGAACAAAGTTTAATTGGAGAGCCTTCTTATCTACCAAAAACCGCATTCAACCAACACGTATAACTTTCCTTCATAAAACAGTGGATGCATACGCGGCTGAGGTCCACAGGTAGGGGATGGTGATGGTTTGTTTTAACCCTCATCCTTCACACTTCACAGTCTTTGAGCTTTTAACTAATACCCCTGTAGATCATAATATTCAAAGGGGTTGAAAGGTAAATTTTGCTGGGACAGGTTCAAAGAAGACGACAGAAGGGGGTAGAAATTAAGAGGATAACAACTCCCAAGACTGTGTAACCAAGGCTAAAACCCACTGTATAACTTTCCAAATTAGAACATTATATTAAACTATACCGCTCCCTCTTGTTTTCCCGTTATAAACCATCGTTTTTAGCCCACTCACCCTTCACAATTCATTCCACATCCCTCTCCGACTGAAACACACCGGTAGTTATAACAGTCATTATACAACGCCACAAAAAAGGTGGAAGAAACAGTGGTTGGGAAAACAGATTTTGGGGTAATTTCAGACCAAATCACAGGTGCTTCCATGCTTTACAATCACCCGGGGAAAGTTACAAAATGAATGAAAATTAAAATTACCATCAACAAATTGTCTTATTATTCAGCTGCTGAAACTTCAAAGAACTTTCATAGCAATTTAATTTCAGGAATATTCATGTCAGAATGAAAATGGAAGTTAAAAAAAAAAAAAAAATGTAGCGTCAAACGATCAGGGAATTCGCTTTGAGTCATATTTGAAGGGGAACTGTAGAAGATAAAAAGAATATTTTTTAATGTATCTCAAACAAATTCCTTTGCAAGAAAGATTTGCATATTTTTCCTCTTGGCTCATCTTTAACTGCTTTATCCTGGATATTTAAATATACAGACTAATTGCTGCTAACTAAAATGTGCTGTGGTTTCACATTAGGGACAGAGGTCCTTAAAGAAATATTGAATAATTTATAGAAACCCACTGATTGGTGCTTCTCAGCTTAACTTTACACTATAATTCTCCCTTTGAAATCTTACATAGACACAAATAACTTTTTAGTTTCGCCTATTTTTATCACTGTTCTTGTGAACAAAAAAAAGGCTTCCATCAAATTGTGGGAGTGCGGAATTACTATAAAAGAAAGAGAAAAACATGTTTGAACAAATGGTGTTAAAGAGGAGATGGACGGCAGTAGTGGAGTATAAACAACGGTTGAAAATAAAGGGGAAGAGAGCACTTGACAAAAGACAGATCGAGAAAAAGAGAGTGTAAGTTTTTCTCTGTCCCATACGACCTGAAGTGGAGGAAAGTTGTGATAATGGGTCAAGGGACAATGTCTAGAAGTGGCCCTTTTCAAGGGTCACTGAACGAGGAGTGAAAAATCTTGTGGAAGGAAGACATTATTGAGGGTAGTGCCGATGGATTGACTAGGTGTAGGAGTGGATTAAGTTTAGTCGTTTGATTCGTTCTTTTCAGTGTTGTTTGATAGAAAATAAGCAATGAAATTGAACATCTTTCTTGTACTTCTTGGGGCTTTGAATGTTACGTTTCAGGAAGGTTGAGTGTTAAAACGTTAAACACTTGACTTAAGGGGGGGGTTTCAGGATGCTTGAAAATTGGCCCGCATTTTTCTCAGTCAGTTTTGGAAATTTTTCGGTCATTCTTTTTTCTATTTTTTTGTGAAGACTATTACTAATGACGAGAGATCTTCTTTTTTTGAATTTTTTTTTTTGAAAAATTTAAATTTTTAATTTTTTAAATTTGGAGTTTATCAAAAAACAAAGATCTCTCGTCACTGTAAAACATCTTCTTGAATTGATATACGCTTACCCGAAATCAATCGGATGCTCCAACTCGCCGAAATTTAGGGGCAAATCGGCACCTAAATTGTTGTGTCTTCAGAGAAAGAGAATCCGCAACAATTTTGGGTAAATATTTTATTCAACAAGAAGTAAACAAAAAGGGGAACAATAATACACATGGCTGAAAAGTTAAGAAGGCATGACAGACGTAATAATCTCCCCCACTAATTGAAATGACCAACAGGCAGGGCTTGGCAGTAATTGAATTAAGTAAGTAAATTAATTAAACTGATATTATCCGGACGACTTACTAATTAAAATGCCGGCGACAGATTTATTCATTATATCAATCTAACAACATCTAGATAAGATTAAATTCGGCGTGGTTTACCGATCAGGAGAAGCGCCTAGAGTTTCGAGAAACAATGGACCTAGGTGGGGTTCGGCTTAGCTTATCCCTCGGAGTACGACTCCCATAGGCGTCTCCGTGGCGCAAATGGCAGCGTGCTGGACTGGTAATCCAGAGGTTGCGGGTTCAAATCCCGCCGGAGAGCCATTTTTTCTCGAAACTCGAATCGTGTTGGGCTATGCCCTTCCATCGTCGTCCGGATAATATCAGTTTAATTAATTTACTAATTATCGTTTTTAAGCCGTGAGCGATGTTTCTTAATTATCCACGACTTTTCAAGTTTTCCTCGCGAATTAGCGGTTTCTTCACCTATTGCCACAAATAGGCGCTTTTTTTCAATTTCAGCCTGAAAGTTGCCTTCAGAATCCGCAAATTGGCGTGTATTCAGTTTTGGTGCAAATAAGAATTTTTCTCAATTTCAACCGCGAATTAGCGCTTTTTTTTAATTGTAGCGGCGACGCGTCGTAGCGTTTCAAACCTGTGAATTAGCGAATTTTCTCAATTTCAGTCACAAATTGGCGTCTGGCGCAATTTTAGCTGTAAATTGGCGATTTTTTCCATTTTTAGCCTCGAATTAGCAATTTTCTTAATTGTTAGGCTTAAAATTAACCTTTCTCTTAATTTTGACCAGACTGATTATATTTATTTTCTAAGGCCCGGTTCACAAGCTCTACGTTTACGTTCTGTGGAGTCTATGCAGCCAAACAAATTTACTCCCTCGAAAAATGAATCATTTTTATAGGTTGCATAGACACCACACAACACCTAAATATTATCCGCAAATTAGCGGCTTTTCACATTTTACCACCGCATTAACAATTTTATATAACTTTTATATGTACTTACAGATTATTGCTTCTTTTCAGTTCTAGCCGTTAATTAGCGTATTTTTTAACATTGTATGCATGAGTTTGCAATTTTTCTGAATTTTAGCCACAAAAATGCCTTCAGAAGGTAAGAATTTAAATTATAAATGTATTTTTTTTTTTTTCAAACCAAAAAACTTACTTCTATCCATCCATTTCTGTCAAAAAATAATCATTTTTAAATTATAAATTTCACGACTTATTCGAGAATTAGTGATGTTTCTCAATTTTAACTGCGAATTATCGCTTTTTCTACATTTTAGCTGCGTGGTAGCGTCTCCAACCCGTGCATTACCTACCGAGTTATGTCAATTTTTGCCAAGAATTAGCGTTTGACTCAAATTAACCTGCAAATTAGCAATTTTTTTAATTTATAACTGAGAATTAGCACTTTTCCCCAATTTAAACTGAAAATTAAAGTTTTTCTTAATTTTAGCTGCGCTAATTGGTGATTTTTTCAGTTTTTGCCGCGAATTAGTGATTTTCTTCATTTTGTATCCGCGAATAAACGTTCTCATAACTTTATATCTGCAAATTGCAAATTAGCGATTTTTCCCAATTTTAGCTGTGAAATAGCGTTTTGTGCTAATTTTGCGGCCGTTCAGCATCCTATTCCCTTTTTCATTTGCGAATGGGCGATTTTACGCCATTTCAGTTGTGAATTTGCCATTTGTGTCCAATTTTAACCTGAAAGCGTCTTTTATTTGTCATTATTATAGCGTCTTTTCTCAACTTTAACCGCGGGGTTTGCCCATATACAACACTTTTGCGTTGATTTTCACAATTTATTCGAAGAATGACCTCTATGTACCGCGAATCAGCGATTTTGTCCTTAATTTTAGTCTGAAAGTTGCATCGCGAGACCACGAATCAGAGCTTTTTAGCAGCTATAGCCACAAATATTACCGATTTTTTTCTGATAGAGGGTTTCCCCGTACCTGGGTACACTACTGCGTTGGGTCCGAAGTCCAAGGATAAAGCTGGACGTACTCGGACCTTTTCGGTCTGCTTCAAGTCCAGAAAATCTGCTAAATCTAACTTCGTGAAACGCTCATGGTGATTTTATGGGCCTCTTCGTTATGGTACTAGTGCTCCTACGTTCGAATGCTTGTGGCTCTGGCGGGGGGGGGGGAGATCTAACCCCTATATCCGGGATTCCCTGTGACAGATCGCAGGCCGGGATGTGGGGCAAAATTTGCAAATTTGACCCGGACAACCCTACTCATGCGACGCGCTTGGCGCTATGCTGTTCCTGCTTCCTATCTCAAAGATCTGTTCTGACGTTCGATTGTTGGCTGGACGCACTAAAAAAATGACAGTGAAGTTTTTTTTTTAATGTTTCGTGATGTGTGTACCGTCGTAATCAATTGTTCTGTTGGGCACTTGTGCAAGTATCTGTTCATAAAAGGGATAAGGGGTGATGTTGAGAGGTATTTCCTCAACCCCTTTCTTCTTATTTTTCGCCAACATTTCGCATAGGTAGAATTTCCTGAAGAACAAAGTGAGACTTGGAAAGCTTACTCGGATAGATGAAGAAATAATGGTCGATAATTTATTTATGAGGAGAATTGTTGGCGTGGATTACCTACTGGAAGGTATCGAGGAAACTCATCTCCCTCCCTCTTGAAACGCACGCAAAAATGGAACATGTTTATGTTTAGGGGAAAATTACAATGATAGCATGGAATTTAAAAAATTGAAAACGTGCCATACATAATACATGCATGCATTTCATTGGCCGGATATTTCCCACAGATTCAGGGGCAAATGGCTGTAGCGAAAAAAAGGATTATATTGCCTGTTCCAGTGGCGGCAGAAGGTGTTAATTCTTGTGGGGTCTTCCAAACTCAGATTTCATGAGATTTCGCAAAGTGACTTAAAATGGCAATACTTATGTGACCTACAAAAATGGCCAAACTGACCATTCACGCCTTGAAAATGACTAAACCCCACATTCGCACCACAAACTTTGCTAAACTGTCGATTTGTCCCTTGAAAATTTTCTAAGTGACCATTTCTATGCCCTAAAAATGCCGTATACTTGTACAGACAATTTGTGCCCTTGAAGTAGCCAAACTGGCTATTTACCCCCTAAAATAGGCAAAAATGACTCTATGCAGCCCTTAACTGGCCAAACATGATATCAATAAACTGACAATGCACGCCATACAGCAAGTTTAGTAATTAACGCTCAAAAAATGGCCGAAAGGATCATTCATGCCCAATAATGACAAAATTGACTCGTCGTGCCTCTAAAGTGGCTAAACTAAAGTTACGTACTAAAGGTGGCGTTCGCCTGTTGAACATGACAAAACTGTTAGCTATGGTAAAATTGTCTATTTTCGACTTGAAAATCGATAAACTACACGTTTGGACTTTACTAAGCTCACAATTTCGAACCCTGGAAATAGCCAAACTCCCATAGCCAAAATGCCCTAAAAAGGAAAAACTTACGACTCGCGCATTAAAATGGCTACATTGACAAGTTGCACCAAAAATGGCAAACTGGCCATTCGCACCCTGGAAATAATTTGACCGTCTCTGTTTGCGCCTTAGAAATGGCAAAACGGATAATTTGCACGTTTTAACTCGCCACACTGGCTCACGCCCTGAAACTGACAAAATGGAAATCCACGCTATGGTATTCGTCATCGTGTTCGCTCAGTAAAAATAGCTGAACTGACTATCCGCGCCCAAAAAGTGACAGAAATGGATATTCATACCCTTAAGTATTTATTCCCTGGCATTTCTAATAAATTGAAATTCCCAGACTTTTCTATAGTTTCAGAAAGTTTTCCGAAAATTTCCGGTCTGTACACCTGGCTTTCAGTGGTACCCAGGGGAGGGCAACTGCATGCACCTGCAAATCACCCTCTCCCACCCCAAATCAAACAATATTCACTTTCAGGGTGTCTATAGCTTCCCCAGAACAAAATTGAAAAATGTTCGTGGTTATCGAAATAATTATAAATAAATAAATGAGAAAGGGGCAAATTCATATAGCTTTCGGACCGTCGAACCTCACAAAAATAACTTCTCAAACCTTCCAACAATTTATTCATAATTTATAATATCACTCCATCTATGAGCAAAATACGAGATGAAACGAAAAATAAAACAATGTATTTTGAGCTAATAATCGATTAATGTCATTGGTATGAAAAAACATAAAATTCAAGTGTAATCTAGTCTACCGACGGTGTGCTTGTCTGGCATGGCACACGAGTGAATTAAAAGGATGAAAGGCTGTGCTACATAGCCAGGCAGACCGTCGGTAGACTATAAATTAAATGTTAATGTTTGATTTTTTTTAAATGTTTTTTTTACGTAAATTTGATGTTTTTACATACCCGTCATGCCTGAACAAATCAATTATTTGATAATTACCAATATATCAAATCGATTATTTGATCAAAACACATCATGTTGTTGCTTTTTCGAACGTTTCATCTCACATTTGCTCATGGAATGAGTGAGATATTTGAATTGTGAAAGTTGCGTGTTGGAAAGTTGAGAAAAAGGAGAAGTTTCTCTGGGGCTCGACGATCCACAGAGCAATAGCGACACTGTAATTATTCGAAAACAGTTTTCTCGGCCAGTATTTTCAATCAGCTCGATTTCTAATAGGAACTCGAGCTGATTTTTGGAAAAGTCGGTTTCGCAGCAACGCGGCACTTTGGTCACGCACCGCACCGCGTAGCTTTGAATTTTAGAGAATGTTGATGTTTTTTGCTCTCATTCAAATGGAATGCTTTCAAGACATAACTCGACAGCAAAAAGAGATGGGCCACTATCTAAATAATGAGAAATTTGTACTGCATTTTGTGTGTACGTCATCAATTTTTGCTCAACCTCAACTGGTTCACCCTGTACAACCATGAAAATTCAAAATTCGCTACCAGTCGATGAAATACAGACACATCCTTCCCTTTTAACGTTTAACCCTAAATCCTGCAGCCGGGACATTATTGCGCAATACTCCATATTTTCAGAGTAAGGGGCGGATTCGCCATTTTTCCCTGACTTTTCTCATAAATTCACGGATTTCCCTGACTTTTCGAGTTTTAGAAAATTCCCTGACAATTTCCAGTTCTCCTGGTTTTCCAGGTCTGTAGACACCCAGACCCGCACAAGTGCGACAGAAAACATGGACCACCCACTTTTTCTCAACTATTACTGATGAACAAGACATAGCGCATAAATAAACACGTTTCAAAAGTAGTGTATTCAGAAAGTGAGTGATGACGGCTGGGGATCGACCCATGGTAATCTCCGTCATTGCGTAAACATAAAAATCCTCTTTGACCTTAGTTTGACCTACCAAAACTAGACCTACCACCTGCAAAAGGAATAAGGAAGGATACGTTTCACAGCCTGCGGCCTATTTACTATTTACAATTTTACACCGAACAGCCGCCTCAGAATTTCGGGAAATGTTTCTTTCTGGGAAGTCGCAAAAATCGAATTGGTGGATATCTGTATGGATTGCATTTTTCCGGAAATAGTCGATCCGTGGAAATCCATGCCGATACGAGAGCCCTGCCACAGGATAAAATATTTGTATGATGTGCGCGCCATCAACACATAGAGGGCAATTTTAATGCGATAATTAGAGGAAGACACATGCTAAAGCGACGAAACCCGAATTATGATAAGCGCTAATTCATGGCTGTGCATTTTGTATTGTACATTTTGGGCGATTGTAGCTATCACTAGCGACGGCGTGTGTCGTGTTATAATGAAACCGGTACTACCCACATAATGTTATTTTTAGTGACTGGGTTGAACACGTTTTGTTTTTTTTTTTTTTTTTTTTTTCAAGTATTTTTTCGTGGTCAACGTCCGTAACATACCGGGAAAAAGTAGTCAGTTGCCCTAAAGTGACGAGAAGGGACGACCATAGTGCTGATACATTTATACCCAAACAACAAGCAAGCTCCCAAACCTTTCGGAAGTCATCAACTTTCTCCCCAATACCGTGCTCTATTGATAATTGCCACCGTTGAACCCTCAACTTCTAGGAAACAATGAAATGACAATGAGGGGGCCCATCGGCTCTTTAGGGGTTAATTAGATTTCTCCCGCAAGTCAAAATTCAAACAGAAATAAAATGAAACAAGGAAGAAGGGAGAGAGGAAATTGCGGACGAATGAATTACTAAATGTCGTTGCGAACAAGACTCACCGTCACAAATTTAAAATTTTTGAGTTCTTCCTGGGTCCCACCGGACACATGCGGGAAAATACGCCAACGCGAAAAACGGGTTTTTAACTTTCAACACCTTTTCCTGGTTTTGTTCGAAACGAACGCGCACTTGACTTTTCGACGTCAAACGAAAACGATCAAAAGGATGATAGAGGGGAGAAGGCTAGAGAAATTGGGGGGGGGGGGAGGAGCAGTCTTTTTGTTTTCTTTATTTCTTTTTATGAGCGTGATGCTGACCTAAGGCCGTTCGCTCCCTCATAATAGTGCCTCCTCTTTCTAACTTTTTTTGTTCTTTTTTGTTCTGGATGGGGCACCTGAAAAGCTTAAACATGAAAAAATTGGGCTTTTTAAGTTGAAAGAATGGCTGAAATCGCTTGTACAATTGAGAAAAACGCTGATTCGCAGCTGAAACTGAGAAAAATTTCTATAAAAGCGGTTGTTAATATTGAGAAAAAGTGCTATTTCACGGCTGAAATTGAGACTAGTTTCCTCGACTATATAACTTCGCAATGCAATGAGACAAACGGTAATTCGATGGGTAGAATAAGAGAGAAAAATTAGTTAAGAAACGCGAATTTGTGGAAAGAATACACAAAAAGTGCTAATTCGCAGCTGAAATTGAAGGGAAAAAACGCTAAAATTGAGAAAAATGCCTGACATTTTTGCAAAACTAGTTCTTTCGGCCAAAAATGGAGAAAAACGCTAATTCTCGGCTAGAATTGTGATTAAGCGCAACAACTTGGGGCTCTAAAACTTAGTTCACAGCTGACATTGAGACAACGCAAAATCACGAATTCTTGGGGCAAACTCGGGACTGAAATTGATAAAAAGCGCTAATTCACGAGTGAAATAGGCAAGAACGCGAGGAAAACGATAGTTCTAGTAGCTAAGGTATGAAAAATTACGATTTCACGGATAAAATAGAGAAAAAACGCTGAACATCGCAGCTAAAATTGCGAACATGTAATAATTCACTAATAAAATTGAGGAAAAAACGCTAATTTACAGCTTGAAAATGAGAAGACGCCAACTCGCCTATTCTTGGGCCCACTTCGAGGCTGACACGTAGAAAAAGCGCTAATTCACGCGACTAAAACTGAGAAAAACGCTATTTCACGGATGAAAAAAAATTAAAAACGCGAAATTGAGTCTAAAAATAGAGGAAGACGCTATTCACAGATAAAATTGTGATAAAGCGTTACAATTTGGCAGCTTTAAAAATTGAGAAAAAGCGCAAATTCACACCTAAAATTGACATAACGCCAACTCACGGATTCTCGGGGCTGAGACTGACATTGAGAAAAAGCGCTGATTCACGGCATGAAACAGAGAAAGACGCGAATTCGCGTCTCAAAATGGAGAAAAACTTCAGTTCCCAGCTAAGGTACCTATAAAAAAAATGGCGATTTTACGGATAAAATCGAGAATAAGTGCTATAATTCGCAGCTAAATTTAAGAAATGTGCTCATTCACTGCTAAAATTGAGGGTAAGGCGAATTCACAGCTGAAATTAGGAGAACACCAATTCGCGGATTCCTGAGGCAACTTGGGGAATGAAATTGAGAAGAAGCGCTAATTCAAGCGGCTAAAACTGTGAAAAAGTGCTAATTCACACGTAACAAATACGGAAAAATAAGAATTGGCGTTTAAAATGGAAAAAAAAAACGCTAATTCGCGGCTTAAATTTAGAAAACTTGCTAAATTGCGGATAAAATTGGGAAAGAGCACTCAAACGCTACCCAATTTGCAGATTCTTGAGGCAATTTCACAGCTAAAAGCTTATAAAAAGCGCCGATTCGCGTCTAAAAATGAGAAAATGAGCTAGTTCCCGGATAAAATTGAGGGAAACGCTATAATTCGCAGTATTATAGCTATTAAAATATGCTAGTAGAATTGAAGAAAAACGCTCACTCGTAGTTATATTGAGAAAACGCACGTATGCGATTTTCGGAGGCAATTTTGTAGCTAAAATTGAGAAAAATATGTATTTCAACGCTACTAAAAATTATTTCTAGTTTAATTAGAGACTGAAGGGCCTCCTAAAGATTTCTGCCCTGAGCCCCGATAGGTGTTGTTCCGCCACTGCTTAGATAGGTAATTGCCCTTTCTATAATCACGACGTTGAGTTCCTGGCCAGATGTGAAATTGACGATTTCCTTGTCGAGTCTTATATTTTCAAGTTAGTATTTTGCTGCAAAAAATTAGGATACGTATGACTACATTGGTGTATGAAATGACGCGGAATTTTTCTAGGGAGAAGAAAGGGCTCTTTATATAGCTGCGTTTACATTTGAGAGTTTTTTGCTCTTGAGAGCTTAAGTCGCCAGTGTAAAAGGCCCAGAAAGTTCTTCCCCCCTGCCGCCAGCCAGTACCTGGCACTCTCAGAGAATTCAGCTCTCTAGATTTACTCTCACGTGTAATAGCACCATATGAGTGAGCGTATGATCACACATTTTGACGAAACGGAACTGTTACAGCTGCGCCAGGACTCAGATGCATGTTGGACGGGGAAATCGAGGGTGGCAGCTGCTTCAACTCTGATCTCTCTTGAAAGCACCTTAGACCTTATCAACGACACCTTACCTTAGATCAATGACAGGTCCGTCACGTCAACAAATTAAAGGAAATGAGCCCTCCCATGAATAAGACTCCCGCGAGCGGTATAGAGGGGAGGCCAGCCAGTCTCAACGTCAAGCCTCCTGATTCTTTCACATTTAACCCCGCAGAATGGTCGTCCTGGAAGAAAAGGTTCGAGCGCTACAGATCTGTCAGTGGCTTGTACTCATCACCAGGTAAAACGCAAGTTGACATGCTTATTTATTGCATGGGTGAGAACAAATACTTGAGTCTTTTAAATTAAACGACAAATCCCTCGACGATTACCAGATTGTCCTCGATAAATTTGAAGATTTCTTTGTCCCTAAGCGGAATCTAATTTATGAACGTGGAAGATTTCTGAGACGAAAACAACTACCTACCGAAAGCATCGAAAACTTTGTGACCGATCTTCGCACTCTTGCGAAAACTTGTGAATGGGGAAAAATCGAAGATGAGATGCTTCTGATGATTATTATCATAGGGATGCGCGATCAAGACCTCAGCGATCGGCTACAGCTACAATCTGACCTTACACTGGAGTTAGCAATCACCACCATCCGGAAATTAGAAGAGCTACTCCGGCAAAAACAGGACCTCAGTGGCAGTGCCGTCGTGGATGAGGTCCGCAAAAACAATTCTAGAGTATTTAAGTCTAAGCCATTCTTATCTAGCCGTTCAGACACAACGTCCCACGGCAGACGTGAAGACTCGGATCACCACTGTCACTGGTGTGGTGCCCTCCACCTCACACCGTCGAGACACTTGCCCTGCGAGAAATGCGACCTATATGACCTGCTCGAAGCCGGGCCACTTTGCCAGGGTGTGTAAATCAAAAGCGACCAACGAAATCAGCCCAAATCAAGTATGCCAAACTACCGTCCACTCTCGATACGAAGCCTGCAACTCCGGCTGTGATTCAAAGGCGTCCGAAGTATTCATCGGTCAAGTAAACCACGGAGCACAGAATGACTCGTGGACAGTTACTCTCGCAGTCTCAATAAAGATCTCGTCACGTTTAAAATCGACACTGGATCTGACGTGTCAGTACTACCGTCGAACATCAAGCTCAGCAAAAAAATTCCCGTTCAGCCCACAATGCAAATATTGAAGGGACCCGGTGGTCACAACTTACCGGTACTCGGTACCATCAGAGCTTCACTTTCATTTAAAGGCATTATTTGTGACGAAACGTTCTATGTCACGGATAGCCCTTGCAAACCCCTCTTGGGAAAACCAGCTATTGAAAAACTAAGAATCCTCGCAAGAGTCAACTTCGTTCAAAACCAAACGCCAAAAGACTGGTACGTTGCTTATCCTCGCTTATTTGAGGGATTAGGGTCCATCCCCGAGAATTAAAAGATTGAGTTAAAAGAAAAACCAAAACCTTTCGCCATTTATACACCCCGTAAAGTCCCTCTACCACTGTGGGAAAAAACTGAGGAGGAGCTCCAAAATATGGTTAAACTTGGGGTGATAGCTCCGGTGCAGCAAGCCACTGACTGGTGCACCCCAATGGTGGTGGTTCCCAAAAAAAGACTCGAACAGCGTACGCATTCGAAAACGTCAAGCGTCACTTCTACCCTATCCATGCCGTAGACACGACCCTTGCACGAATATCTGGAGCTCGCGTATTTTCAAAGCTCGACGCCAATCACGGGTTTTGGCAAATAAACCTCAATGAAGAATCCCAGATTCTTACTACGTTTTTGACGCCATTCGGGAGATTTAAGTTCCTTAAACTTCCTTTCGGGATCAACTCAGCTCCAGAGGTGTTTCAGAAAAAGGTAAATGAGGCCCTAACTGGGATAAAAAACGTCGCAACTCACATGGACGACATCCTTGTGTGGGGTAGAACCCAGGAGGAACATGATTCGGTGATTGGCTAGGTTAGAAGGAAAGTTATTGTGAGTACCGGCACATTCGTATATTGGATGGAACAAATAAAAAGAGACGGAGGTAAATGATTCAACAAGCAACAATAAAATGTAGAAAAAAACAGGTTCTGTTCGATGCGTTTCAGTTTTAACATAAGTGATATTTTGATGGACCGAGGACTTTTCACGTAAAAATGCTTCTGAAAGTATCATTTAAAATTACAAATACTACCCTATGAGCAGTGGCGAAGCAATGGGGGAAGGGTACAGGGGTGTCGGGGGGTACAGCCTATGCATTTGTACCCCCCTGATTTCGGCTGACAGAGAATCTTTGAAGCCTTTTCCCCTTGTTCAAAACACAAATTGTATTCTGGTTTTGTTTTTTTCCTCCCTTTTTTGGCTTAGTTTCCGAGCTTTAAGCCCAAAATACTAGTACTACCTGAGTAGTCTGAACAGGCTACTTGGGAAAGAAATTGGGAATTTGTCAGCTGAATCTGGTCGAAATTAAATGATAACTAGCCCCTACCCGGATCGTATTTTTCGTCCTAAAAACTTGGAATATTAACTTTAAATTGACCAAAATTGATCCGTCAACAGCTAGCTTAAGTTTTAATCAAAGGAAAGCCCTCCACATACATCCATAAATAAAATGCTGTCCAAATGAACTAGCTCTCTGTCAAATTCATTGCACGTTAGCCATACTAACGCAAGTTGTGTCTTTCCATTTTTCACACCTTCTTTGTTCACCCCCCCCCCTCCCGCTAATCCCCAAAGGTATTCTTCTCGCCCCCCGATTTCAAGACGTTCCTACGCCACTGCCTATAAGTTTTTTACTTCAATACATATATTACACCAGATCTGCTCTAGAATGGGGCATTTTCTATTTTCGAAGTTCAAAAGCTGGAGAGCTCCTGCGCTGTGGGCAACTCCTTGTAGCTCTCTCTAGCGATAAGCATTGTTAACTCCAACGAGAAATCCTCTGCCAAATTTAAATTTCGCGACGTTAAAAGTGTTCAGTGTGGTCAGTACCCGTATTTCGTGAGAAATCATGAATAAGTGCGAAGAATGTAATGAATTGTTCGTGAGTGCTCAGGCCTATTCATTGCACCGCAAGCAGAATCATCATGGGCATGGGGGGATTCACTCGATCTGAAGCGACATGAGAACACGCACAAGCCAAAAATTGAATTGTCCTCAATCTCATGTGCTATTTGCGATTTCACTAGCGACAGGAAAAGTGTTCAAAATCTCTTAGCCGAACACGAAGTAGTTATAGAAGAGAAGTCCTACGAGTTTGCGACTGAAGAAGAGTTTCTGAAATGGAAGGAACTCATGGAAATTTCGTCATGCTCTCGATACATATCGCGTCGAAATGGGAAGACAAACAAGGATGGGACGGTCCTGCGTGTCTTTTTCTGTCATCGCGACGGCTCGTTCGTCTCCAAGTCCAAAGGAAAAAGGTCTTTGAAAATTCTCGGCTCGAATAAAATGAATGCTCTGTGTCCATCTACTATAAAAGCCAAAATTCAAGTTCAGGAGTTTCAGTTTCTTTTGTGCTTACTCACGTAGGACACTCGAACGATCCAGGCCGGCTAGGACTCTCAAAAATGGAAAAGCAACAAATTGCTAAAAAAATATCGATGAAAATTCCTCTAGACGACATTTTGGACGAGATTCGGGAAAACCTTGAGGGTGAAGAGGTACGCCGGTTACATCTGAGCACTCGTAAGGATCTGCATAATATTATTCAGCTGTACCATCTCAACGAAGAGGCTGTTTTGCATAAAAATGACTATGTTAGTGTCAACGTGTGGGTGCAGAAAATGAACAAAGAAAGTGAAATTGTGCGTTTGTATAAACCCCAAGGTGTTGAAGTTCCACAGTACGACTTTCTAAAAAAAAAAACTACTTCTGCCTCGTTATTATGACGCCTGGCCAGAGGGAACTTCTTATGAAATACGGGAATGATGTCATATGCATCGACGGAACTCATGGCACAAATGCCTACGACTTCCAGTTGTTTACAGTTTTGGTGCTCGACGATCTAAGGCAAGGTTTCCCCTGTGCCTTCATGGTCTGTAACCGCGAGGACAGCATCGTGATGGAGAACTACTTTCGGGCAATTATGAACTCTTTAACCGAAGAAGTTGATCCTAAATGGTTTATGTCGGATATGGCTGAATGCTTTTTCAATGGCTGGAAAGCATTCAAACCAGAATCAAATACCAAACAGCTGTACTGTAGCTGGCACGTCGATCGGGCTTGGAGGTGTAACCTTAATAAAATCAGGAGCCGCGACGATCAGGCAGACGCCTACAAAAGATTAAAAGTTTTAACATACGAGACCGACGTCAATGCATTTCAAATGATGCTTGACAATCTACGAATAAATTTAAACGGCAATGAAATGACTAAAAAATTCGCAACGTACATGGAAAGGTATTTCAATGAGCCAGAAAAGTGGGCCTTTTGTCACAGGCTTAATGCTGGCATAAATACCAACATGGCTCTCGAATCCCTTCATAAAAACTTGAAGTACATTTATTTAAAGGGAAAAAAGATTAAACGCCTTGACAAAGATATCTAAGAAACCGCATGTTCGATCGATTAGTAGCCATAAATCGTGGTAAGGTAACATCGAAAATATCCAACCTACGAGAACGGCATAAAAGGTCGCTGAGTCTTTCCACAGACAGAGTTACCTTGGTTTCAGAAAATCACTGGCATGTGTTTTCTTCGAGGCACAACGACATTTATGAGGTCACGAGAAGCGGTGAAATAAAGTGTTCCTGCCAAGTCAAATGCACTGATTGCAAAATATACATTCATGTCTTCAACTGCACATGCATTGATAGCAGTATCAGATGGAATATGTGCAAACATATTCACCTGGTTTGCCGTAGCCTCGATGGCAATGATTTTCACCAGCCGGCCATCATTGACGATAATTGTCCACAACCATGTTCATCAAAAGGAAGGGAATCGGTGGTTCTTCTGAGAGAATTATCTCGCGACGCTCGTGTAGGAGACTTGGAGTTGCGAAAGGCCCAAGAGATACAGCGCATAAATACTATAATCCAGTCGATTTCTAACGAAGAGCAATTCGAGGCGTACAAAAGGCAGGTGGCGCCACTGGAAAGTGTCATTCAAAGCCTGGATAATAATAATAATAATTATGACTTTTCTACGAACTCGGCCGAAGAAGTGGCAAAAGAGCCAGCGAATAAAAATATAATTCCACAAAAACGGTTTTTATCAACTAGGAGAAAAAACAAGCCCAAAAAACAACTTTTAGTCCGACCAACGAGTGTCGAGAGTGACCGTCTCGCCTTTGTAACAAGCCTTTTTTTGGGCGATATTGGGGAATGGGCTTATTACCGGGGGGAATTAAGAAAGTGATTAAAAAGAATAAAACTGATTTATTGACATAGTATAAAGCCTATTATTATACTCGGGGAGGACACACCACGCGGACCTAGGGATCTGACGGGATTACGGCGAAGACTCGGACGGCAGAGAGAGCGAGATCAGAGCGCCTTAGCCTCACTTGGGCTCCTACGCCATACCCAGATCTAACTGTGCACTTCACACCCGTACTACGCGGGCGTTTCGGTCGGTGCGCGGTTTGTTGAACGCACATCGCCGGGAACGCCCACACGAAGCCGGGGTGTGCCGTGTCACAGCTCGCCGCAGCCTTATAGTGTAATGGGCAATGGCTGGATTCGAACCCAGGCCCGCTGGGTTGCGAAGCGAGCATTGTATCCATTACACCATCGAGGCGCGCTCACTTTACTGTTACAAGCTAATCACTTTATTTCTGTTTTGTGACAGGGCTTCTCATTTTAGTCATCCCACGCACTCTCGAATTAAACCAAGATTTTATTGAATTTATTTTTTTGTTACTTTCGTGTCTGTTTTTCCAAAAAATAATGCTTGAATAAAGCGCTGTAGTTGTCGAAGTATTTTGACTTATTATTTCCCAATAATAAGTCTTTGTAATCGTATCGCAAAAAAATTGTTTTGACCCCCCTCCCCTCAAAATTTGTAGTTTTACGTTTCAAAGTGCGTAGAATCCAAATCTGCAATAAAAAAAAAAAAAATGTCCGTCCGCCGTCCGGGCCATATCTTGCCCTAGGATTGCTCGAAAAAACTCGCTCTTTCGCACATAGACTCCATTTGGGGTCTAGTTGGTCCTAACATCTGATCAGTTTGATCAAATAACTCCCTGGGGTTTTATGGGCCAAAAGCGGGTCCAAAATGGGGATTTTCAAAGGATTTGGGATCATAAGGGTGTGGGGTGTCGATTTTCGTGTAATTTCAAGCCGGATTTGACTACATCGATGAATAATAAACCCACAGTCGAAATAATTAGGCATTGTTCGATAATTCGCAGCGTTTTTTTATTGTTCTCCGTAATTTACAATTGACTTACCCGAGGACTAATACCACTGTTACAAATTGCTAACTCGGTTCCCGCGAATAATTTTGATCTCATCTTCATTTACTGAAAGTATGATTGTTTTTCGGGTACCTACAATTTCCATATTATATTTGAGCCCCTTTTTACCGTTATCCGATATTATTCGAAAGCATATCATTTCTTTGTTTTTGAATCAATGGGATGACGCCTATACAAAAACCCACGTAAGATGGAGAGAGAGTGAGAGAGTATGAGTGAGCGTGAGTGCGTCAGAGAGAAGTCGGAATATTTTCGGGGAATTGGAACGCAGGACCGATTGCACTGTTTTTAATATAAGGTTTAAGGAATGAAAATTACTCATTAGTGTCAATTATAACCACAATACTGATTCATCTTCGTTTAAATAATTTCGGAGTTCAAACTGGATAGAACATTTATGCCTCCCCCCCCCCCTTATACAAGTCATGAAAGGGCGCGTTGAAACTTCCATCACCAAGCACAACTAACGGCTTTTTGGTGTACTACGAGAATCCCACGGGGAGTTTTCTTTAGACGCTAGTCGAAAGAACAAGACTCTCCTCGTCCTCTCATCAATCGGACTGACCCTTGCCAGTACAGGACAAGAATGGGCCGGCCGATACAGCGCCCCAGGAGATTCGTGACTTAAAGGAAGGGATTTTCTGGTAGAAGCAGCACGAGAGCTCGGGGAAGGATAACCAAGTATAAAGCTGGTGGGAGATCTTATTTTATTTTATCTGTAAGAAGGGCAGTACAAAATATTCGTTTATGTCTTTGTTTAAGTAAACCGTTTAATTATCGTTCAAAGTGATTCATAACGACCTGAACAGTAGGACGACTAAAGGAGGCCTCTAGAGACAGTATCAGACGGAGCACGTCTCTGATGAGAACGGGAAACCAGTCAGACCCAGGTGTAGTCCATACCGTGGAAAGGGAGAGGAGAGAGAATATGTAATTCAACTCCAATGGTTCAAGATTTTTGTGGTTAGGTAATTTTGTCTTTAAAACATTTTGTGATAGATTCAGCATTGTTTAGTTCAATAATTTTGTGTACAGAAACATTTCTTGAACATGCTTTTTTCAGGGGTGACGTTGAATTTAACCTAGGACGTTTATTTCCCAAGTTACAACTGTTTTTGTTGCGAAAAACCCTTGATTTGCAGAAAAACGTGAAAAAAATCGATTATCTCGACTAGGAATGCATAGCGGACCCTACATGTCATAGAACATTTTTTGTTGCATGTTTGATGTATAATCACCCCTCTTATTTTGTTCAACCAAGTACCAGTCACCCTATGTGCAGGATGACAAGTTGGGGATGAGAAGGAGTCAACCTCTTTAACGTGTCTCTGTGGGTTGAAATTTCCAGGGTGTTTTAACGTGCCACCGACTATAAAACCGATGAAAAAAGCTATAAACACTGAAGGGTCTCGACCGAAGTCTTGAAATAGAAGGGCCCAAGGAAGGAAAACGCCCGAGTTGGAAGTCTAGCCCTGTGTCTATATTTACAAAGCATCACAGGGGAAAAAGCATAGGATTGCCACGACGAGCACCAATCCTAATAAACGGTTAATTAAAAAAATCCAATTAAAGCAAAAGTAATCAATAACAAATATATATAAAGGAACCAAGCACTGTGACATAACTGAAGAGAAATATGAAAAGTACAAAAATTAGGATACCAATTTAATTAAGCTCTTCCATTTCAACTTTTTTTATTCTTTTATTTTCTCCATTTCGTTATTTGAACGACTTAATTCGAGTCTCCTGACAACTGTTCAACTTCGCCGTTTTTTAATTACGTAAGGGCTTTTCTTGGCGCCAAAAGGGCAACCCCACAAATATTTCATTCGTTGAAACAGATGCAGAAGCACGTGGGGTGAGGAAAAGAAAACCTAAACCAGAGTTGGCGAAGAGAGAGAGAGAGAGAGAGAGAGAAGGTTTCATAGCCATGTGATCATAAATTTTAGCTGTCAAAGTCAAACTCATCTCGTCTCACATGTGTTTCACTATTCTATTACAACCCTCCTGCAATCATTGAGACGAGAATCGGATCACTCGTCAGTAATATCACACATCTTTGAATTCGCACCTTTAACTTTTCGAGACGAGACTGGGACCGACTTTTCATGATCGAGACCGAGAACAATCAAGTCTCGTCTCTGTCTTGGTCCCGTGCATCAGGGTCATTTATTATTCACGCCATGATCAAAGTTTCAGGAAATAATTGCACAATAAAAATAAAAATAAATTTTAGACGTCCCTACAGGCTCGTCTCGATATTATTCCTCGTTCCTATATCTTCTATAAAGCGTAAGAAACACGGCAAGAAAAAAGTGTTGCCTAGCATTCATCCTGAATGGAGGAAAATGAAAATCAGTGATATTTTCTGTCAGTTAGAGTAGTTTGAAAGGGCAGAGAAACGAGATATTTACATAATTCGATTATGTAAATTTTTTTATATCAATGAACCTTAAAAATATTTGTTCTCTTGCCCTTTATTTTCTTTTGTTTCTTTTGTCTTAAGTTTTTGGTAGGAAAAGAGAGCGGGGTTTATTAAAAAAGTTTCCGAAAAAAAATGTTTTCGTTTTGGGCAACAGCTCA
This sequence comes from Corythucha ciliata, assembly GCA_038030265.1. Classification (NCBI taxonomy): domain Eukaryota; kingdom Metazoa; phylum Arthropoda; class Insecta; order Hemiptera; family Tingidae; genus Corythucha; species Corythucha ciliata. The sequence continues at coordinate 8,259,206 of CM075941.1, forward strand.
GCGAGGATAACACTTTGAATTTGAATTAAACGAGAATATAGAGGTTTCCCAGATCCTAGGGATTTAAATTTAAATTACGAGTTTGTGTACAATGCATAGTAACCTTTTGGAAAAGCTGAGACTGGCTGACTTTGATTTGTTGGAAGTTTGCTAAATTGTACTGAAAAGGATTCCAATTTTATTTGGATTTGGTTCCCTTGCGTTATGATTTTGAATGATAATTTAGCCACTTTACTAAGTTCACTACACCTTTCAATAATTGCGATCTTCTCGTTGTAGGTACCTTCTTCATCGTAGTTTTGGCCTATTCTATTAGTGAAAAACGGAAAAAATTGATTAGCACTCTATCGTTTTATTTCTTTAAATGCCGCAAAAGTTCTCCAAGGGAAGGCTACGTTTATTAGGATTACTCTTTTCAAGCGCTCGCCTAATATTGACCTCTTTTTATCGATTAAAAAAAAAAAAAAATTACGTCCTCGGCGAAATTTCTAGTCCACAGAGTGATGAACATGGTGCTTATGACCGTAGCGCTTCTTCTCATTCGACAAACTCTTGGCAGTGTGAATTGCCGAGTGGTGAAAAACGGGTCGGAGCTGAGAGGCCGCCGCCGCCGCCGCCGTTGACACCTCGCCGATGTCGGCCATCTCTGAGCGAGACTTTTTTTCAACATGAGCAATCCACATGTTGTCTCCGGCTCGCATGTACCCTACGTGAATTTCACCGTTGTCCGATGGGCGACGCTGTAAGAAATAGCCTCGAACTGGGTAACCGTCCTCTTTTGTCTCGTGATGAAGGAATCGAAAGCCATCCTTGGAGTCACCCTCTTTATATGTGTACGAGTAGTATTTTGGAACCTGAAATAAGAAGAATTATAACTAAAAATAACAATAATAATAATTGTTATGAAAATAAAAATTATTTTTATTTAAACAAAAATTCTCCCGTTTCTCACGTTTTAATGGATTATTTTTTTTATGTAGATTCACTGACTTACAATAAATATTTACATTCCTCAGAATTGCAAATTCCAAATTAACATTCTGATCGTCTCTTCAAATACACGATGCCGATTTTATTCCCTCCTGCCTCTTGTTTCAGCAAAAAAAAAAAAGAATCTGGCTATGAAAGCCTTTGCTTTTTTTATTAAAAACTTTGTGAGCCACACTCAATGAGCTTTTCGAGATTACAAAATTAAATTGTCAGAACGTCATAAGGCTTTCCGCAGCGTTTCCAATAATTCCCTCAGGGGTAGCACGCATCCACGACGCAACCACAGGAATAATGAACAATAATTAATTAACGATGACGTTTTGAGAACTTGAACCGAGTGTACTCTGTTCAAAGTCTGTGATATTTAGATATACGGGATTAACCGAGACCATATCGATTTTCAGCTGAGTTGCTCACTGGTAAGTCGGTAATTTTTAATGATTCGTTTTAAACCGACCGCCTAACGATTAAAGACAGAATATACTCGATATTGAGTCACTAATTTTCAAAGAGTTGATCTTTAGCGAATTCCTGTGGATCTTAACCGAGTGCACTCTGTTTAAAGTCTGTAATCTTTATAGAGATTCGTTTTAACCCGAGCCCCCAGCGATTGTCAACAGAACTCACTCGGTATCAAATCATTTATTTATAAAGATTTGTTCTTAAGCGAGTTCCTATCGAGTTTATTCAAAGCTCTCACCAACTTACTGTCGGAACATTCACCCTACCACGACGTACTATCCCAATATCCCCAACTCTTCCGCCCACCAGGAACCCATCGCGTCGTTCGCCACTCAACCACTCCCGTTCCGTTCATGAGCTTCGGGCTCCGAAACGCAGGGCAGACGTTCCAACGCTTCATCGACGAATTTCTTCATGGACTTGAATTCTGCTACCCCTATATCGACGACATCCTCATTTTCTCACCCGATGCTTCCACACACTGCACACATCTTCGCGCTGTTTTCGAACGCCTCGCAGAACACGGTATCACCGTCAACGCCAACAAAAGCATCCTCAGTGCATCGAAAATAAATTTCCTCGGTTACGAAGTCTCAGCTGATGGAACTCGACCACCACCAGAACGCGTCGCAGCCCTCCAAAACATCAGCCCACCCACGTCTGCTAAAAGCCTTCGCCACTTTCTCGGCATGCTAAATTTTTACCGGCGTTTCCTCCCGTCTGCGGTGGATTTCCAAGCCCCACTTCATTCTGCCCTTCATGGTCTACGCGGCAACCAGTCAATCGTCTGGACTCCGGAACTCAAACAAAGTTTCCAAAAATGCAAAAAACACCTTGCAAAAGTCACCCTTCTTGCTCATCCTGACTCTCAAGCTCGTCTCGGACTCTTCACCGATGCCTCTCAAACCGCCGTGGGAGCGTGCCTGCGACAACAAGTAGCTAATGAGTGGCAGCCACTTGCATTCTTCTCTCGGAAGCTAACTCAGCGATAGAGAGCTTCATGCAGTTTACTCGGCCATTCAGCACTTCCGTCACGTCCTCGAAGCACAAACATTCACGGTGTACACAGACCACATGCCCCTAACTTTCGCTTTTAACCAACGCAAGGACAAACTTCCTCCCGTTCAACTTAATCAGCTGTCGTTCATCTTTCAGTTCACGACCGACATTCAGCACGTCAGTGGCTCTGCAAACATTGTCGCCGTTGCACTACCTCGCGTCGATTCCGTCACCACTGCTTTAACCTCACCTGTCGATCTCACGAAGCCAGCTCAAGCACTCACTGCAAAACCTCATCACGAGTGATTCATCCCTCCACCTAAAAAGAATGAAAATTCCTGTGTGATGTGACGCATCGACCCCCACCCTTCGTCCTTACGTCCCGGAACCCTTTCGTCGCCAGATATTCGACTCACTTCACAACCTGAGCCATCCCGGCGTCAAAGCTTCCACTCGCCTCGTGTCCGAACGTTTCGTATGGCCTCGAATACGTCGTAATTGTCGTTCCTGGTCACAGTCTGCGTTTCCTGCCAACGAGCCAAAGTATCTCGACACGTATATGCCCCTATCACCTCCTTCCCCACTCTGTCATCACGCTTCGACCACATACACGTTGACATCATTGGACCCCTACCTCCCGCCGGCCTATACCGCTACTGTCTTACAGTCATCGACCGATTCACTCGTTGGCCTAAAGTCTGGCCACTCGAGACCGCCACTGCAGTCAACGTTGCCGAAGCCCTCTTAAATTGCTGGATCGGCTCTAGTCGAGAGGCAAATGAAGATGACCATGTATCCTTTAGATTGAGGTGATTTCCTTCTATGGCTCTCCTTTATCGTCCAAGGTCCGGCGGAATCAATTCCTGTGATATTGAAAGGGCGTGATGGTTGAACACAAGCATTGGGAAGCATTTATGGAGATTTTACCGCTGCTCTGGCCTTAAAACAGTGGAGACATTTATAGATGCGTTGACGGACCAAGCGGCGGAGAGATGGAATGAAATATCTTTGTTGGACCAAGGACTGAGTCAATCTTGGGCCGGCGTGGATTCCACAGCGATGCATGTGGTCGCTGATAAGTGAGGCTAGGCGAGAACGAGGCAGTATAATCGGGTGTTTTCCGTTGGAGCTTAATATTGAATTTGTCAGCCTACCGCCCACCCTGAAAACACCCCGTTCGTCGAGGAATGGAGAAAGAGGCCAAATCTTTGAAGGAAGAACTGCTGAGGCCTTTAGAGCAGCTATTTCTTTCCAAAATGCGGAAGTTTGGAGATCTTTAATCAAAGTTTCAAGAGCGGTGTCGAGTTCGGTGAGCTTTAGAGGTCCTGCGTTGTGTGCGAAGCGATGAATAAATGCTACAATTCGTTGAAGCTTCAATAAGCTTGAAGTGCGCTCGCTCAGATCTTGTAATATCGTTCCGGGAGATCGTGAGGTAAGAAGTGCTTCCACTTTCACTTTGGGAAGCTGGGAGGGAGGAGTCAATTCTGGAGTGGCGATATTCCACGAGGCGTATGGAGTATAGAGAATGTTTGGTCCATTCCACCAGAGATCGAAATTGACCAGCTCCTCATGATTGAAACCTCTGCTGGCGCAATCGCTAGGATTCTCTTCGGATTTTATGTGAGCCCATTGAGAAGGTATTGCGTTTTCCAGGACAGAGACACCACTCTGTTCGCTACGAATGTCTTAAGCCGGACGAACTGTTGCCATTGATATTGAAGCGGAGGGGGGAGTTTTTCATCCCAATCCAAACCTTGGAGCCAACTTTGTTGGATGAGAGCCTTTGCCAGGAGCGTTAGTGGAGATAGCCATCCCAGAGGGTCGAATATTCGGGCGATTTCGGACAACATACTTTTTTTGGTGAATTTAATAAGGTTCGGATGAATAGCGTAAGAGAAACAGTCACTCGGTTGGGGCTCGTATTGTGTTCCGAGAATTTTCAGTGAGCGATCACCTTCAACTCGTAGAGATAGCGGTCCTTCACGATGTTCTAGAGGGATTTTTTCGAGCACAGCGGGGTGTGATTGCTAGACCACTTTCTTAATTCGAAGCCGCCTAAACTCAATAAATCAACGAGTTCTCTTTGTAAACATATTGCTCTGTCGACGGAATCGACGCTTGTGCACATATCGTCTACGAAGGTTTGTTCGATTACGGCGCGGGAAGCGAGAGGGTAACGGGTGCCTTCATCCTTGACCAACTGGTGTAGGACTCGCAGAGCTTGAAAGGCGGATGACGAAAGGCCGTATGTGAATGTGGTCAGGGCGTACTCTTTGGGGGGGACCATCGATTTTTTCGCGGTAGAAAACATGTTGAAATTTCCAATCATCGGGGTGAACGAGAATTTGCCGGTACATTTGGCGAATGTCACAGCAGACAGTGATTGCGCCAAGACGGAATAAAGAAATTATGTCTGCAACGTCAGTTTGGAGTTTTGGACCTTTCATCAATAAATCATTCAAGACGGGAATGTTCGGTGATGGCGAAAAGGACGCGTCGAATATTGCTCCTAATTTTGTGCTGGTACTTTCTTCTTTCTGTACGCAATGATGCGGAATAATGTAGTTTGAGGGCGATTCTGCAATCGTCATATTGACCTTGCGCAACGTAATCATTCATAAAGCGATGGTATTCATGGAAGAGTGCTGGTTGGGCCTGAAGGCGTCGTTCTAATGAAGTCAAACGACGGATGGCGTGAGAACGAGTGTCGCTCATACTCCGAGGATTTTAACGGGAGTCTTACGACGTATCGGCCATGAGCGTTGCGAACATGCGTCGACAGGAAATGGTTTTCACATATTTCATCTTCGTGATTGACAATATTCCGTGGTGCGGCTTCCTCTTGCTCCCAGAACTTTCTGATTGAATGATCAAGAGATTCGCAACACGTGAGGAGACTAGTGGCTGGTTCATGTGCACCGTCAGCTACTGACGATGGGATGGTTCCACCGATTATCCAACCAAATATTGAGTTTATGGCACCTGGTTGGCCCTTGATCACCATGGAGGACTCACTTAAAACGTCGATGAATACATCGGCTAATTTGAGATTTGCGAAGCGTTTGCGGACGGAAGGATCGACTGTCATATTTAGTGGATCAACTGAGATCGTACTCATGATCAATGCTGAGGTTCGGATTACAGGGTCATCGCGGCCTAGAGGACTTATAGAACAAGAAACCATTCCTCGGTTTCTTGGAGCGGGAGCGTTCGAGACGCCGTTTACCTGTACATGAGCACGATGGCGTTTGAGACCGAGCCTTTGTACGCACGAGTCTGTGATTAAACTGACCTGAGAACCAGAATCGATTATTGCTCGGACAGGGCGAAGAAAACCCATGTGATCGCGTATTCCTATCAAAGCGGTACCTAACATGACCGTTTTGTAAGGTAACGTTTTTAGCGAAGACATCGGCCGACGGCCGCAACATTACGGCACGCCTTGCGCCTTCCTAGGAAACCCAAGCAGTGAGCAGCTAAGCTCCCCACCGATCCAACACGCAACATCCGTTGATGGTGGGGCCACTGGCGGACCTACACGTATCGGGGCCCGGGGCGAAAACCTTCAAGAGGCCCCTAAAAGTCTCTAATTATACATACCTATTACAAACCTCTATTGGTAACCGCTAAGGCCTTTTCCTAATTGTAGCCAAGGCCTTTTCCTTGTTTTAGGCAAATAAACAGCGCTTATGCCAAGTTTAATCCACGAATTTCTCCATTTTAGCCGTGAATGAGTGCTTTTTGTCAACTTGACCAGCAAATTAGCGCTTTTCGTCGCAATTTAGAGCAAATTAGCCGCGGATTAGTAGGGTATTCCCATCCCTCCCCACCTTATAGACATAAACACGCGCTTTTTCTCAACTTTAGCAGCAAAGTAGCTTTTTTATCCTGTGAATCAGCGATGTTTCTTAACTTTTTCTCGAGTTGGTGTCTTTCACTATTTTCACAAATTAGCAATTTTTTCTAGAAGGAACCAGAGAACTATCACTTTACTCGGTTTGAACTGAAAATTAGCATTTACTCAATATTAGCCGCAAAATAGCGGGTTTTTCTAAATGTTTACGACAAATTAGCATTTTCTTGTTCACCATAACCATACGCTACGGATCAGCGTTTTTTTTCTCAGTTTTAGCCGCAATTTGCCGGTTTTTCACCCATGGCCATAAATTGGCGCTTTTTCTCAATTTTAGCCACCGAGGAAGTCACGAATTTTCTCTATTTTAGCCGTGAATTAGTGATTCCTCTATATTTCAGCCGCGAATTAGCGCTTTTTCGTAATTTTAGCAGCGTAGTAACGTTTCTAACCCGTCTGTTCATTTTAACCACGAATTGGCGTTTTCCGATATTTTAAGTGCAAATTGGCAATTTTTCCATTTTTGGCAGCGTATTAGCACTTTTTTCCATTCAGGCTGAAAATTAACCTTTCTCTTAATTTTAGTCAGAATAATTACTGATTTTCTCAATATTAGCTGAATTAGCGGGTTCTTCTCCATTTTAGCACCGCATCAGCATTTTTTAAATTTTAACTATGGATTAGCGCTTCTTCTCAGTTCTAGCGGTGAATTAGTGTTTTTTTCTTGTTTTTTTGTTTGTTTCTTATAGCCATGAATTTGCCGTTTTTCTCAATTTCAGTCACAAATTTGCCCTCAGAAGGCGAGATGGCGGAATTAGAAATCCTTGAACACTTTATCCGGAATTTTTTCCCTCAATTTTAGCCGCCAATTAGCGCTTTTTTTCACTTTTAGCTGCGAAGAAGCGTTTTTAGCCAGTGAATTCGCGAATTTTCTCAATTTTAGCCACGAGTTGGCGTTTTCCTCAATTTTTAGCCGGGAATAGCACTTTTTCCCTATTTGAGCTGAAAACTAGAGTTTTTATTTTATTTATGCCGGGTTAATTAGTGAATGTTTTCAATATTAGCCGCGTTTTTTTGTTTTTGTTTTTTGTTGTTTTTATTTATTTTTTTTTTCACATTTCAGTCCCACATTGGCATTTTTTTCCTTTAATTTTTGCTGTGGATTAGCGTTTATTGTTTAGTTTTGGCCTCGGACTTTTAGTGATTTTCCCCAATTTTGGCCACGGGCTAGCGCTTTTCCTCAATTTTAGCCACAAATTATCGTTTTCCTCATTTTCAGCCACAGATTTCATTTTTAGTAGCGAATTAGCACTTTTTCTCAGTTTGAGTTGAAAATTAGTGTTTTTCTTAATGCTACCCGCCCTAATTAATATATTTTTTCAATTTTAGCCGTGTTGTTTTTTAGATTTTAGGCCCGCATATGCAATTTTTTTCTACTTTCTGCTTTGGCTTAGCGCTGGTTCTCAGTTTGAGCCTCGAATCTTTCAGAAGCTATACGGATTTGCGTTTTCTCAATTTCAGCCAGGATTTGGTGATATTCTTCATTTTCCTATCCGCGAAATAGCGTTTTTCCTCAACTTTATCCGCGTATTAGTGATTTTTCTCCATATCAGCTATTAAATAGCGTTTTCTGATAGGTTTGCAGCAAATTAGCAAATCTTTTCGCCATTTCAGTTGTGAATTTGCCATTTTGGCCCAATTTTAATCCGAATTAGCGTTGTTTTTGTCGATATCAGCCGCGATGTTTTTTTTTTAATTGTACAACCTTGAATTACTAGCGTGTATTCTCAATTGTAGCTGCGGGCTTGGCCCAAAAACAACACTTTTGCATTGATTTCTACATTTTATCCGCGGAATAGCCCCCATACACTGTGAATCGACGACTTTTTTTCTCAATCTCTGTCTGGAATTTGCATCGTGAGACCACGAATCAGCGCTTTTTCGTAGTTATAGTCACGAATATTAGCGCATTTTCATAAGTTTTTGCCGCGTCAGCCAGTTCTAAATTGCCTATGAGTATATTACTGCGCTTGTAAGGACCTAACGAAACTGGGGACGGTCTGTTTTCTCTGTTTTATTCATGAATTTCCCTCAAGATGGCGCAAATTTCTGTATTTCAGCCACCAGAATAGCACTCTCGGGGGCTCAATAGAATAGTCAGCCCACACTCTTTGCTGATGTCACTTGTAACGTTATATTCTCCAGGTCGGATATAGACTGAAATTCGTAGAAAGGAGTCAAATCGCTGTCCAACCTTTTCACGTGAATGAACCTTAAAATCCTCATTTTTCCTTATTTAAGCTGTTCGGGGGCCCCGCCTGTCATTTGCCCTTGCTACGCCCCTGTTGAACACTTTGAAAACAAAAAAACGAGGTGGTGCTGAAAGAAAGGGGGGGGGCTGGGTTACCGTGTTGGGCTGGGTTACCGTGTTGGGCTGGGTTACCGTGTTATGCAGACAGTGGTCTCAAACAGCTTGTTAAAATCATAAATAAATCAATTTAGAAAAACCGCAGTGAAATGAAAAGGAGATGAGAGTCTCCTCCTTCATCGTATGTTTTGGTTTTAAAATAAAATTAAAATTAAAATTAAAAACTAATAATGTGGAACAGCTCAGTTACAAGTTATGTAAACTGAGAGCTAGGCAACTTTTTGCACTAAGGTCTTTATCAAATGTTCAAAGGGAGCGGTCACCCGTAAATAGCCCAGAATTGCAGCCAGAAGAAGAAGAGTGCGCAGTCGACCCGCCCGTAGCTTCCAATCGTCGAAATAAATAGGTGAAAGGTTGACAACCTCTAAGCCGAAATCGGAGGGCTTGCGAAAGCATTAACCTCTCAGATTCCCTCTCCTGGGAAATCAGGGTAGGGCAATGTCGAAAATGGCGATGGAAGACAAATTTAGCGTCGAATGTTATTTCGGCAAAATGGTGGCATCTCGCCTCTCGCGTAAAAAGCAACAAGGCCAAAAATGCGGCAATCACAAAGATCACGCACATTTTGTCCTGAACGACCCACGGCACGACTGGCGTGGATGCAGTCCGCAAAGCACACGAATAGCGGCCTTTTGGAAGCGGAAGATTTTCACTGCTCCCGAAAAATTCCCCCAGGCAAGAATACCGTACGTCATACGGGAATAGAAGAGCCCGAAGAAAACCAGTCGCAGCGCCTCAGCTGACACGACATTTTTCAAGCGGCGAAGCACGAAGGTGGCCCTTGATAGGTGGGGCGAATGGTGTTCGATGTGACTGTCCCAGGACATACGGGAATCGATGAAGAGACCAAGGAACTTGACAAACTTATGGGGCCCTTTGAGATCATAAACTAAGTCTTGAGTTTTATTGTCGTTAAGAACGAGACGATTGACCAAACACCATGATTCTATTAGCGAAGTTGCCGCTTCGAGCTCATTAAAAAGCTCGGCCTCAGAATCACCCGTGCAGAGTACCCCTCGTATCATCGGCGTAGAGAAAGATCTCGGACGAGGGAAGGGACGAGGACGCTAAGCATAAATCGTTAACATAAAGAAGAAATAGGAGGGGACCGAGGATAGAGCCCTGCCTAACTCCAAGGTCAAAAGCCGGAGTAGGGTCCGATCTGACTCCCTCGTACGCCACGCACTGTAGCCAGCCGACGAGGTATGAATGTAGAAAACTGACGGAACGCTCATCGAAACCGTAATAACGAAGTTTCTCAGTTAGGATCCCGACGTCAATGGAGTCAAAAGCCCGAGAGAGGTCGAAAAGTCTGAGACCCACCTTTGAGACAAACTCAAGCCCGGACATTACCGATAGCAATAAATGAATAGCGGCGATGGAAGTAGAACGGCCCCTCCTAAAACCATGCTGATTTTCGGCGAGAATCTCAGTTCAAGGAAGTCCAGTAACTGATTAAGGACGAGACGCTCGACTACGCGTGTGAAAACTGGGATGATAGAGATTGGCCGAAAGTCAATGTAAACTTGGTTGCCCTTTTTCGGTACGGGAGTCATTATCTGATATCTTCAGGCACTCAGGGAAAGAGTCAGTCTCAAAAAAGCTGTTGATGACAGAAGAAAGTGGTTCTGCAATGAGGTCAGCTAACGATTTTACAACATCGACGTTTAACCAGTAGTAGTCGTACGATGTAGAGTTCTTCAAACTGGCGATAGCGCTAAAAACATCCTCGACCGAGACACTCTTAAGGGAGAAGGAGGAGCTGAAATCCGGGCGCAAGAAATCGCGGAAGCTAGAAGGAGAATCGGGCAGCGAGTCGACACCAGTGGCGGCCGCATTAATAAATAAATTGTTAAATCCATCGGCATCAAGACCACTGACAGGTCCAGACGAGCCCCAAGCACCCAACGGCAGTTCGCCCTTGACCATGTTCCATACCGTTTTATTGAAATTGCTGGTATTAGTTGTTATCAAGGAATCGTTATATGCCTTTTTCACTTCAAGTACGCTTTTTTGGAAGTCCTTGCGAGCGGAACGAAGGACAGGCGCAATAACTGACGGGGCGTATGTTGAAAAAGAATTTCGGAGAGCGGAAAGATCCTCACAGTGGCGCTTCTTCAGCCGAAGTTCTTCGGTAAACCAGGGGTTCCGCCTCCTCTGGGAGCTAGGAATTTTGACACTCTGAAGCGACACCGCAAGGTCCACGGCCGAAGGGAATGTGTGAATAAATGCATCAGCCCTCAATTTAGGACATTCTTCGGAATAAGTGGAGAACCAGAGCCCGTTATATGCGGAGAGAAAGTGCCTCAGAGCAAGAAGACTCTCCGGAGAAATGAGACGCGAAATTCTGGATCCAGGAGAGTCGAGGCAATTGTAAATTGCAATTGACATATACACATAATATGTCCAGAGAGAAGTGTCGCTGGACACTTCGGTGTAAACGCATCTTAAGTTTGTTTTTTGCACAATAAGGCGGAAAGATTCTCGCATTGGTATTACATAGGTGACAGGGCAGGTTGAAACAAATCTGGCAAAAGCCACGATCGTGATGCTTGTGTGGTTGAAATAGTATGACAGTTTGAAACAAAGAAATACTTACATAATTTCAAATTGATTAAATTCTTCAGCGATTTTCGTCAATGTCACAAGCGCAATAATGTCAAACACTCACGCACTTCTTTGCTCACTTCACACTGCAAAATTATTAAAACCCTCTCCCATCTGACATTTTTGTCGCATTTGGAGCTTGTGAACAGGCACTATGGGCAACGCATGTGCGTTTGTGGGCATCCACAGAATAAATACTTCGGCTAGGTCCACAGAACGCACAGCACGCGTACATAGAGCTTGTGAACGGGCCTTTAAAGACATTTTGCTAATTTCAGAATTGAGGAACTCCAATTTTTTTATCAAGAGCTCAAAAGATACAGGGTAGACGTGTACATTCGGTTTCAACTCGAGAAAAGATAAATTAAATCTTTTCACTTTTATGTTCTAAAGAAGAAGCTATTCAATCGTAAATATTTGCTTGAAGTTTCATTGATTCAGCCTATTGCAGGCTATTCATGCTACATGAATAAATTATTAAATCATGACTGTAGAAGCTAGAGCGGAATGTTCAGAGTGGGAAAGAGGGCTATTGCTATAATTAAAAATACTGTGCAAAGCTTGGTTGAAAAGATTCATTTTATTTAGTATGCAGAGTTCATAAAACATTAGAATCTTTCTTTCCACTAGCGTGTTTACTAGGGGGTCAATTTTGAGTTTCCTCAAATACTTCACAACTGCACATTGACGTCATTTCCCCCCGCACCATCCAATCCCCTTCTTAAGAACTTTGAAATTTATTAAAAATAACCAATAACGCACCAATCGAGCAGGAACTATACCTTTGATATCCTTCTGTCCAAGTGCCAATTCACCGGTATACTTTTCTCCCGTATCGGGCATTCGCAGTGCTTTTGTCAGAAACGCGTAATAAATTTAGTTTTTTTTAACGCAGAGTGAAACCCGTGAAATTGGTTTTTTGGACAAGAGAGCTTCTCAAAAATGGTTTTGTATGGGCCAACCCTGCGAGATTTTGTTTTCGAAAAAGCCGTTCCCCCGGAAATTAGTCAAAACCGGGAAATTGGGCTCTGTGGGGGCCAAATCGGTGAACCAATTTGACTTCGAAAGTGTCAATTTGTTTTTTTAAATGAGGCCTTATTCTCACTTTTTGCATGTGAGCGCGGATTAGCTAAGGACCCCCCCCCCCCTAATTACTTTTAGCTCCCTCATCACTTCGTCGTTGCGCTACAGGTTCCGGATCGAGAGCAAATAAAACCCTAGAACATTTACACCCGTATTCATAGTCAGGGGCGTAGCCAGCCCATGATCAAGGGGTGGGCAGCCAGCCAGGCACACGGATTCAGAGTTTTTCTGAAGGTGGGGGGGGGGGAGCGCACGCCTTGAGAAAAAGTGCTCGTTCGCGGATGAAATCCATGAAAAGGACAATTTCCGGCTAGTACTGATCGAAAACACCCATTCACGGCTAGAATTGAGAAATAGCGCTGATTCACGTTGAACTTGAAAAATAAATCTGCTCATTGTTCGCGGTTTGAAATTGAGAAAACACGCCAATTTGCGGTTTCACAATCCAAAGTCCGGGCCGAAATTAAGGAAATGCGCTAACTCACGGTTTACAGTGCTCTTTTCACGGCTAAAATTGACAAAATTATATTGCGCGTTCAATGTAGAATTGAGAAAAATCGCTCATTTGCGGCTGAAATGGAGGAAAAATGCCAATTCACGGCTAAAATTGAGAAATGGAGCTCATTCACGCAGGTAAAATTGAGAGAAGGCACAAGTTCGTGGTTTCTCAAACCAACATCTCGGTGAACATTGCGAAAAAGTGATAATTGACTGTTTTTATACATTTATATAGCAAGTTTGCGGGAACAATCGAGATAGAGGGCGACTTATCGCACACATTTTTGAAAAAGTTCTTATTTTCGGCTAAAAATTAAGGCACATTGAGGAAAAACACCTATTTTAAGGTTCGCGATGCAACGTCCGGATCAAAATTAATGAAATTCGTTAACATGAGTATTATGTGGACCTTTTAACTGCTGAAATTTGAAGGGGGGGGGGAATGACTTAAGGCAGGATTGAGATTAAAGCACGCATGTGCGGCTAAAATTGAGGGAAAATGAATTAGCGAAATTGTCACAGTTTTTTGTTGATTATAGTGTAATTTTCGTGGCTAAAATTGAGAAATAGCGTTCATTCACAGATTAAATTGAGGAAAAACTGTTCTTTTGTGGCTGAAATTGAAAGAACGCACCTATTCGCGGTTTATAGGCGATGCCCAGTGCTGGCCGTAATTAGAATAGTAAATCAAAACTGGGTTATTTCACGATTTTTTGAGACCTTTATACGGTTAAAATGAAGAAAATAGGCTACAGTTCGAGGTAGAATTGAAAAAAAGCACTCAGTTTCACCTAAAATTAAAGAAAAACGTCAATTCGGCGCTACTCTGTGCAACTCCTCTTGAGGAAAAGCTGGATCCTCCACGCCTGTGGGCAGATTCACTGGCGAAAATAACAGATGAACCATTGCCTTTTTTCATGCTTCTAACAGGATCTGGAAGTTCGAATCGCGTCAATTCACGGCCATCAGAGACTAAATTTGCCCAGAAACGGCCACTATCCGTCAAAAAATAAATATCTGCTGGAAACCTGTTGTTTGTAGCCTTCTATTTCGGATTTTATGTCGAAAAATTGAAACTTCTCTCCCTCCCACCCTGGAAAGTGATACTTTTGGAGCTAATCTTCAAATTTTAGACCTGAGACGGAAAACAGAGCTGGCAGTTTCTCTCCCACAATAACTCTCCGAACCCAAACGCATGAAATTGCGCATCGAACCTTGCGAAAATGGGATTTTAGTGCGAAAAATCAGCAAAATCAGTTTTCAAGTTAAGCCGACCCTCGAAAACTGTTTTTTCAGCAACAAACATCCGCGAATTTTTGATTTTTGATGAAACCGATGTGCGAAAATGTGTTGTTTTTTTAGTGAGAAAAATCCGCAAAATTGGTTTTAAGGAGCGAAATATAATAAATTTGTGTTTCTGTTAGCCAGATCAGGGAAGATATTTTTGGAATTTTGGGGGTGGGCAGCTGCCCCACGAAATCTCTGTTTTTGACTCTGCAACTGCCCACCCCGGCCCACCGCTGGCTACGCCCATGTTTATAGTCGCTACTTAAGTTAAAATTCTCCTAGGTAAAAGTCAAATCAGTTGTTGTTGGAATAAAATCATCTGTTTTGACGCCCACTTAGGGAAATTCCGTGAATACGGGCCTTAGGCTCATTAAAAAATTAATATTTTATCCAAGGTTCGATCAATGTACGGTCACCTATTGATAGAAGACGAGCATCTTTCTTCCATGTTAGAAAAAAACAAACAAACAACAACAACAAAAAACTGAAGAATCCGGGGCCGCGGGCCCAGGCCCGTCGGGCCTCCGCCTAAAGACGGCACTGGTTTAAAATAAATTGAAGCCCTCTTGAACTTTTATCTGGAAATTTCAGGTTATTCTTTCGACTCAAGAGCGTAAAAGACCAAAAGCTCGTCCTCAACTCGTCTTTGTTCGAATCTAGCTATACACTCGGAAACCGCGGCGTCAATTCGCCCCTTAAAACCCGGCTGATTAGCTGAATATTTTGCCTCTAAAGCTTAGTACACACTGAGACTCTTTGAGTCGATTCATTGTTGCGACTCAGAGTCCGGGCTGCGTAGATTCATGTTCCGATTCATACTTGATTCAACTTTGCAACAAAGAATCGTGTCCACACATGTTTCATATCTCTTAATGCCCGCAGTTTCTATGGAAACTTGAAATTTCGCTCTGGCCGCTGGCGGTTGGGAAGAGTGAATATTTTTATTTATACATGCACATTCCTATCAAGGTCTTGCATTCCTATCCCAGAAATAATAAATTTCGATACGGTAACTTGGTGAAATTAGAATATTTTTTGAAATTGTATATCTTCCCTTCCTCTCATTAAACTAACATTGTTTGTGTCTCATCCACCAGAAAGGCAGAAACGGGCTAAGCTGAAAGAAACATCACTTAGGCCCAGTGGCGGATCTAGGATTTTAACTTGGGAGGGGTTCTACCATGAATCTCTCTCTTTTTTCCTGAGTTTCAGCCGCAAACATGCTTCTATACGAACCAATAATTGGCTTTTTCTCAAATTTAACCATGAATTAGCGGTTTTTCCCAATTTTTTCCGCGATCTAAGTGCTTTTTTCTCAATTTTAGCCGCGAATTTATTTCTCCAATTCAGACGCGAATCACCGCATTTCCTCAATTTTAGCCGTAAATTAGTGGATTTTCTCAAGCTGATCCGCGATTCATCGTTTTTCTCCGTTTCAGCGGCGAATAAGCGCTTTTTGCCCACTTTAGCCGTGAATTACTGAATCTTTAACGGCGAATGAGCTCTTCCTCTACATTTTAGACGGCAATCAGTGGTTTGTCTCAGTTTTAGCCACGAGTTAACGTTTTATTTCTATAATTTTAGCGTTTTTCTTCACTTCTTAGTCATGCGAATTAGCGCTCGTCATTTCAGCCGCAAGTTATCTCGTTTCCTTCGTTCTAGCAGAGAATTAGCGTTTGGTTTTCTTCGTTTCACGCCTGAATCACCGCTTTTACTAAATTTCAGCTTCGAACTGGAGGATTTTCACAAAATCCGTAAATATGCGATTATCTTCATTTCAGCTCAGCGAATGAGCGCCTTTTGTTACATTGACCGTGAATCAACGCAATTTCCCAATTTTAGCCGGGAATTAGCGTCTGTATCAGTTTTAGCCGTGAACAAGCGGAATTGCCAAATGTATCTTTGAAATTTAGCTTCACATTAGCGCTTGCTTGTGCCGAGAAGTAGCGTATTTCTCCATTTTAGCTAAGGAACCTTTAAAGACGAGTAGACGCATACGGCGCCATGTTCGTTCTTATCAGTTTAATAAGAACGGTTGGGGGTGGTTTGTTTATATCGACAAAAGGTGGATTTTACAAGACTGATAATTGATAAGAGCGAACATGGCGTCTGTGATTTTACCTGTCTGATTATAGGTTCTCTATTGTAGCTGCTGATAAGCGCTTTCTGCCAAAATTAGCCACGAATTAAATATTTAATTTTCTTTCTTTTAGTTGCAAATGAGCATTTTAAATCAATTTTAGACGGGAATTAGCGGTTTGTCTCAGTTTTAGCCCTGAATAAGCGGCTTTTCTATCACTTGTATCCGTGAATATTAGCTTTTTTTCTCAATTTTTACAGTGATCTAAGCGCTTTTTCTCATTTTTTAGTCGCAAATTATTTCTCAATTTTAGCCACGAATTACCACGTTTCCTTAATTTTAGCCAAGTTGTTTCGCGAATTGGCTTATTTCTCCATTTTAGTTGTGAATGAGCGTTTGAATCAGTAGATTTTCTCAGTTTTAGCCGCAAATTACGTGGCTTTCTCGATTTTAGCCGTGAACTAGCGATTTTTCTCAATTGCGCTTTTTTCTGTTGTTGCCTCGAGAAAACCACGAATTTTGCGTTTTCAAAAATTAATTGTTGAGCCAGGTGAGCGATGGACTTCAGCTTTTTCTCAATTTTCGCCACATATTAGTGATTTTTTTCATTTTCAGCCACGGATTAGTGATTTATGTTCGTTTTATACTATGAGTCAACGCTTTTCTGCTATCGCTCAAAGACGCTATTTGATTTTAGCGTTTTTTTTTTCAACGTTCTCCCGCGTACTTGCCCAAAGAGTAGCACATTAGAACGCTTTCTCAATTTCTTCTGTCTTATAGACCTACCGGTATTTGTAGTTGGCGTTTTTTCTCTGGTTTGTCCGCGAAGTTGCCTTCAGATAATTATCTCGAATTGGAGTATTTTTCCTAATTTAAGTGGCAAATGATCGCTTGTTCTCAATGTTTGCCGCTAATCATCGCTTTGAAACCTAAAAATCATTTTTTTTTTCACCTATTTATGCTTTTTGGTGCCCTCCCCCCCTCAATGAATGGTGGCCTCACCATCACGAGATCGCCCATTCGTCGTGAAATCATCATTCTGTGCAGATCCCCCTTCAACAGTCGCCCTTTGGTATGTGCAAGGTATTGGAAGAAATCTCTGGAATGACTATCAACAAATTTTTGGCGGACGCCATCTTCTTAGGGGGGGGTGTTTTAAACCCCAAAACCCACCCCGCAGATCCGCCACTGCTTAGGCCAATGGCCAGTGGCAGATCCACCATTTCGGGGGGGGGGGGGTTAAAGCAAAAATTTTCTCATCCCTGGTAGGAGCGGGGAGGGGAGAGATTGCACACCGCCAGTCAAACAGAAAGATATAGTAGCCACTTCTCCTGAATTTCGGTTCTCATCTTCTCATCAAATCAAAATCTTCGGTTGGGGGGGGGGGGTCCTTTACCCAGCCAGTGGTTTCATATGAATTTTCCCGCTTCTTTATTTGTAGTGATGTGATAACTGTCGATTCACATTTATAATTGCATTCATTTTCTTACCTCTATTTCTTCATTTTTTGTATTTCTTTCTTATTTCATACTATTATACTGACCTTAAGGGGGGGTTTTGTCCCTCATCCCCCCACCGTGGATAGGCCACTACCCGTGGGCTATCTCGACCAGGGCGAACTGGGGAAATGGCGATCAGTCGGCCACTCATAAGAGCGGTTGTTGGGGAGGGGGTTTGCGGATTGTGAATTTCGCCCAGAGGTTCATTCAATTTTAGCCTGGAATGCCCGCCTGGGAGAATACTGTGCCGAGCAGTGCTCATGGGGAAGGAGCGTTTCTCATGAGGGACGGGTGATGCAGTGAGGAAATAGACAATGAAGATGAAGGACTGCCAGACACATGCAACACCAGGTTACCGGCCCGTTAGTGACTGTCAGCGGATGTACTGACTGCCCACGGTGTGGACCATGCGAAAGTGGGCGTTCTCAGGTGAGACTGTGGGTGGCGGACGGGTACTCTGAAAAGAGAATAGAGTTTCACCCTGCATTGGCATCCAAGTACGACAATGAATACTGGGCTGGATGTGAAACTGGAAGTTGATGCCGGAAGTTGAGAGAATTGAACAGGAGGGACCCAGGAATCAGGATTCGAAAAGCTTGTTGTACGTCCTCTATGAATTCGAGAGTTTGCTCACTACTCCACAACACAATAAACTCGGGAGCAAAAATTAGAACTCAATAGTTCTGTTCCAACGAGAACGAGGTGTTTCGAATATGTTCGAAACAGAAATTTAAGAATATTACATTTTATTGGCTGTCCTCATGGGAACTCTGCTCCGAACATGTTCCAAACACCTTGCCAGAACAAACACCTATTCACTCAAATAATGACAACTACGAACAAATGCAAGTGCTGGGCTCAATCAGCTAAACTTCCAACAAATCATAAGACGAGAAAGCCCGAGAAAGCTATATAAAAAAATTGAAAAATAGGTTCTTCAATTCACTCCCACACTGACCCAATGTTGCGCAACATGAATCAGAGAATCCCATTTCCGCTGGGATGCAAAAATATTCAAAAATACTAACCCGCAACACATGATATTCTAGACACAAAGAGTCTACTCAAAGAGTCTCAGTGTGGACTAGAATCTAGACAAAAGAATCAAAAAAAAGAATAAAAAAAAAAGAATCTGCAACACATGATATTCAAGCAAAAACGCTGCGAATTATCGAACAATGCCTTATTATTTCGACTGTGGGTTTATTATTCATCGATGTAGTCAAATCCGGCTTGAAATCACAAGAAAATCGACACCCCACACCCCTATGATCCCAAATCCTTTGAAAATCCCCATTTTGGACCCGCTTTTGGCCCACAAAACCCAGTGAGTTATTTGATCAAACTGATCAGATGTTAGGACCGACTAGACCCCAAATGGAGTCTATGTGCGAAAGAACGAGTTTTTTCGAGCAATCCTAGGGCAAGATATGGTCCGGACGGCGGACGGACATTTTTTTTTATTGCAGATTTGGATTCTAAAGTACGCGACACGAAATAAGGCGGGTGTGACTCATCGACTAAAAAACCAACGTTGCGCATTATAGTCCCGAAGATGCGATGAAAAGCTCAAGTCTACACCCATAGCTGGCAACGTTGCGCTCCCATCGTTGTCACTTTGGAGAGCTGTGAGCCGGTGAGCGTTCGTAAAACCCCACCCCACATCACCGCCAACAACGCACGGAGTGGCAACAGGGCATGGGAGGGCCGATGAGTCACACCCGCCTTATTTCGTGTCGCGTACTTTACGCACTTTGAAACGTAAAACTACAAATTTTGAGGGGGGTCAACAAAATTTTTTTGCGATACGATTACAAAGACTTAATATTGAGAAATAATAAGTCAAAAAGAATCGACTCTGCCCCGACTCTTTCGGGATTCATTTCTAGACACTTCGGACCAAATTGGACTCTAAGAGTCTCAGAGTGTACTAGGCTTAAAAACCCAAATAATGTTATAATTCCGCCCCCAAAAAACAGATGTTTCGTGACAGAAAAAATAATCATTTTTCGCAAAGTCACTTCTCGTCTAAGGCCGGTCGTCCACTGAAAGCGTTTTCGAGCGGCGCTACAACGCGCTACAGCGAGCGACAACGAGCGTACATACAAAAAGACATAAATTGAATTCACTGCTGCTAAGCCTGCAGTGGACGATGTTACATTCAATTTGAGGCTTTGGGATGTACGCTAGTTGTCGCGCGTTGTAGCGCCGCTCGCAAACGCTTCCAGTGGATGACCGGCCTAAGGAACAGACAAAACGTTAATTCACCTAACTCGCTGCTAAAATGGGGAAAAATCACTCATCCACATATAAAATTTAGAAAAAGCGCTGATTCAAGGCTCAAAGTCTCCAATTCGCTGCTAAAATCGCTCACTCGTTGCTAAAATCGCTCATTCGCTGCGAAAATTGAGGAAAATAGACACAACCACACCACCATCCGGAGCTTAATATCTGCTAAATTGTAAGTTTCGGGACTAAATATCTGCGAAATTCAATGTAACGGGCCTATAATATATCCGAGAATTTGCAAATTTAATTTTTTTGTTTTTTTAAGTGAGTGTGGAGTCCGGGCTATTGCCTCCCATGACAGCGCCCTCTGACAAACCCGCAAAATGGCAACACTTTGGATAGGCAAATATCAGCCAAATAGCAAAATTTACGTCTGCAATCATATTGCACTCGAACGACTCAAAAAACGCGACGAAATTACATCGCCGGAGCAAAAACCGCCAATTTTTCTTTATTTTAGCCGTGAATTAGCGTTTTACCTAAGTTTGGCCTCCTTAGCGAGCCGTGAATGTGAGTTTTTTTTTTCGCAGTGCGCATTTTTCGCATTTAGCCGTGGATTAGCGATTTTATTCAGTTTCAGCCGCAAAGTTACCTTCAGAAGCCCTGCGAATGGGCGTTTTCACCACTTTAACCGCGAATAAGCGATTTTACCCCATTTGATCCGTGAATTAGCACTTTTTCTTAATTTTCCCCGCGAGTTAGCGTTTTTTTTTTCATTTTTAGCAATGAATTATCACTTTTTTTTAGATTGAAACTTGCGTTCTGAATAAGCCGAGAATTTATGTTTCCGTAATTTTCGGCACTAATTAGCGGTTTTTCTTAAAACCATTGTGAATTACCGATTGTTCACTATTTTATCCGTGAATAAGCGTGTTTCTTAATTTTAAACGCAGATTACTGTTTTTTTTCTAACGACTTTTCCGTTTTGAATTTTGATCGAGCTGCTTTCTGGCAGAGACTTATCGAAGGTTGTTGGGTGGGCGGGCGGCCTTTCATTTTCGGGCAATTCGTTGGGGCACTCGGAAAACGTGCCAGACAGGACAAAAATTGAAGGGAGGGGTGTGAACGCATCGTCTAATTTCCGTTCTCCGGCCGGCTTGAACGGGAAATTCTCACTGAGTGGACGTAACGGTGTACCCGCAGTGAATTTCGGAAAAGACGGACATGAAGAAAAAAATGCGTTGGCATTTCAAGAAAAAAAGTTTAGGATTTGCATAGTCCAATCTTAATCCAAAGTGGTGAAATCGGCCTGTAGAGTATCGATTCATTGTTCTAAAACTATATTGAAAGCTACAGAAATTGTTTGGTGGAGCTCGCGGGCTAGAGTGGGGCATAGTGAGGTTCGTGCCAAACAGGTGGTGGAAAGCAACTCTACGTTTTTAAAAATATTTTTCTGAGATAGCTGAGTCCCGATAACAAGAATGGGATCACGTTTTTCACTGCATGTGTCAAGAATTTCAATCAAATACCTCGTCGGAGCGCGAAGGCATCAATAATCTCTTGCCGTAGTTTTGAATCAAATCGTCTTCGTCGTTCAATTCACCGACATTGCCATTGGAGTAGCACAGACTTAGGACTAGACTTATTATAATGAAGCAGGGACCCTGTTGTTTTAAAACATTCAAGCATATTGGATGACGGAGGAGTGGACAAAAAAAAAAATTGTGCCAACCAAATTTTTGATGAACATCAAAACGATCCCCCTGGCTGTTTTCTCTTAGAGCTGAGCGGAGCTACAAAACGACCTGTGTTCCACCAGCCAAAAAGCTTCGCGAACTTGTACTCTTCTCTCTTCTGTGACAAGAGCTCGTGAATATTCACTTGAGAGCGAAGCAGCGACGAGCCTGCAAGAGAGAGGGTGGCCGGGAGATGAAATACAATCCGTTGGTGGGTTGGACGCGAAGGGAAACTGTGTATAACTCACGTACAGAGAGAGTCGACCTGTGTTAAATGTGCAAATGAAGCAATCATATTGAAATTCACCATTCAACTCCATTATTGAGAAGAATGGATGTGCCGAAATGGAAATGGTTGGATGGGAGAGGGGGAATAGATATTCGAAGGATGTTTCTGAATGTTTCCATCCCATTGACTATTATCTCTGTTCGCTAGAAGGTTTTACTACTGGACTCGGGAGGGATGATCAGTTTATTTTTCGTTTTAAAAACATTAAATAAAGAGTAGAAGGTAAAATATAATGAAAATAGGTTGAGTTGGGTAATTGACTTTTTGCGTTTTGATGGACTTTTTTATTGCATTGACGAAGGGGATTTAGATCTCTGTTATCTCCTCTCAACAAACTCATTTACCGCTTTCATATTAACCCGTATCAAAGCCATGAAGTTGTCTACGATCACAAAAAGGTCACCAAGAACGTGGGATTAGAGCAATCACGTGACACCTATCTGATTTTTGATGGGAGGGGGGGGTGTTTTTTCGTTGATCAATTTAATTTTGAAAGTGTTTAGCTATAAACCACTAAGTTCCACATTTTATAACCTTAAGTACTATTCTATCATCACTCATCTTCACCCCCCCCCCTCCCCGTTTTTTGTTGTTTTTTACCAAGGTCCTCGAGCCGGTCAAATTTGAAAACGTCGTCTTCTATCAAACTTGCGTCGAATCGTGGCCAAACGAGGAGCTTCGCATACTGTACGCAGCCTCGGTGCTCATGGTTCAAGCGGTGATCCCTGCGGCGGTTGTTGGATGCATTCATGCGAAAATCGCCTCATATCTCAACGCTCACGCGTCAACTCAAAAAGATTCGAGGCGAGCTCAACGTGAGCTGACTCGCAATAAACGAACGACGATGTTATTGTCAGGTAAAATTGTTATGAACCGCGAATTTTTTTTTTTTTTTTTTTCATATAACACATTTTTAGCATTTTCGCTTCTCGTTGGAAGGAATCTCAAGTGAGAGTGGGAGGATCGTGATAATGGCTTGGATTATAGTAAAATATCATATTTCTCTGTGACTCAACGTTTATAGTGAGGGTGCTATTCGTATTGCGCGTCATTGACACAAAAATGTTCCAATGGAATAGAAAGATACAGCGAGTATCATTTTACACAGTTGTCCTCTCTATGAAGCTATAAAGCGACAAACAAAGGGGGCAAATGATACGCTTCAAATGTGACATGACGTGACCAGAAACAATGTAACCAGACGGACCAGAAAAAAAAAAAAAAACTTCGGGGAAGTTTGTTAAGTTAGCCAATCGTTTATAGAGTAGTATTTCCCCGCTGAAAAGCGGGCACTTCACCGACCTGAAAGTTTATCTTGTCCCTATAATGATTCAGTTTCGTCATTTTACACCCGGGGCTGGTCGACGGATTAAAAAAGCATTTCCTCTTCCGTAATGCATGGCCACACAGTCGCTAAAAAAAACTCAATTTTCATCTCCATTATTATTTCTGCAACAGTAACATCCATTCTCCCTTTCCATGCTATAAATATCATTTTTATTCCATTTTATATTGCATCCTTCACGTTCCTGCCCATAGACTAGCAATTTTCATTCGACCTTTCCCTTTATTTATTGCTTTGACTCTTCCTACCGCTACTCTTTTCCCCCCCCTTAGTCTTTTCTGTTTTTCTTCCAGAGGGGAGGGCCCCAAGTAACACAAGAGCACCGGTAAGCGAAGATCGTGTAGGTTTGAGCTTCCTTAAAATTTGTGTAGAGCTTCAGTGCAGATGAAGTATGCTATCGAAGCTGGAACTTCTTTAATGACATCTGCAGTGGCGTCTATCAGGGGGGGGGGGGTTGGAGGCGACCTGCCTCCAATTGACGCTGTCAGGGGGGGGGGGAATACGATTTTTGGTAAAACCCAGGGGGGGGGATTCATAAAAGTACTAGTAATTTTATAAAGTTAATTTAAAATTCGAGGGAAGTCAAAATTGAAATTCAGGCTCGGCCGGCCTTGTCTCAAGACTATAAGGTTTCAAATGAGACCATAAAAAATGAAATATTCCAAATACTTAGCGCGTAAAACGGTGAGGGGATAATGGGCGAGGAGTAGTACTTGTAGGAAGGGAAACAAAATGTGTTTCGCGCCTTATGAAAGACGCTCGTCCAAGTTGCTGATGGCTAGAAGGAGCAAGCAGCGTATAGCCAACGTTTGCAGTTTTATTCTCTTTCTCCTCAACGGTACAGTTTTATTCTCTTTCTCCTCACCATGCTTTGAGTTCCGAGAAAAAATTGCTCCCAGGGTACAAGTAAACAATGGTAAGTATTAAGCTTCAATAAAGTTTAACTCTTTATTTTCAGCCTCCCCACTCCCTCGAATTCACTGCAGGGTGACTAGGGTGGTGCGGTGAGGGGGGAGTAATCCCTTGAAAAGTCCTAAGACAAGGGTCGTCTAATTTGCAATTAATTAATTGCTGGGACACATAAGAAAAAAGAACAATTCAAATAATATTTCGAATGTCCGCTTTTTGGGTGGTTATAAAATATTCAGAGAAAATCATTCACAAAATATTCTTGAAATAATATTCAAAAATATTTCCTTCAAGTATTTACAAAATATTCCCTAAGTAAGTTTCAAAAATATTTTCACGAAGTATTCCCAAAATATTCTTCTGAAATATTTGAATATTATTTTTTCGAAGTATTCACCAAACATTTTTTTGGAATATTAGTTGTATACATATTTTTAATGAAGGTTTTCGGCAAAATATTCATTTTTTTTTTAAATCCATAAAAGGAGGCCAGTCACTCTGAGCCGGCGTGTAGTGATGCACGAGACCGAGACGAGACCATCATTTCTGGAGCGAGACCGAGACGAGACCACTATTTTCAAGACGAGACCGAGACCGAGACGAGACCACTATTTTCGAGACGAGACCGAGACTGGTCTCGGTCTCGTAATTAAAAGAATGAAAAAATGATGGCTCATTTATGAATACAGAACATTTTTAACATTGAAATGACCGAGACGGCCGAGACGGCTATTGTGTTATGGGCCTCCTGGCAGGGGCGGACTGGGGTATCGGGGCGAAGGGGGGGGTGCCTTGTTTAAGTGGCCGCCGGTAATTTCGAATATTTTTGGCTGAATTACATATAACTTGTAACTCGTGTATAGAGAGAATGAACTCCCATTCCTTAAAATGCTATTTTTACCCGCGTAGTCCTGTTTCTTCTGGTTTAAAAAAAATAAGGTAATTATCTTAGCTGTGAGAATCAACGGTTCCTTGAAGGCGATTTGGGAGATTTCGGCGGAAACCGGACTTTTCTTAAAAGTATACACGTTGGTAGGTTTAAGTATGCGTATTACGTATACTAAGTTTTTAGGCTGAATTCCTTCTCGTTTTCCAGTCAAAAGTAAGATTCTTCGGCTAAATTGAAACATTTTTGGGCATAATAGAACGGTTATAGGGCCAAATAGCCAGTTTAAGCGCTACAAAATTACCAGTTTTTAACCAAATAACGGATTTTGTGACAATAAATCGACAGGGGACGGTTCAATAGTAGTTTCTAGGCATAAAATGTCTGTAATGCATGCAAGAAACTGTCCGAGTACTTGCGGACGCTGAAGATGGCGAGCAGCCGAAACCGGTTCGTTTCTAAAGCACCTCAACGAGGGAAGACTGACAACGTAGGCTCCTACGGCTACAGTTTCTTGCATGCATTACCTACTAACCCTCGTAGTCTAAGCGACCATACTAACAATATCAATAAAATGTCTGCTTTTCTAGCCAAATAATTAGTTTCAGGGGCTAAATTTCCCAGATTTAACCCTTTCCGGTATGTATAAGAATAAGAGTGTCTAATAGCGCCAGTGATGCCAGATACAAATTTTAAAGCGTCAGTTATGGAGCCAACATAGTGGTACACGATAGCAACACCGATCAAATTGTAGGGGCTGAGTTTCCAGATGTATTCTTGATTTCTGTTGTGAAAGCCTGCTTTTGGATCAAAAGATCAAGTTGTTTGTCCTTTTAAGGTGAATTTGTCTTATTCCTGTGCAACGGGATCTTTGACAGACGCCCCCTTCTTATCTATGCCCAACGAATTTAGATCACCGCCCCCCCCCCTCTAAAACCGAAACCTAAACTCTACGCCTCTGCCACGTAATGGACAGAGTCTCTTTTCTGAAACTCGATTTTGTCGATTCTAAAAACAGATATTCGTTTTTAATCCGTTATGAAAATATATAACGATGGTCTGACAGGGGCGCCACGCTCAAGGGGCGCGGGGGGGGGGGTTAGACACCCACCCCTCACGGGCCAGTCCGCCACTGCCTCCGGGCTGTGGTGGATCCAAGGGGTGGACATATCCCCCCCCCACCCTAACGCACAAAATGGCATAAAATAATAGGAAAAAATTTACTTTTTGTAAAATTATCATAGGAATCACGCACATTTCTTCTTCTTTCAGTAATTATAGTTGATGGTTTTCGCACGATCAGGAAGGGAAGTGATACTTCCCCTTCCAGGTACCTCAACAGGGAAGTTGATTTTTACTTGAAAAGATGAGCTAGGTGAAAAAAGTATTTTTTTTTCACTCACTAGTGAAGGAAAGTAAGGCAGAATGCCAATAATTTCACATTTTCCCTCGCAAGTGAAGGAAACAGGAAGGTTTTCATTCACTAGTGAAGGCAAGTGAAAAAAAGTTCTGTATTCAATTAGCGTACCCTTGCCTCCGAACACTTCCAGGAAAGACTATTAAATCTGTTGGTCGTGCGAAAAATAATATCCACAACTCGTGAGGAAGAAGCTTTCACTCTGCTCGTTGTTTTTAGCTCACTCGGCCCCGCCTCGTGAGCCAAACACAACTCGCAGGTAAAACTCCATTTCCTTCACTTGTTGTGAAATATACTATTATTTCACTTGTCGCGCGAAAAATATCGTGCATAACTCAATTTACTTCCTCGTACTCATTTAGCCGACTCGGCTTTGCCTCGCCAGCTAAACAAAGTACTCGCAAGTAAAGTGGCACTTACGTGTCTCGTTATATGTAAGATACTATTTTTTTTTAAACAGCTGATTATTTTAGAGCCTAGGGGATTAAACACTCACTTTATCGCCGTGGCCCAGAAAATCAGCCCATGATTTGATAAAAAAATACTGTGCACACCGCGTCAAAAAAGTGATTTTGGGCTCTCGAGAAAAGGCCAGGCTCGGCTACACCTCGCCCGTCCAATTTTTTCTCTCGGCCTCCAAAAAATCGCTTTCTTGCCAAGGCGTATAATCCACTATTCCTAAGATCATTTTTAAAGAAGTGTTTAAGCAGATGTTCATCGTGCGTAAAGACCTACTGTACACACGCCGTGCGGTAAAGAGTTCACGGTAAAAGAGTTCACTCTTTACCGCACGGCATGTGTAAAGTAGGTCTTTAAGCACGATGAACGATGGATGAAGGGTGAGTGGAACCGTGGAAATTATATCCCAAAAAGGTCAAAGTCAGTTGATTTTGATTATGTTGGTGAGTTGGTAGAAGAATTGAGGCAGGGAAGCCCGCTTTCATCTTACGCGCTTCTTTTGTTTCTTCTTTTTTATTTCTCTGAAATGAAGTTGTGTGGCAAATGGGAGACTTTACGGAACCGTTAAATTAAATAATTATGAACCTAATTGGCTTTAAAAGGCTTTGTACGATCGGAGAAAAAAAACAAAAAAAAACGTACGATCCTGAGGCGTATAGTCGCACTATAAACTCTACCGATGATGGCACTCGACTTCGTCTCGTGTCACAAACATCGTGCTTCGTTCGTTAAAAGCTCCTTTATGCCTACGTATCGTAATAAAAAATTGGGTTAGGGTTCCCGGGGGGCCGGTGAAATACATTGCAACCTATGGGTGCCCGCGCACTTGGCAGCAAAGATTTCCAGGCTGGGCAGCCACTATAGAACAAACACAACTGCACAGCAGCCAACTGGCTGCCGCGGCCAGGCTGCTTAGTGCAAAGGAACCATCATTTTGCGTTTGAAACTCGACACCGCTTTTTTTTTTTTTTTTTTAACTAACATTGCCAGTTGAAGCATGAGAAGGAGGGTCTGATGTATGAGGGGGGGATTGTGCACCTCTGCCTCGTCGTGTCTGGGAAGGGAAGTCTCTTGCTTGAACTAAATGAGCTGGCATGTGCGAGATTTTGAGTTGACTCGTTGAATTCTCAACTGTTCCGCTTTCACGTTCTCAGTGTGACGATTGTTTTGAAGGCACGATTCTATTTTGGGGCAATTACAAAACTCTTTGGTCATTAATCAGTAATGTATCACTTATCTCCCTTCGTGCCATGAGCCACCAAGGAAGGAAAGCAAAGTATAAATTCATCAATCGTCGTCATCTGTAATCATTGAGGCGAGAATAGGATCACTGGTCACTAATATCACACATACTTTGAATTCGCGCCTTTAACTTTTCGAGACGAGACCGAGACCGAGACTTTCGAGACCGAGACCGAGACGAGACCGACTTTTCATGATCAAGACCGAGACCGAGACCATCACCTCATGAGCGAGACCGAGACCGAGACCACTCGAGTCTCGTCTCGGTCTCGTGCATCACTACCGGCGTGGCTTAAGTCCATCTCTGTATCCATGATTTTGAGTCGATCACAAACTCTGCGCGTGACCTCTGTAAGAGAGAAAACATTAGAAAATGAATAAAACAATTGGCGGAAGGAAATTTTTTCTTACCGTTCAGAGCACGAGCCAAACTCAAGTGCTCGAAGGTCTTTTTCTCTTTACACCCCGCCAGTTGTAAGTTTTTTCTAATTATCCACATAGTGATCACGTGGTCTATCATTATTTTAAAAATTGGTTCGGCCGTTTTTGCGCCACCAAGC
The DNA here is from genome assembly GCA_038030265.1 of Corythucha ciliata. Lineage (NCBI taxonomy): Eukaryota > Metazoa > Arthropoda > Insecta > Hemiptera > Tingidae > Corythucha > Corythucha ciliata. Next base: position 8,288,064 of record CM075941.1, read on the forward strand.
ACTGAGAGCTTGAAACCTTTGAGAGTTTTGTGTGAAAGTTCAAGTGAACAACATGAAAATCATTACTTTATTTACCAAGTGCTCGAAAGATGTATCATTTGTGAGGAGCCCTTCTATATACAAATATGATACGTAATTCTTGTCGTTCATTAATTAACGATTCATACTTCTCTGATAAAGTCCCTTCTTAATCGAGAATTCACAGCGCTCATTAAACAAAAATGATTTGCTTGGTACCAATATGAATAATATTTCTCAAAAATTAGGTTTTTTACTACCATGTCCAGAAAGACGGGGCCCGTAAGGAAAGAAGTATGGTGGAAAATAACTATAACTAAATAACTAACTAGAACTGAGCATAAATAACTATAATCAGCCATAATCTGCAAACGCAGGGGATGTATTTTATCATTCCGAAAAGTTCAAGCTCTCCAATGAATGGTTCATTTTTCGGTGGAATTAGCAAAAATATGCATTAAATAATATTGAAAAATATTTAGGTAATACTCATAAAAGTATATTTACATAATATTCTACGATGTTGTATCAGAAAATATTTCCGCCTACACCAAAATTGAGTATTTCAAAAATATTTTAATCAGGTTCGTTTGAAAATATTCGTTCAAAATTATTATTTTCATATTAAACAATATTATGATACGAATATTAATGATGAATGAAAAATTAATATTCTTAAAATATTTTTTTGAGATTCTGAATATTGTCTGAATGTTCGAATATTTTCTGAATGTTCAGAAAATATTATCATGCTGCTTGGAGTGTAGTTTCATTCGTTACATTTCAATAGAGGCCGGATAGAAAAACTTACGCTTCAAAAGTGTATAGCAATGAATGGAAAATGCTATCAGTTTATTTTTGATTTGATGCCATACATTTTTTTATTATGTCGATTTTGTTTTTAAATGGGGAACTTGCTTATGTTTCTTGAAGAGGGTTCTTCCACAAGACTATTGCTCACAATAAACATTGATGTCAATCACGGATTTTTTAAAAGCGAATTTTAAATTTTTTGAGGGGGGGGGATTCGATTACGTCAAAGGTTTTCCAATGAAATTGATGGTGTGGGAAAGAGGGGGTAAGACGCGTTTTCTGGGGAACAATTTTGTCTTATAGGCAAACAGAACATTTTATAGTTTTCTCAAATGCTTCATAAGTGACCTTTTTTTAGCGTATTTTTTATCATTACGGGGAAAGTAGTGATTCGTGGAAAAAATAGTAATGGTTTAAGCCAATCGGCTGTAGAATTAGAGACTCTGGAAGTGAAAAGAATGAAATGAATGAAGAATTAAATGAGTGAATGAATAATGGAACTTGGATGTTGCACCACGGCTACCTGATGTTAAGGGCGCCAGTTTGTATGGGGTTTAAAAAATGTGGGTTTGTGGCTTTTTTTTGCAGGATTCACTGGCATCTCCATCAATATCAATTCCCCCACCGATCTTGAAAACCCCAGAAGAAACAAGTTCATGTACAATTAACGAACCATTGGCATCACAAAATCTAACATCGGCCCCATTATCGTCCTCAAAAATTATCTTCACGCATGAGGCAATACTCGCTTCCGCCGGACACGCCTTCAACCCAACAGCAACTGGCACCTTTACTTGCTAACCAACACCAGCTGACAACTTCGATTGATGGTAAATATCTTACGGCAATATCGCCAACGTCTTCCACCACCAAACGTCCAATGGAAGAACGCGACAAACACGATCCTGCAAAATACGCAGGGAAAAAGCTCAAATCAGAAGAGGTGAACATACTTCTGAGATTGGGCCCATGCCAACCGGGGGGCCTGACTATAATTTTCAAAAGTATTGTGGAAGAGCTTTCCAGCATGCGTGGTTTGCTTCTACTTTGCCAGATGGAGCCATAAAAGTGAGAGAATGGCTCACGTATAGCTGTTCTGCTCAACGAGCTTTTTGTTTATTTTTTATCTTGTTTGGAGGCCCAACGGGGTTCGCCGACTTTCACAACGGGATTCGGGACATTATGAGACACGAGCTGCAGTCCCGATCACACAGAAGCAGAAAAATCTGTTCTCCGGTGGATTCGAGGTAAAAGGATCGACAAGAAAATTTCAGACGCTAGAAATGTTCTTGTTGGAAAAAACAGAAAAGTCGTAGAATGCATGATCGACTGTGTGAATATTTGGCCTCTGAAATGACGGCATTACGGGGACACAAGTCTGATTCTGGCAAATTTCTTCATCTGTTCGAGATTCTTGCGAAGTACAGCCCAGATGCCTGAGTATATCTGGAAAGTCTTGCACACAATCGTAAATATCAGTCCAGAGCGACGTCGAATTTGCTTAGCCCCTTGAATCACAATCGTCTCCTAGACGCAATGAAGTTGTGCGTTACGAAAGAGATTGGCAGACGAGTAGCTGTAAACAAAGTATGGGCTCTAATCGCTGATGGCACCCAAGATGTGAATAAAAAAGAAATCTTAGCTCTCATTATTCGATATCTCGAAAAATCTGATGGCTTGCATATGCCCCGGACTGCGACGGAACGACTGGTGCATGTATTCGCTCCAGTTAGCTCAACTGGTGCCAGTTTGAAGGATCGAATCATCGGCTCTCTGAAGACTTTGGGGATTCCCGTTGAAGACTTGGTGGGCCAAAGCTACGATGGCGCTGGAAAAATGAGTGGAAAAATACAAATGCCCGGGTTTGAGTATTTCGGTGATACATATTATTTATGATACTGAAGCTGCACCATATCCAACGCGTGCGGTTTTATGCTCTATTCAAGTAGGCGGGCGCGCACAAATCTGTCCGGGGGGGTCAAGTCATGATCGCTGGCCTTGTATTTCTTTGGAAGCATTCCGACACGGGTAAGTAGCTCCCTCCTCCGCAACGAGACTGGTCCGTCTGTGACCGCGATGGATCTGTTCGTGCTCGCCATTGTGAATTGGGCAGTTGAGTGTAATGCCCGTATTTAAGAACGTTCCTTGACATTAAGCATCCCTGGAAATTCATTACAACGGATGTTTTTATTGTGATAAAAACTGTTCTAAACGGCTCCTTGACTCTAGGAAACTTCAAGGAACGTTCGTTAAAATACGGGCCTTAGGTCCATCTATTATGAACTTTCCTTGAAGTTTCCTTGAGCACGGAACCTTTGAAAACAGTTTTGGCCAGAATAAAATAATCTTTTCTAGCAAATTTCAAGGGTTCCTTAATTTAATGTCAAGGAACGGTACCTAATAAATAATGTGGGTGGGCATTGGCCCCTTATTATACCACTTGAAAAACGCTTCTAAAGCGACCGTGGAAACTGATGATTTTCTCCCAGCAAACACTGGTTTGTCAGTTACAAGTATTTACGAGAATCTAATAGCGAATTCCATTTGCATGAAATTCTGCACTGGAGAAGTCCATTTCCATCCCTCTCCTCTGAATTAATACGTAATTATATGTTAATGGAGAAGGCGAGCGGAAACGAATCGGGCAGAATTTCATATGCAAGTAAGTTCAAGAAGTCTATGAATGCGTCCCATATACCTGTTTTCCCCGTTGCATTTAACGCCCCGTAAAAGTACAAACTAACTGGATCCTCTGCGTGTGTGATGAATGCTCATCAATTATGACCGGTGGGGGGGTAAGCTCTTTTCAGGGGGGGAGTGCCTCCAGCTTTCAGGGGGGATAGACGCCACTGGACATCTGTAAAGCATTATGGAAGTTATACCGACAGGTGTTACAGCGGAACATGATTTCAATTTCCAATGAGCTTCGGAAAGGCTTCACCATTCATATTTGAACTTCTGTTGCTCTTCCCTTAGTCAATGTAACCGAAGCCGTGGGAAGAAATTAGGTTAGTTCCAGGAATATTTTTAAAGAAGTCCTATGGAAGTGGACATCCATTAGACTTCTTTTAGACTGCTTACAACAAGCTTTATCTTGCTTCATAAAGCCTCTGTAGCATACACTATAGAAGCGACTCACCTGATTACCAAATCATTTTTCACTTTTGTCTGTGCTGTGACATGATAGTGTGGCGCACGGAACGACGCACGGAAATTTGGTCCAGTCATCTCCTGGATTTCCGGGCTTTTTGAAAGCATTGATCTTGGCGCTCTTAGGTGGCCAAAAAAGCAATCCGTCTTTCTCCCATTTAGATGGAACCAGGGCTGGGCAGTAATTGAATTACGTAATTCAATTAGAACTAGTAATTGGTAATTGATAACAACACGCCATTGTAATTGTTAATTTGTAAATTGTAAAAGCACTTTTTCGAAGTAATTTTTAATTAACAATTACCAATTACATTTCCATCTTCAGAGCCAATATTACTTCGAAAACTCAGCGGGTACTATTTCGCGCCTTACTGGGAGCTTTTGGAGGAGTTTTTGCATGAAATTCTCTGAAAAATAAGAGTTTCAAAGCAATTATGACACAAGCACAAGAACAGAGGCGGGTAATTTCACATTTTAGTCATCATTCCACCCAGCCAGCACACTCTTGAATCTGGACATCTTGCTGTCCTCATCATAGCCTCAATCTCTCAGTTAAGGGCGACTTTTGGACTCTACCCGCAAATTAGCGCTTTTCTCAATTTTGGCAGAGTGTATCGTTCTTCTCAATTTCAGCCGCACATTAGCGGTTTTGCCCCACTCCCTACCATAGCCATGAATTTGCGCATTTTCTCAACTTTAGCAGCAAAGTATCGTTTTTATCCCGTGAGCGATTTTTCTTAATTATCCACGAGTTTTGGCGTTTTCCTAAATTTTAGCAGCATATTACCGATTTTTTAATTTTTTTACCAGGCGATTAGCACTTTTCTCAGTTTCAGCTGGAAATTAACGTTTTTCTTAAGTGTTTTCCTCAATATTAGCCGCAAAATAGAGAGACTTTTCACGAATTAGGATTTGTTTGGTTCACCACACGCAATGCATTAGCGATTTTTCTCAGTTTACTCGCGAATTAGCGGTTTCATCACCTATTGCCACAAATTGGCGTTTCTTTTTTCAATTTCAGCCTGAAAAGTTGCCTTCAGAATCCGCAAATTGGCGTATATTCCGTTTTTAGCGCAAATTAGAATTTTTTCTCAATTTCAACCGCGAATTAGCGCTTTTTTTAAATTGTAGCGGCGACGCGTCGTAGCGTTTCAAACCTGTGAATTAGCGAATTTTCTCAATTTCAGTCACAAATTGGCGTCTGGCGCAATTTTAGCTGTAAATTGGCGATTTTTTCCTTTCTTAGCCGCGAATTAGCACTTTTCTCAATTTTAGGCTTAAAATTAACCTTTCTCTTAATTTTGACTAGGCTGATTATTCTGTTTTCTAAATATCACCCGCATATTAGCGGTTTTTCACATTTTACCACCGCATTAGCAATTTTGTATAGCTTTTATAGATATAGATTATTGTTTCTTTTCAGTTCTAGCTGTGAAGTAGCGTATTTTTTAACATTGTACTACAGCCATGCATGAATTTGCCATTTTTCTGAATTTTAGCCACAAAAATGCCTTCAGAAGGTGCGAATTTAAATTATAAATGTAAATTATTTTTTTTCAAACCAAAATATTTACATCTATCCATCAATTTCTGTCAAAAAATCATCATTTTTAAATTATAAATTACACGACACTTATTTCGAGAATTAGTGATGTTTCTCAATTTTAGCAGCATGGTAGCGTTTCCAACCCGTGAATCACCTACCTAGTTTTGTCAATTTTTGCCAAGAATTGGCGTTTGAGTCAATTTAAGCTGCAAATTAGCAATTTTTTTCCATTTTTAACAGCGAGAATTAGCACTTTTCCCAAATTTGAACTGAAAATTAACGTTTTTCTTAATTTTAGCTGCGCTAATTGGTGATTTTTTCAATTTTTGCCGCGAATTAGTGATTTTCTTCATTTTTCATCCGCAAATTAACGTTTTTCCACAACTTTATATCTCACAACTTTATAACCCCGATCGACGGCCTTACGATTGCCTTCAGTTAAACTGACAGTGTATGGGGCGCTTTAAACCCCGACAAATACAAACAAAAACGGCCAGATATTCAAAGTAACAGTTAGTCCGTTTGAAAACGTTTTCAAACTCTCTGGCGAATGCGTTCAGTTTACTTGCTAAAGTGATTCGTTCTAACGAATCAAGCTAAAAACGAACTAAGATTTCATCCCAAAAACGTTCCTAAACTGACGATTTCACCCTGAAACTTGCGGTTCCACCAAAAAAAATATTACTTTACCTCAAAACTGAATATTTTACTTCAAAATTGACATTTTGTTGGGCACAGCTTTTCAGGGCACATATAGTCAGTTTTGATGATTTCAAGGCCATTTTTAGGGCGCACAGTCTTTCCTGTTATAGGAGCGAATAGTAAGTCCCAAGTCAGGGCGAGAACAGCCAGGTTGGCCATTTTCGGCGCTCCGAATGGTCTATTTTGCCATTTTCAGGGCAGGAGTCACTTGTTCAGACATTTTTAGAGGTCGATTCGTCAGGTAATACATTTCTAGAGCTCGTAAAGTAAATTCGGCAATTTCTAGGGTTCAAATATAGTAATTTTAGCCATTTTAAAGACACGAATCGTCAGTTTTGCCATTTTGAGGGCTCAAATACCTATAGTCCATCAAGCCAAGCCATGAAGTTTGACCATTCCTGGTGCGCAAATCGTCGATTTTGCCATTTTCAGGGAAGGAATAATCTTTTTTGGCATTTCCAGGGCACGTGAAGTCAATTTGGCCGTTTTCAGGGCTTGATTAGTCCGGCAAGCCAAAAGCGCGCATTATGGTCATACTTGGCTCAAGAATGGCCAGTCTGATCAATTTTAGCGCACGAATAGTCGATTTTTGCTACTTTCGGGCGGTAATCATGATCTTTTTAGGCATTTTCAGAAGTTCACCAGTTGCCACCAATTTTTAGGGCGCGTGAAGTCCAGTTTTAGCCTTTTGCAAAACGCGAATCGACAGTTTTGTATTTGTGGGCGTGAGTTTAGTTACTTTAGCCGTTTTTATAGTGCAAATAGCTAGTTTTTACAATTTTTAGGCAGTGAAAAGGCTGTCAAACCAGTTTTAGTAGAGGGAACCACACCATTTCTCTACATATAGCACCTCTTTTGAGCAAATCCTGAATCCGCGTCTGTCTGCGAAAATGGTATTCTAGGACGCAAAAACGGCGAGTTTGGTCTTTGAATCATGTCACTCTTGCGATATCCGTTTTGTGAGCGACAACCCGTTGATGTTTATTTCTTTATTATTGAAATCCGTGAAGTTATTTTTTTGTTAGTGAGAGCCGACGAAACACAATGTGATTATCCTGAAAGAATTGTACTTTCAGAATGCATCTAGGGGCGGGTAACTGCCCCAGTAAATCTGCATTTTTGAGTCTAGGAGAAGGGCAGCTGCCTAGCCCTGCCCCCCTCTGGCTATGCCTATGTTTCTAGGTAAATTCGTGTATTGCGGTTTTTGATCCATGACTCACCTTCATGTTTGCATTTGAAGCTGTGGGTTCGCCGTTCATAGGAGTAGCATCGGGGAAATTTTCTGGAAATAAATGTAAGTAATGTGAATGTAATACGTAAAATGAGTAATTCTAGAAATGTCTTCGTCTCCTAGCACACTCACGTTATCTAACAAATAACATTACATTCGAATTAATTTTTTTTCTTGTATTTATTGTTATTTTACCACTGAGTTTCGGTAAAGCTTGCAATACAACCTTCTGGAGACCTAAAAGAAATTTGCTTATCGAAGTCTACCCGCCATTTTTCTTCTCCGTTGAGTTTCGCTACTAGACTCCTTTAATCCTGTTTAAGGCCTACTGCAGGTCCCTTATAGAAGCTGATGTCTCTGTAAAGTCATCCTATCTTCCTCTTATAGGTCCATCCGAAGCTCTCTACAACTTCGGTAATAATGGAAACCTTCAGCCTGTGACGGAATACCTACACGTCACCAATAAGAGACGAGGATAAGGCAGCGCTCTCCCATAGATTCAGGGTCAGTTCCGTTCGAGCGATCCTTTGTCTAACAAGCTTCAACCCTTTCTTCCTCTCCCTTATTGGGACTATCATCCCAACACTGGTTTGTGACATAAATGAGTTATTTATTTATTTAAAGAAGAATAATTATATATTTTATTTTATTTCATTTTTCTTTCGTGAGTCATTTTTTGTCCGCGAATTCCCTGGTCTTAATCCTCGAGCGCGGTACCGATCCGGAATAACCGCCGTCGGTCCGTGTTCGGAACCTACACCTTTCCTTCTAATTTTCCAAATATCAGCAGGCATTTGTTTAATTTATTTATTTATTTTTTTTTTCTTTTTCAAGGAAACTTAATTTTCAATCACAAATCGCTACAAAAGCTGCGGAGTTTATTTTTGTTTCCGACCTTTGAGACAACGTTTGTTTCTTATCTTCAACTGTTTCCTCTCTTCATCGCTCTTAATACCTTTAATAAAGAGTCATTGACCCCTTCCCCCAACCCCCCATCCCAGGAGAAAGAGGCTTTTAACTTTATTTATCTCGTCTCTTTAAATTAATTTAATTGGCATCTGTAGCGTGTTCAAATTGTAAACATGTTTTCACGGAGGGAGAAAAGTATTTAGTTTGTACTGGGTGTCAAAAAATAAGATGCGAAGGATGTAGCAATACCTAATCTTAATGATTGCTGCAAGGTAACGCTTGAAAAGTTATTCTCAATGGTTACGGCCCTTAACCAAAACGTCAAGTCTCTCCAGAATACTGTGACTAATCACAACACCGAAATTAAATCCCTCAAACAGACGAGCGGGGAAAATTCCCAAAAATAGGATAACATTCAGACACAACTCTCTTCTATCATGTCGGCCCTGTCAGGTCAAACGGCTACAGGTGAGTCAAAATCGACCAATACTAAACCACCACCACTTTTCGCGGTTTCACAAGAGTCGCCGCCTACGACTGAAACCAAGCGAAAAGAAACCGTTCAATCTTTAAACTCGTTGGTTGAAGACACAAGTCACCTTTCGGGATCCACTGTCCCCCACGTATCGTGGCCAACAACTAGGACATTCAGTGGTGTGGCTCACCCTCCGACTTATCACTTCTCACAATTAAAACTATCTGAGTCTTTAATGCGGCTAATTGAAAAATTACCGAGATTTATGTCTCACAAGCCCAAATCAGTTTTTCGTTTCTTGCTAAAAATTTACGAGTTGAATGAAATAGCCCAAGACGTGTTCTACTTGATATTTTTCCACGCCGCTACACTACAACAAAATCCTCAGCTACACCAAATATTTGCCAAACATCAAGACAAAATTACTTTCGAGATTTTAAAGCAGGAATTATTTTCTCGAAACCTCAATTTCTTGAGCATCACAAATTTAAAACTACACTATGCCTACGAGCCTCAACTTTATAATCAATCATTTACTGATTATTGCTCAAGGAAAATCAAAATAGCAAAGATTCTTGATTATCCCCTTGAACAAATTCTTCCTGCTACACTAGCCGGTGCATATGCAAGCACAAGAGCGAGATTCCACTTTAAGGCCCAACCGTCCTCTATGGACGAGCTCGTCGAGTTTGCTCAAGATATAGACCAAACTCACGTCGCTAAACCGTCTTGGACCTGCTGGAAGGCATATGAACCAAGGCAATCGCGTGGGAAATCGCCTATTCGATCACCCGAGCACTCGAAAGGCCAGAGTAGTAGCTCTCGTTACCAACAAAAACCATGGGCTGTTCCAAGGCAGCACTTCAGTGGTCGGCAGGATAACGCTCAATCATCTCGTATTTTCAAGAATTATGGGGCAAAGAACGGAACTCATCACAAAGAACATCATTCTTCTACCACTAATCAAACATTTTACGTCATTTCAAAAGACACGTTGACTACACCTGAGGTAAAAAAATTCTTAGATCAAACCCATAAAACTGAAGTGTCGGGGCCCAAAAAGGGTTTGGCGACAAATCAAACGCTCAAAAGCAATGAAAAGAAGTCCAGCAGGAAGGCAAAGCCTCCTCCCTCATACCCCGCCAATGATTGACAATCTCTCCAGGGCGACTCAATTCAGACTATTTCATTGAGCTCGTCCAACCAAGTCGACATTACATTATTAAACCAGCATTCTCACCGAGCTCTGCTCGACACGGGGGCATCGATTTCGGCGGTTAGCGAACAACTATTTCGTAAAATTCAAAGCAATCTTGCTTCCCCCCCCCCCACAACATTGTTCTTGCAAAGTTTCTCTCGCGAATAAAAATACTACTACAATATCTCAATTTGTAGAACTTGAAGTATGCATTGGTAGCTACAGCACGTCTTATCGATTCTTCATCGTTCCGAATTTGACTGTACCAATCATTCTGGGTTACGATTTCATGAAGCATTCTGCAATGATCATCCATCCTGCTGCCAGAACTTTCCACTTCGCTTCAAACCCTAACATAAAGTTCAAAGTTTTGCCGCCGGAACAGCTACATCACAGACCACGACTCGCAAACTTGTCTCTTGACTCCAATACAGAGCAGCAAATGTTGTTAGAGGATCTAAAAAGAGAATTCCCAAGCGTGTTGAATGAGTCCATCGGAGAAACTAATCTTCTCTGCTACGACTTACGCCTCAAGAATAATGTAGAATGGCGCCCTCCCAAAAAATCGTACACCCTTCTTCCAGATAAATTGGAAATCTTAAGGGAAATCTTGCAGAATCTCTCTCAAAATAATATAATCGAACCATACTTTTCCGAATACATCTCACCTTGCTTTCTTGTTCGTAAACCCCCCAACCCGTCGTCTACAACGCCGTCCTTTCGCTTAGTCGTCGACTTCAGGTACCTCAACTCTTGTCTAGAGAACATAGACTATCCATTGAGCACTATTGACAGCATGTTTATGCATTTGCAGAAGGCCAAATACTTCTCGATACTCGACCTAAATTTGGCGTATCATCAAATACCCTTGACCGATGAGTCAAAGCAATACGTTGCTTTTAATTGTGTATTTGGTACTTTTACCTTTAGAAAAATACCCTTCGGAGTCGCAACAGGTGGTCAAATTTTGAGTCACCTCATTCAAATGGTGCTCGGGAAATACAAATTTAAATTCTTATTGACATATCTAGATGATCTCCTGATTTATTCGTCATCGTGGACGGACCACAAAATACATGTCCGCACGGTACTTGCGGCCGTGGAAAAGGCAGGCCTTACGGTTAACCCGTCAAAGCTTAAACTTGGGTGTACGACCATAAATTACCTTGGACATATAATTTCCCAGGGGCGAATAGAAATTGACCCAACTCGCATCAACGCCTTATTGGACATACCAGCCCCTAAAAACGCCAAACAAGTAGCTCAATTCCTTGGCGCAGTCCAGTTTTTCGCTAAGTTTATTCCTAAGCTGGCCATCATGGCCGAACCACTGAACAAAATTCGTTCACCTAAAGCGGATTTCAATTGGTCACCAGAATGCGAACAGGCATGGGAAAACATTCGCGCCAGATTGAGCCAAACTACAAGCCTTGCCTTACCAAACTTTGATACCCGCTTCCGCTTGTATACGGACGCTTCAGGAACTGGGGTAGCAGCGGTTCTTGCACAAGAGGACAATGCAGGGATTGTACGCCCCATTTCATATTACTCCAAGAAATTGAACACACATCAAAAGAACTACTCCATTTACGAGTTAGAACTCCTGGCAAGTAATTCTAGGTGTGGAAAGGTACCAAGATTTCCTCTTGGACCGAGAGTTCGACTTGTTCGTGGACAACTCGGCCTTGACGTATCTCTCCGCCATGAAACAAACCGCCACAGGGAGACTCGCGAGACTGCGAGTTTTCGATACCGCAGTCACCATCTTCCATCTCGGGAAAACGCAGTGGCTGACTACTTGTCGAGAAATCCCGTGGAGGCACCGGACCCTAACGAAGCAGAAAAAGAAGAACAAAATCAATTCTTGATAAACCCAACATCCGTAGACACCCTTGCCGTACTCGGAAATTTCCCTGAAATATTCAGTGACTTCACAGAACGCCAGAGGTCCGATCCAACCTTGGCGCATATTATTTCTAAATTAGAAAACCGGGAAAACGTTCCCAACTACGCCATCCGCAATAATAGGTTGGTATATTTCGTCCGACCTGGAAAACCTAGACTATCTGCACCATCCTGCCTAAAGGACATCATATTCAGTTATTACCACGAATCTACGTTTGGTTGCCATCTCGGGGTATCGAAAACCCAAAAGGCCATATCGTCTATTTTTCATTGGCCAGGATTATGGCAATATGTTAGAACAAAACTTCAAGGTTGCTTAGTTTGCCAACGGGCCAAAGTGCCTCAACACTTACCCCACAGGGAGTTGAGCTCTACGGTTCCTCAACGTCCGAATCAGCAATTGTTCATTGACCTTGTAGGCCCCCTCCCCATGTCGAAAAACCGCCACAAGTACATTTTTGTCGCGGCGGACGCCTTCACACGTTTCGTTTTCCTTCTTCCGATGCGTCGAGGCACATCCACCGAAGTGATAGACCTTCTTAAAAATAATATTTTTAAGAACTTTGGGTTGTGGTCAGTCGTTTGGAGCGATAGGGCCTCAATTTTTAGAAGTGCGATTTACAATGAGTTTCTTTTCCGCCATGGTATTCGGAAACTTTTCTTGATCCGTCATTATCCAAACCCATCATTGGCGGAGCGAAAGATACGCTCTCTCAAAACAGCCTTAATCGCTTATCACAGCGAAGATCAGACAAGATGGGACGAAAACTTGGTCAAAATCCAATTGACATTAAATAATACACGATCCACAGCCACCGGATACACCCCCGGTGAATTATTCCTCGGTAGACGCATGTCCACCCCACTATCAATATCTTTAGATGTGGAAGACACCGTTGACCCCCAGGTCACAAATGTCACAGATACATGGGCAAATGCTTATAAGAACTTGCTAATAGCACACTTGCGTCACAAACCTGTCACATTCTTTCTTAATGATACTATTTTAATTAAAACCTATACCTTGTCATCAAAAATAAACAACGTAGCTGCTAAATTATCGTTCAAGCACTCCACTCCTTACAAAATTCTGCGTAAATTAATAAATTAACCCAAGTTTCCTATGAAATCCAAAGTGTCTCAAACCCAGCGGACGTCAAAACGGCCCATGTCAGCCAAATGAAAAAATTTATCCCCATTCGAAACCCTCCCTAACTAACTAAGTAATTTCTATATTTAAATTAATAATTTAACAACTCGTGATTGAACCACAAAATATCCTATAAACATCCTCTTTCCCAAATGTTAGCCTTCTTGTTGCTCGTTATGCGAACTACCTTATATCTTTTGCCGAAACGTTAGTTGGATTACCCCCAGGAAAAAGATGAGGTTCTCGGTCATTGCGATGACAACTGGTGGCGATCGATGGCCCAAACAAGTCTCCCGGGCAAAGTAAACAAGTCTACAAGGCCAACTACACCACCGAACGACAATCCCTGGATAACATCCAAACTTCATCTCTCTCATCCAGAACTCGGAGTCAACCAGCCGACTCCTCTCGACAACGACCATAACGATCCCAAATCTTCATTTTTACGGCCAGCTCAAATCAACGCCATACGTCAACACGCCGTCCGTATAGTACTCCCTACTTCAAGTCCGCAGCAGTAACCCTTCCGACGTTACCAACACGTGCAAACATACTCTTCCCGTAGAGGTCTTCCTTCGTGACGGGGGTGTTGTGACGGAATACCTACACGTCACCAATAAGAGACGAGGATAAGGCAGCGCTCTCCCATAGATTCAGGATCAGTTCCGTTCGAGCGTTCCTTTGTGTTACAAGCTTCAACCCTTTCTTCTTCTCCCTTATTTGGACTATCATCCCAACACTGGTTTGTGACATAAGTGAGTTATTTATTTATTTAAAGAAAAATAATTATATTTTTATTTTATTTTATTTCATTTTTCTTTCGTGAGTCATTTTTTGTCCGCAAATTCCCCGGTCTTAATCCTCGAGCGCGGTACCGATCCGGAATAACCGACGTCGGTCCGTCTCAAGCCTTTTTGGTCTTATAGAACGCTATTGCAAGTTTTTCAGAAATAGTTGTGCTTCTGTAAACAGCTTCTGTTAGACTTACGCGAAGTACAACCGAAGTCGAATTGTTATAGTTGGGCCGGGGGATTGGCTGTCATTTTTATCCTCTTTTTGGGGCCAAATTAAAGGATGGTGGTAATGCCGTGTTACAGGGTTGAGAAATTTAGGTTAAAATAATTAGTCACGATGAAACATAATCGCGATTATACCCTTGTAATTATGACCGTTAATATCCACCCTTTATTTAGGTTTTTTGAAGAGAAAGAAAAAAAAAATGAGAATGCCACCCCTTCTACCGTTCATTATTCATTCTTTCCTCAGAGGCCATCACACCGCGGGAAAAAGAATGACTCCAGCCGTAATACTAAAGCACAGGATCTTCTATTTAGAAAAATGTCTGCTGAGTTCTTGTTTTTTCAAGTCGCTGAAATTGAGTTGAGGTGATTATCTTAATACGGAAAAGATAAACGAAAAGAAAATGCTTTCGCTATGTGAAGTGATTAAGACAGGTGTGCGGTATTCATTACAGACGGGTAAACGGGTTGGGGGCAAAAATAAAGAAGATTGGATGCTTTCAAGAATTTATCATTGATTTAATTCGTTTTTTATTTATTTAATTAAAATGGACGATTTCCAATTAACTCAAATTGCTACTTTTTGTGTCTCTATCCCTTGTCCGTACCATTTATTTTCTTCAATTCTTTTTACCGAAGCGGGTTACTCCGTCGGAATTTCATCCCTCGACGCCTTTTAAACTATTTTACTGAGATGAGACTACGGAAGAAGAGTGGATACGATTTTCCTACCTTTTTTGCCCCCCGCTCCTTTATTGTACGACCGGGAATTCTTGCTTCTGTGTCTCCTCAATCGTCCAATACTTTTTAGTTGAATGTGTAAGTAGTGTTAATATTGAACTTATTATATAAAAAGTGAATTTAAGTCATATCTCCTTTCTTTCTTATATACCAGATTTAAAAAACTTGTCAAGCCCCCTTTAGAACGTGTCTTGTCTCCAGTCGGCCAAAAAGATAGCAACCCCTCCCTCACCATACACACGAACAGCCCGTATCACAGATTTCCATGCACCATAACCAACGGATTTTCTCTCTTACTCCTCCACCCCTATAATGAAATATTTCTTATGTATTCCTCTTCTGAAAAGCTGATTGTAAAAGTTCAATGTTTTCAAGACAAGAATATATCAAGAAGCTCTATTTTTCACCCACAAAATAAATTTGTTTGCATAAAAAAAAAAAAAATAGAGAGGTGTGAAAAAATACTGCAGGCGGAAGGAATCAGGGAAAATAGACTAAATGAAATGAAGACGAGGAAAATGGGGATTCTTCGAGAATAAACTCTTCTCCTTATTTCACGAAAATAACGACCTTTTGACTCTGTGAAGCTCCATCTCGGTGATACTTTACAAGGGGGGGGGGATATCCTTGCTCTGAGTGAATACTTACCAGAATACGTGCATATTCAAGCACCAATAATTTAGTAGAGGGGCGATAATGAAGGTATGACACGGGGAATAATGAAATAATCGTCGTTATGTTAAGAGGCTATCCAAAACGAAGGAACCAACATTTGAGCAGACCCATCGGCGATTTGTAGAGCAGAGTGAGTTTCGAGTGGCCAAATTTCAGGCCAGCTTGTAAACCTGTCGATAACTGTCAGACAGTATCGGTAAGGACCAACTGGAAGGTAGAGATCCGATGATGCCTACATGGATGTACTCAAAACTTGAAAGAACCAGGAGAAGAGTGAACAATCATGGCGAGAAATTTTGGAACGTTGGCATTGAAGGCAGGCTTGGGTCCAAGCTCAACAATCTTGGCGTATACGAGGCCAGATAAAACGTTGAGAGACAAGTCTTGTGGTGGGCTTGACACTAGGTTGGCTCAAATTGTGAAGGAAATCGAAAATTCGGCGCCGAAGGGAGATAGGAAACGTAAGGACAAAGATTTGGCGTCGATGAGTCGCACATGACAGTGAGATCGGTTCCTGGAACGTTGATTTGTGTGAGGCGGAGCGGCGTACTGGTGAACCATGAGGTCGCTGAGTTCACTGTCATTTTTCTGCGAGTGGGAAAGAGTGACGAGATCAACGGGTGATGATAAAGGGGTGTCGGCGACAGCGTTAGCGGATCCACTGATGTGCTGTGTGTCCATCGAGAAATGGGCGATGAAAGACAGTTGGTTTATTCGAATAGGCAGTAGCTTGTCTTTGCGTTGCCGGAATGCGAATGTGAGCGGTAAACGCCATAAGGTGATGAATATACCTAAATTTTAGCGACGAGCTTGTGTGTAAGAACCACGAATCAGCACACCTTTTCTCAATTTTTG
Organism: Corythucha ciliata; assembly: GCA_038030265.1. Taxonomy (NCBI): domain Eukaryota; kingdom Metazoa; phylum Arthropoda; class Insecta; order Hemiptera; family Tingidae; genus Corythucha; species Corythucha ciliata. The sequence goes on from CM075941.1 coordinate 8,304,451, forward strand.
CAGCGAATCAGGACATTTCCCTCAATTTTTTCGACGAATTAGAGTTTTTATAACTTTGTCCGCGAATAATTTCTAAATTTTAACCACGAATTTCAAGCTTGTACTATATACTAGTCGCAGATTAGCGAATTTTTTCATTTTGATTCGAGAATTGGCGTTTTTCGCCATTATAAGCTGAGAACCTGTGCCTTTTGCCAAGTATAGCCACGAATTACTCATTTCCTGTATTTCAGCTTTGAATTAGCGCTTTATTTTCATCGGGAATTGTAGTGAGGTTTTCTAAGTTTCAGACGCGAATTATTTTCTCAATTTTAGGCGAGAATTATCGCTTTTTCGTGGATTTTCTTTACTTGATCCGCGAATTCGCGTTTGAGTGAGCCCTTTATCATAGTTTTAGCCGTAGGAATTAGCGATTTTTCTCAGTTTCAGCCAGGTTCAGCACGTTTTGCCGAATACACCCGTGAAATTGGCGTTTTTTCTCAATTTTCTTAAGCGATTTGAGCTCATTTTAGCGATTTTCCTTTATCGCACGCAAAGCAACGCTTTTTCTCAATTTTAGTCACGTAGTGGCCATGAAAAACCAAGAATCGGCGATTTTATAATTTGACTGTGCCTGCTGAGCGATTCATCTCTGCTTTCTCTTAATCAGAGAATTGGCGCTTTTCTGATTTTGAGCCACGAATCAGTGATTTTTTTGTCGCTTTTTGCTTCGAATGAGCCACAAATATGAGCACTATTTCTACTTCAGCCATGAGTCAGCGTTTTTCTTTGTTTCAGCCGCCGCGCCGATTGACACTTTCTCTCAATTTTAGAGGCGAGTTGATATTTTTTTTCTTTCAATTTCAACCGCGAATTAGTGAATTTTGTCTCAATGGTATTCATGAATTAGCATTTTTTCCTCAATTCGAGACATGAACTAGCGCTTTTTCTCCATTTTAGCCGTAAATTAGTGAGTTTTAATCAATTTTAACCGTTTATTTGCTTTTTTCCAAACTTGATCCGTGAATGAGCTCTAAAAGTACATCCGCTGATTAGCGATTTTTCTCGATTTTAGCCACGAATTAGTTCTACACTCTTATTTTAACAGCACCTCTTGTTTTAACCCGCCGATTAGCACCGTCCCTGAATTTTAGCCACGTAAATAACGGTTTCCCAAGCCGTGAATTCATGTGTTTCCCAATTCCACTCGTGAATTGGCTATTTTATTTCACTTTGTTTCATGAATTAGCACTTTTCCTCAATTTTTGCCACAAAATCATCTTCAGGAGCAGCAATTGTCAAGAGTGTCGCCACTCATTGAGCCAGGGGAGGACAGCTATAGGATTTTTGGAGAGTTTTGCTGTGGTTGGACCATTGCAGTGGTTGAACATTTGCTGTGGCCGGACCTTTACTATGATCGGACCATTGCTGTGGTTGATGGACTTAGGCCATGGTTGAACCTTTGCTCCGGTTGGAGCTTTGTTATGATTGGAAAGTTACAGTGTTGGAGCTTAACTGTGGTTTGGAGGTTTTAAATGTGGTTAGAGCTCACTAGCTATTCCCACTATAAAAACGGCACTATAAACTGACTAAACTCGCGCCCAAAAATACAAAACCGACGATTCGAATTTGAAAATGGGTAAATTGACTTGGCGCGCCCTAAAAATAGCTAGAACAAACTGCGCAGCTAAAAATAGTCTAAACTGGCGATTGGTGAACTTCTAAAAATGCCTGAAAAGATCAATATTCACGCTCCGATTGTAGCTAAATCGACCATTGGCGCGCTAGAAATGTTCATACTGTCCATTCTCGTGACTAATGTGACCAAATACGCGCTTTCGGCTTGACGGACTATAATTATCGAGGTCCTGAAAGCGGACAAAATGACTTCACACGCCCTGGAAATGCCTAAAAAGATTATTCCTCCCCTGAAAATGGCAAAATTGACAATCGTGGAGTGGTCAAACTTCCATGGCCTTGGCTTGATGGACTATTTGAAGTTTTGAACCCTAAAAATTGCTAATAAAGTGACTTTACGAGCTCTAAAAATGGATAAACTGACGAATCGCACTCTAAAATGCCTGAATTGGTGACTCCGGCCCTGAATGGCCAAGTTGACCGTACTCGCCTTGGCTTAGGACGTACTATTCGCGCCTATAACAGAGAAAACTGACTCTATGTGCCCTAAAAATAGCAATTGAAATCGTCAATACTGGCACTATGTGCCCTAAAAACAGCGATTTATTAACGCAATTCCCACGCTTAAAAATGCCCAAACTGACCTTAGCGCCCAGAAAAGGATTGAGCTGGCCATTCTCGCTCTAAAAAAAACGGCTAAACTGGCAATTCCTGCTCTAAAAACGGCAAAACTGACCATTCGGACCCTTAAATGGCAAAACTGACTATTCATGCCATGAAAATTTCACACTAGCTATTTCTCCATATAAATGACCATACTGACAATTTGTGCACTAGAAATGGCAAACTGACTATTCGCACTCTATGAAAAGGCAAAACTGACTGTTCAGGCTCTGAATTGGCGGAGAACATGGCATACTATTATTAATTAACGCTTTATAAATTGTCAAACTGATTATTTGCGCCCTTCACGGAGGCTGCAGATGGTGCAAATGACGCTTTGTGTCTTACAAAAAATGGCTATTTGCTCAACAAAGTAAAAAATGGCCAAACATGGCTATTCGCGACTTAAACCGGTAAGCTGACCACTGTTGTTTACGCACTTGAACATGGGCCGTCCACACATCACCAATTGGCTGACCCCCCCCCCCCCACCTATCACATCACCAGCATTGGTTACCCGCAGCCTGACGGACTTGATACTCTGACCACTGTCGTGCTATAAAATTGCTTGCCTGGAGCCTGGCTAATCACGCCCTAAAAGTGGTCAAACAAACCATTCGTGCCCGAGAAATGGCGAAATTTAACATTCCTACACTGCCTAACTGAGCCTCCTCGCAATGGAAAATAATGGGTCTTGAAACTTCAGACGATTCATGCCCTAAACGTAGCCAAACTGAATAAACTTTAATTTTGGGTTGAAACTCGTCAGTTGTGTTATAAAATTGCATGTTTTGAGATAGAACCGTCAAATTTGGTTTTGGTGTGAAATCGCCAGTTTTTAAAGTTACATCTTCAGTTGGTGAGGGGGGGGGGGTAGCACGTCAACTTTGGCGAGAAATTGTACGTTTTTTGAGTACAATATCCTCTTGAGGGATAAAATCGGCAGTTTTGAGTGCAGAGTGCTCGGTTTAGGTAAGAGCATTCGTTTTTCATCAGTTTGGGTTAAAATCTTTAGTTTTAGGGTGAAATCATCAGTTTTTTGGGATGGTAAAGCCTTGGGTTTTACAATTGCCAGTTGCGCTGTGAAATCTTTAGTTTAGGCGTAAACACTTCGGCTTTGGCGTAAAATCGTCAGTTTTGAAGTAAAACATTCAGTTATATGTGTATTCAAATCTTCAGATTTAGCTTTAAAAAACGCCAGTTCTGAGTTAAAATCGATATTTTGTTAAGAAATATTGGATTTTTACGTCTCTCAGACGAAACGTTGACGAAAAGTCGGACACCCAGTATATTTGAGTGCCAAGCCCCTTTTCTAAAAGTATCGATTTCCGGGGAAAACTGTCAGTTTTTGGATTAGAAAATGAGGAATAAAAGATTGAAACCGATAGTTTCCCAACGATTATGTTATTTTTTAAAGGATTACGACCTTTAGTGTGAAAACTCAGTTTTATAACGCATGCGCTGGTCGCTGAGGTCTACCCTATGCACCTTATGAATCAGGCAATCAGGGCAGGATACCAAATTACCAATGATATTTTACTCAAGCCCAATAAATGAGGTTTTATTATTAAGGCTCTACTTTCCAAAACCTATCAAAACACCTTGACCCAAGAGAGAGCGCTGAAAATCACCGGTCTGTAACAACGATGTATAAAAGAACTGGATTGCTCATCACTGCTGATAAAGTCTGCCATCAAATAAGCTCCAAGTGGAGCTTAAAGTGGATGAGAGGGGTGGAGTTTCAAAGTAAATACGGGAAGAGAGTTGTGTTGCCATAACTACACAAGGAGAGGGACAAACTCGAGATAAAAATATCAAAGGTGTGGAATGTTTTCTTTTATTATCATTGCAAATTTGCAATAAACTCACTGAGTTTCCATTTCCTTATAAATCCTTATAAATCTACAACGGGCTCTTCATTTCCACCCATTAACATAAACGAGAGGTGAAGAAATGAAATGCACCAAAGCAGCATTTTGTGCAAGTGGAAAACGGTAATACAGAATCACACACATCACGTCATTTTTTAGTGCATTTCATTTTGAAAATGCACTATTGGTCTCGTCGTGATGGTGGCAAACATGGGTCATGGCATGTATTTTTCATGTTTCAGAACCTCTTGAACACGAATTCAGTGGTCTCCGGAATTCTTATAATTTAGCGGAACGCTCTTTGGCACAAAATCAGTAGTCATAAGACACCAGTCAGTATTGCATTTGGGCCAAATTGGTCGAGATGGAGGGGGGATGATAGGGCTTGAACTGGTCAAAAAATCACTACAATTCACCAATTGATTCCAGAAGCATCATATTCGGAACGAATATTCCATGTTAATAAAGCAGCCTTTGATTCCAATTTTAATTTTTTGAAAAAGTCAAGGGGGAGGGGGTGATCCCCCCAATGTGGAAGTGTAAAAATAGCGTTAAAATTTACTAGTTCATCCTAGCGCTCCCAAATTCGGCTCAAAAATTCAATTTAACAAAAGCCCTAGATTACCTTTGAGATATCTCGAAAAATTTAAAGTTCATGGTTGGGAGGAGGCGGTAAAATACTTAATGAATTTTCAAAAATATCGCTAAAATTCATACGTTTATCTAACCACATTAAGATTTGGTTCAAAAATGTAATGCAAGAAACACCATAAATTACTATAGAAATGTATAACAAAGTCGAGGGGAGAGATAATAAGGAGTGAAATTTTTAAGTTTATCCGAGCGCATCAAAAAGTTCAAAAATCTAATGTATCAACGGCCAATCAATGTATCAGGTAGACGGCGATGGCGTCTACGATAATTTGTTGATAGTGATTTGAGAGATTTCATTTCCCTTTTACCAAAGGACTGTTGAAGGGGGAGCTGCTTGATGATTGCAGATGGTTCCTCCACCCCCCTCTATTCATTCCTCGTCTACATTTGACGAGGGGATGGTCCGGCCCGGGCCACTATTCAGAGGAGAGCCCCGAAAAACTTAAAGATGTAAAATGGATTTGTAGGTTTTAACGTGTTGATTAGCGGCAAATATTGAGAATAAGCGCTCATTTGCCACTTAAATTAGGAAAAATAGATCAATTCGAGATATCTTAAGGCAACTTCGCGGACAAAACATAGAAACTACGCAGGCGCTATCAAGTTTCTACAGGCCTTAATAAATAGTCGGAAACAATTGAGAAGGCGTTCTAATGTGCTGCTTGGGAAAAGTGCTGACATTCGAAGCAAAAATAGCGAAAAAGCACTGATTCGTAGTAAGGAACTAAAAAAATCGCTAATTTGAGGCTAAAAATGGAAAACAAAAATATGCGACGATAATTGAGAAAAAGCTGCCGTCCATCCCTCAGCAGCCTCACCTATTTTTTAAAAACGTTAATTCGTGGTTTCTCGAGGTAACAACGGGGCTAAAATTTAATAAAAGTGAAAAAAACCACCTGTTTCGCGGATACTGAGAAAATCAGCTGAGTCCCGCCTAGAATTGAAGTTAAACGCTCACTCGCAACTAAAATGGAGACAGACACCAATTCACGGATTAATTTGATGAAATACGCTGATTCGCGGCTTAAATTAAAAAATAGTTCTAATTCGCGGCAAAAGTAGAGAAAAAGGGGAGAGTCTAATCACGGCTTACGGAACGGGTATAAAAACAGGCCGCAGGGTCCCCAAAATGCACATGTGGAATACCCCAGTTACCTCTCACACGCAAGTAGGAGAAATATAACCCGAGGAACTGAAAAGTACTATAGTAATGTACTTCTCCCCCCAGAGGCTACAGATTCCACGCAGCACGTGCGTTTTGAAGACCCTGCGGCCTGTTTTGATGCCCGTTCCGTAAGCTTTTGTTCACCCAGTAAATTGGTACAACCCGAGAAAAAGCAGTCACGTGATTGAGAAAAACGCTAATTCATGGATACGTGAGATAAAACCAGCTGATTCTCGGCTAAAACAGACAAGCCGCTCATTCCCGCCTAAAATTGATGTAAAACGCTCAATCGCAGAAAAATTGGAGCTAAAATTAAATTTGTGGCTAATGTTTACAAAAAGCGTTTATTAACAGCTAAAATGTAGAAACACACTAATTCGCTGATCAATTTGAGATAATATGCACTAGCAGCTAAAATTCAGGAATGCAGTGTTTCACTGCTAAAATTAAGAAATAATCCGATTCCAAAAATAGGCAAATAATTTGCGGCTAAAATTAGAATAACGCTAAAATTCACGATACATTTGATAATCCCGCGTGTTCACGGCTTGAACTGACAGTGAGACAAACGACTAATTTCCTTCTATTGAGTTGAAGAGCTTATTCGCTGCTAAAATTAAGGAAAGGCGATATTTCGCAGCTAATATTACAGAAAGCAATCATTCGCAGCTAAAATAAATAAAACGCTAATTCATGGATTTCGCAAAAATCCGCTTATTCGCAGCTGCGAAATTGAGTAAAAACGGTGATTCAAGGTTGAAATTAAGGAATAATTCACGGCTAAAATGCAGAAAAAAATCGACGACCAATTGGAGGAAATCCGCTATTTCGTGGCTAAAATATAGGAAATGCGCGGAAACTCGCGGCTCAAATGGAAATAAACCGTTAATCCGCATGACTAAGAAGTGAAGAAATACGTTGAAATATGAAAAAACGTTAACCCATGGCTACAACTGAGACAAACCACTAAATCCTGTCTAAAACGTAGATAAATAAACAGCTCATTCGCTGCTAAAATTGAGGAAATAAGTGGCTAAAGTGGACAAGAAGCGCATCACACCTGAACCGGAGAAAAACGATAAACATCGGATCAATGAAAGAAAATTCGCTAATTTACGGCTGAAATTGAGGAAATGCGGTAATTCGCGGCTAAAATTTAGAAATAGTTCGCGACTAAAATTGAGAAAAAGAGCTTAGATTGCGGCAAAAATCGGGGAAAATTGCTATTTCATGGCTAAAATTGAGATTATTCTATAGAGACAAGTTTGTGGCTGAAACTCAGAAAAAGAAAGAGTAAATCAGATTTATGGTAGAACACCTCCCAAGATAAAATCTTAGATCCGTCACTAATTCACACCAATTTCCCGTGAAACATTTTCGAAGGAAAAGCCGAGTGATTATCATAGATGATCGCGAGTTCACCGTTCTCGCCGTCAACAATTCTTGATGGATTTGTTTGAAGGTGAGTGTGATTCCGAAGTACAACTTGTGCTCAAATTGCAAGGGGGTCTCTTCCTAATTATTTTGAAGACGCACGGGGGCGAGGACTTCCCTGAGTTTTTTAAACTTCTGAAGAAGCTCTTGTTCAGGGCTTCCGATATCACTTTCTGTACTTGGGGTGGTTTGGCTGATGCATTATGGAAAATCTACTGCACCCATACAGAAAATTGCTTCACAGCACTAAGTAACATCCAGCAGAAAGTCATTGGCCATATTTTAACGGTTCTGTGGCCATGAGTGTTTGAGCTAAAAGCCACCATAAGTATGCCGTGTTCTGTATTGTAAGAAAGAGAAGTGATAAAACGCGCTGTTGCGAATAATAAAACCGTCTTGATCAAGCAATGATTGAATTATCCGGAAACTTTGCGAGAATGTTATGCTCTTTCAATAAGGCATTATTTTACCTTTCAATCCGATTTATCACCAGCAATTAACAATCAATCCAAAATCTCACGACTAACGAGCATACAAAACAAGAAGAGGAAACCTTCCTGAAAGGGAACATGGATTCCTTTGTCACAAAAATCTGTTCGGTCTACTTTAAATTTTGTGTAGTTATCGTTAATCTCAAAGCTGCTTATGCATTTTGTAGCTTTGTGTAGTATTGGAGGTTTGTAGGGACGCCCGAAAGAACCTATAAAAAGCCCTTCGAAAACCACCGAAACTTTCGAAAATTGTTGAAGAGAGGAGGGTGACAATATGGAAAGAAGTTCGTTTAAACAAACCCGGCAGCAAACAGCATCAGGGAGGGTCAAACATTAACGAAACAAATTATGTTCTCAACATCATTACTTCTGGGACGAATTTACTCTCAATTAGTCAAGGAAAATGATGTTGTTCTAAAAAGATGTTTAAAAAATCATATCTCGAAGGGTTTTGATTTTCGGACAATGGCTTATGGGGTGTTTTCGATCGCAAATGAGGTCTACTTTAACCCATTTTTTTTGTTACACTTATACGCATCAACCCTGTATGCATAGTTATGCCTTCCATTCTTACCGAACTTCAGTGTCTTTTAGTGCATTCAATTTATGCGTACTAGTAACTTTCATTTATGTGTTGAGTTCACTATTGGCTCCGTCGTTATGGTGGCAAGCATGCCGGCCATGCCAGGCCCAAAAATTTGATTTAACGAAGGTCTTCAATCGGCATCGAAATTTCTTGAAAATCTTCGGTGGGTGGTAGGGGAAGGAAAAATCACAAAATTAAACTTGTTTATTTCAGTGTAGGGGGTTATTCTGTTACTATAATTTTGAGGCGTCGGATTGTTTTATCGAAAACCATCTAATTTCATTGGATTTTTGGTGACACATGACTTCCGACAGTAAATTCGATACCTTGCCTTGAATCCTGTTCACGCGATACGATTTTTCAAGTGAAAACGCTCTCAATTCCACACAAACGTTCACAAACGCGTGATTTCCATGAAAGGTAATCAAGACCCATATGATTTTCCCCGCTGTGCCGTGAACAAGGCTTCGAAATGACAGAATTACCCCCTACCCCTGGCCAGATTTGGCAAAAATATCATGCAAAAAATTTCTTGCTCCATTTCAATTTTCTGAACAAGTCGAAAGGAGGATACAAGAAGAGGGTTAAGTAAAATTTCCGAAAAATCGGCAAAAATTAGTAATAATTAGCTATACTAATGCGGCTAACTTCTGAGCATTGTATTTAAATTATGAACTTCAATTGATTTAAACCGAGTTTATCGAAATATTAAAAAAGTGGAGAGGGTAATAAGAGGTGGCTGGGAGAGATTACCGATCTTTAGACATTTTAAAATTTCATTAAATAATTGAACGAAATTGTCATAAGTCGCTGTGCACCAGCTCGAACAACATGACTGAATAGATACGTACGACAATTATTAGCTGTTCATCCGAAAAAATCAAGCCGTTTTAAACTACCCCTTCAAAAATGTATCTCAAAGGGAAAAAATAACAAATTCGAAGTTCGGTCCATTCAGGCTTCCCTCGCCTCGCTAAGTCCCCCACATGCACAAACTCAAGGTCGTTTGTCTGACGGAAACGGTTAACCCCAATACTCCTCGCCTGTAAGCCTCTTGAGTAAGAAGTTCGAAGAGCGCGTCCCTTTCTGAAGCTGAATTATTTGAAAATTGAAATTCCGATTTTTCTCCAAATTGGGCGAGTTTCTTAAAATGTTTTTCATGCCATAAATCGTGGGAAACTCTGAACAATGGAACCCCGCAGAGTTTTCCGTGAACTACGCAATTTTAACGACGCATTTATAACAATCATATATATATATAATTTCACAAAAACTCTTGCGGGCTTCAGTTTTATGGAATTTTTGAGGAATTTAGCAAAAGAAAATCAAACAAATCGGAGCAATACAAGCCGAGATTTTTAGGAACTCGTTTTACCATAGAAAAGTAGAGCCCTAATAAAGTCATACACAGGACACCGGGCATTCGACTGCGATTCGCCGGAATCACTTTAAATGTATAACATTATTGTTCTTGCGTGAAAAAAGAAGAGATAGAGAACAAAAAACACTACCTGCGAGGTGAATGAGACGTGACCTTGACTTCAAGTATGAGTCCCTCTCTCCAACACCCTCTTTCCCTTGGTAGGTGGCGCGCGGGGGTGTTTTCTGTTCCGGTCGCTAATTATTATCCAATCGTGAATCTAAAAAATGTTTTGAAAACAGTGACTTATTCTACAACTGGGCTGTACATGATTTTTCCAAATTTATAAAAAATCGAGATTTTGTGTGTCTGATTTTTGGGTTACGAGGTGAAATCTAAAAATAGGTTAACGATGCGAATTGTAGATTAAGCACCCGAGTAAAATGCATTTTTCAAAATGAAAATCGGACCATTTTTGGAGCCGTGAGGAGTGCTTCGCGCGCGCACGCTTGGCATCCCCCCTGCGTCTCATAATGACCATGGGGAGAAAGTATTTTCACCGTTGGAGTATTTTTCACGTTATATCCCGTAAGAGGTGTTCGAGTCGGCTGCAATGTACACGAATTTGTATGCGACACAAAATTTCGCTACGCGATGTAAACCTACCAGAGGTCCAGAGAAGTGTCCGGAGAATTGAAGCAGTTGATTGGCCTTCACATTCTCTGCGGAAATTTAAAGTTCCCCAGATTACATATGTACTGGGACAAGCGCCTAAAGATAAATATCTTTCCGGAGACCATGTGTCATGACAGGTTTTTTCAGTTGCGAACTAACTTATGGCGTTTTCTATTTAAGTAAAATTCTGCTCTGGAGCCGAGCATTTCCACCCGTCTTCTCCGCTACCATATGATATAATTCAGAGAAGACGGGTGGAAATGCTCGGCTTCAGAGCGGAATTTTATGCAAATAGTAAACGCTATTACATTTCGTGGACAACACGAAAAAGTCCCGAGAACCTGACGCATTCTATAAAGTCAGGCCTCTTTTTGAGTCAATTCGTGCCAGATGCAGAGCGCAGCCTCTCGAGAGAGAGCTCAAGCGAGGCTCTGACTGACTCGGATGGAAAAGTGGTCGTAGTGAAATGGCTTGACAACAAAAGCGTTGTCCTCGCTTCCAATTTTGTTGGCATCGGTGAAGAAGATAAAGCCAAGAGGTGGGAATGCAAAGAAAAAAAATATATAGAAATAAACAGACCGGAAATCGTCAGAAAATACAACCACTCAATGGGGGGCGTGGATCTTCTTGACCATCTAATAGATTTATACAGAATCTTCATCCGTTCCCGGAAATGGACTCTGCGCATGATTTTCCATGCCATGGAGTTGGCAGTAGTTTGTGCTTGGAAGGAGTATAAATTGGCAGCAGATTCATCGGGAGTGCCAACAAAAGAACAACTTGATCTCCTAGAATTTCGTATGCGCCTCTCACGCCAACTTGTCACTCCAGCAGCGGACAAAAAAAAGGGGGGGGGGGGTCGTCCAGCAATGAGTGAGATCTCAGAAAACGTAGAGCCCCCCCGCAGCGAAACGTAAACTGTTCGAACAGTTGACGACGTCGCGCATCTAGCTCACTACGATGATGCCGATCTTCCCCACGAGATGCAAGAATCCAGGCTGTAAGCACAAGACCCACGTAATGTGCAAGAAATGTTGCATACATTTATGTATTTTGAAGGGCAGAAATTGTTTTAGTGAATTCCATACCAAGCCCTCCAAAAAAAAGCCTGGCTGCCGTTGAGTTTTATCATTTTCTGTTTTTCAGAGTTTGTTGCTTGCTTAGTTACCATTTTAAGGTGCAATTTTTTTAAATTAAGCTGTTCATTTGTGATTTATACATTTTCTTGAAAATTGTTCGTTGTAAAAAAATGTAACTCTATTTTCTATCTGTAGATATATTAAGCTTTACCAAGCCACCTTTCAGAACGAATGGGTCACCCAGAACCCATTTTATTTAGCGTGCAATAAAGTGTGAAACTGTTTCCGTTTGCCATTTTTTTGTTATTCGGAGATCCTTCATGAAGGAAAAAGAGCGGCATATTTTTTTCATTCCCCAACATTTTGTCCAGGTCTGAAGATGTATTCGCTAATTAGCGATTTTTCTTGATTTTAGCCACGAGTTAAATGTTTTTCTCAATTCTAGTCTCGAATTGGCGTTTTTCTCTTCTTCAGTCATGAATTAGTGATTTTCGTGTACGCTTTATTCGCGAATTAGCGTTTTTTCTTAATTTATCCGCTAATTATTAGTGATTTTCCTCAATTTTAGCTACGAATTGGAGTTTTTTCACATACACCGACTTGGGATCTGTTCATGACGTTTTCAATAAGAAAAGCTTCTTAGCAGTGCAGTTCCTTACAGCGGTGTCCGTTCAAAAAACGTCTCAATACGTCTTCATTAATAAGCGATTTTAGACGTTTTAAGTTATATCAAATGCGTTGTGATTGGAAGCTCTGGTATTTGCGTCATGAACGTATTTTACCAATGTGTACTTAGGTGTTGTCCACAAGATTAATACCAACACATTTAGCTTAGCCTTAATTTCAGCTGTGGAAGATGAAATAGGTTAAATAATGCTATAAATTCAAGAGAAAATACCCGTTAAATAGCTAAATGAGGGTCATTGTGAGTGGAAGGTTGGGAGGCTCTGTATGAGGGGAAGCATACCTGAGTCCCATACTTGAGAGATGTTGCTCTAACGGCGTTCAACTTAAATTTTCCATAAAATTAAATTATTTTTGGTTCGCTTGGTCGGGTTTTGGGAATGTTTCGTAACCATTTTTACGTAAATTATTAAATAATTCTGCAGTATGAATCTTGCTCAGTGTTGTACAAGGTGAATGCGTAAAATTGGGTGAAAGTACTAGGTGATTACACGGGAAAATATTTACACACCAAAATTCCATGAAGTGAGAGGTTATAATAAATTTAGCCGGAATGAAGGGCCCCTCCACCTTTACTTATTCATCAACTTTCATTGGAACCGTTTGGTTCTCTATGACGAGTGTTCTTTGCAATGGTCTTGAACAAATCTCAATTTTTTTGCCTTTCTGCTCCAGCTCCTATAGCCGCTTTCTCGCCACACGGCCAGCAGTGATATACAGACCAGGCCTGCCAAGTAACATTATTCTACAACTTAATAACTCTCTAACTTCATAGCCACCTTTTTTACTCCCCTTTTTTTAGCTTTAATATCACTTAAAGTTTTCTTCCTGAAGTGTCGTTATGCTAAAAAACCCTTAAAGCACGTCCTGGAGTATTGCAAAGCACTTATTTTTTACACTCACTCAACATCCTCATGTAGGAAATGAAAAAAAAAAAATTTAATGGTGGTAGTAAAACCGGGTCCTTTCCCTCACGAGCCCGTTCATTAATTTAATTGAAATTGAAACCAGTTGGTTCGAGTGACATCGAACAATGCCTCAAAAACCATTCTCGTATCCGCGTTACAACGGCGATTTAAATTAATATTGACACACTACGTCTGAACGATTTGTGGCGGGAAAAGTTTTTCTTTTTTAATTGGACACCCACCGACGCAATAGAAACCACTAAATTACGTTCCAGTCCATCAACAATACCCTTCAGGCACTCAGAGGGCGCTGACGCGTATAAGATAAATGGCCGCTAATAAAATCTCCCGCGGAGGCCACCAATGTCTGGTAATACTTTTCAAAATTAACTTGTCGTTCGACATTTCTTTTCAACTTAAGATGACGACGAACACAATTTCATGTACTTCTCTTCTCATTGAAATTATATTTTATACATAATTCGGCGAAAAAAAAAAATAGACGGGAAAAGGTAGTAAATGTTTATCTGTTTTATTTCAAGTTGTCATTTCAAGACCGCGCCCGACCCCGGTAAAAATGAATAGGTTTACCAAAATGAGCACAACATAAAATATTCTTCCGTTTATCGTGGGATGGCTCGATCGGTAGTACTAGTAAAATGTCAATATCGATATTTAGGGGCGTCTAGAGCTTACCTGCTAATTATTATTCTTGAAATTGAAGACAGAAGACAAATCTTTTGTTGGATATAATACCCTGACCCGCACGACATTACAAGTATTGATGGTTGTGGCCTAGTTTCCCTTTGTTTTTTCCCTTCCTCCATGGGCTACTGACTTCTGTGTGGCTACAACCGGAAGATTTCTGAGCACAGAATAGAATCGTGTGAATGTTGGTGAGTGTGTGGGGGGGGGGTCAAACATTATATCTCCCTGAGTACGATATTCGAAGGGTTTTGTAAGCATTTTTTTTTTTTATAACGAAATTGTGCTGAGCCTCCAACTCCAACGCTCTCACTGATTTTCGTTACCTCAGACACGCTTTAACTCCATTGTTTCACTCATTCACAACCGAGAACGATCGTCTGGATAAAAATCGCATTAGCGTCTTTTTTGTATGAACCTGTGAAGAAAGCGCGACGCGTCTAATTATAAATCGTCCGTCTTTTGTTTTGTACTATCTTTCGCTAATCTCTCATCGTTTTAAAAAGATAAAATAAAGTTCAGTCATTCAAAAAAAATGTGTTAATGTACGTAATTTAATCACCCGTCAAGGCGTAATTGACACACTGGCGACCGTAACACGACATTGAGACCGAAATTTATTTGTTAAAATATCGTTTTCCGAACGGTGTGAGTCGAGAAATGGAAAAAATTAAATGGCTAAAAAAAAAACAACGGGGTGTGAAACGTACTACGGTTACGAAGCTGTTCAACGAATTGGCAGCTCCCGACACCACAGAGTTAGAAGCTCTGTTCGACCATTACCGACTCCGGTTTGAAGATCTCTGTCGTCTTGATGGGGAGATCGTGGATCTTCTCTTGGACGATGATTCGAAGGAGGAGGGCGATTTGGTAACCGAGGAGAACGCCACAGAAGATTTTGTGAGAAAATTCACTCATATAAGTGTTGCTATGAAAAAATACGTTAAATACCACGTTGAGAGCGACAGAAAGTCCATTCGACGAGTCATCGAAAGCGTCAGGTATGAGAAAGTTAAAGCTACCGGTACTGGAACTGAAATCTGGAACTGGATTCCGTTTTGGGCCCAATTCCAAAAGATTGATGGGGAGAAATCCTTACACGATTCGGACAAGTTTCAGTACCTCATTCAAGCCATTACACCGAGATCAAGGGCTTGGGAGTTCATAAACAGATATCCTCCGAGCGCTGGTAATTGCAACGAAGCAAAAAATGCTGAACAGTCATAATCCGGGAAAAATCGACATCGCTAATATTTACGACAAACTGGAGGCCCATCTTCGGGCGCTCGACGTCCTTCATGTATCAACCGACAAAATGTGTGCCACTATGCTTCTTCCAATTGTCGAATCTTGCCTACCTATAGAACTACTTCGAACATGGCAACGATCAAGAGGATGTTATGATAACGAGAACGAAACGACTGGGAAAGAAACGGGTCAACAGCCAACCGCAGCAGCAAATAGGAAATTTGCTATACAAGCAGTGCTCGAAGTCAAGGACTTGTGGGACGCCGTAGAGGGTACGATTGACTATCCTAAGAAGGACAGGAAAGCTCGTTCTGAGATTATGCTCGCTGTGGATAAAGTAATTTATCCCCATATCATGAAGACTACGACGGCGAAAGAATGCTGGGAAGCACTAAACCGCGCATTTGAAGACTCGGGGCTAACCAGACGTATCTGGACTAGAGGACTGACTAGTATCTGACTAGAGGATCAACGAAATCCTGGTTTTTAGATTCCGCCGCCACGTCACATATCACTAATGATACTAAAAACTTTGTGCCTCATGCCACGTCTGACACACAAATTCTCGGTGTTGACAACCAAAATCTGACTGCTACTTCTACAGGCACATTGAGTGCCCTGAATGGTCTTGACTTGTGCCATGAGCATAGTAACGGCGGTACCTGACCTCTTGGTCTCACCCGCTGCTCGACAGCAAGCAGCCGAGATATTTACGTGCAGATGTTCAGTTTTGCATTTGGCACCGTTCTTCCGCCGCCCCATCCGTCACCAGGCAGGTGAGGCTCCATCAGATGGTCATAAACTACAACCCGTTGGTCTGCACGGGTTCTTAACCGGATTTTTCAAGTAAATCGTGCTCGGTGTGTATACACACCTCCCAGTTGGCTGAGGATAAGCCTACCTCAACCGCGCACTGGTAGGCGGCATCACTACCTAGTTGATGCTCCTGATAAAAGTCAGTACTTAGTTCGGACATCGAAATGCCCTCCTCTACGAGTCGTGAAACCATAGGCCACCACGAATCCAACTCCAAACTGTGCCTGGGCTAGGAATGAGTGGCACCCCGTGGTCCCAGTGTTGCCGTCAGTGAAAAAAGAAAACTTCAGGCCCCGAGACTGGTCGCGGGTCGGTGGTGCGGAAAAAAGAAACCACCTGCTCTAATTCGTGATAGGCTTAATCACGAATGGCGCCCGAGTCCGGCGTATAGAGACCAGGTGCAGCCACAACAAAAGAAGCGACTAACACCCGGGCGGAGCCCTCGTTGGCTTGCATCCGCGCACATAGTTGTGCAAAATGCGCGTGTTATGCAGTTGCCACCTGTTACCCGAAGGTCGAGGGTCGCCTAAGTCGGAGCTAGGCTAGACGCAAGACAAAACTGCCCCCCTCACCGAGTATCCCTGGTGCTCCGGCATTCAGGGTTTAGGGAGGCAGCTGTCCCGCGGTTATATTCGCGTCTCCGACCTCAACTGACTTTCGATCCGCTAGTAGAAAACATCCCGCCCCACGAGCACCACCCGCCGTCAGACGGTTGGGCCCCGGGAACGCGCACCACGGAAGCAAAACCCCGGCTCCACGGTAAAACATGGGGGTCTCCCCTCACACAAGGTGATTGGGCCCCATATCCCCGCGGCCAAAGGTCCGCCACCGCAGCCACGCGCCACCCCCGGGGGTCACCCCTCGCCGAACAAACGAGCGGAACCCACGGAAGCGAGATGCAGAGGACTGCCCCCTACGGTCAGCCAAAACAGGCTTGAAATTCGATGGAGATGCTTTAAGTAGGGAATGGACCCTAGCCAGCCAGAAGCCCCAAAGAGGAGCATTCATCTTGACCAGTAGAGGCTAAGTCGAGAGAGAGGCGAGCCTCTTAGTCCTCGATATATTCGCATATCTGGCCCATCTTCTGGACAAGCACCGACAGAGCTGCGTTAGCCTCAAAAAATCGAGTTTCCAGGAGGAACCACCGAGGAGGTGCAGTTGTCTGGGGCAGCAGAGGCTAAGTCGAGAGGGAGTTCCCACCAAGTGAAAATTCCTAGTCCTCGATATACTTGCTTAACTGCCCCTTCTCCCCCCTTCTACAGACACAGTGAATTTTTCGGTAACTGCTTCGGACCCACTCGACTCAACCGACATTGAGGTCAATAATGTCCTTTACGCACCAAATGCTGCCGCCAACCTCCTGTCTGTGAGTCGCATCGTCAAGAAAGGCAACACAGTCGTCTTCAATAAAGATGGTGGTCACATTTACGACGAAAATGTTCAAATTTTCGCTACAGCTCACGAGGTCAACGGTATTTATCGAATGAATGTTCCAATGAAGACAGCATTCTTCTCCCGCGATAATGACGCCCTCTGGCACCGCCGCTTAGGTCACCTCAATGCCAAAGGAATCGCCATCCTAAAAATCCACTCCATTGGCATAACAGGAAACACAGAAGTTTCAGGAACATGTGAGGTATGCATGATCGGCAAACAAGCCAGATTTCCATTTGAGTCAAAAGGAAATCGCTCAAATGAACTTCTTAATTTAATCGAAAGCGATCTTTGTGGTCCCATGGAACAGAAATCCATAAGAGGAAGTTCGTACTTTTCGACACTAATTGACGACCATTCTCGTTGTACGTCACAGTTTACTTCTTGACTCATAAAAGTCAAGCTGCAGACTGCATTAAACAGTACTGCACAATGGTCCAACGTCAAAAAGATCAAAAAATCAAGATTTTTCGAAGCGACCAATGGTCAGAATACTTAAATGAAAAAGTGAAGACTTATTTCAAAAATGTTGCATTGTTCAACAAACCACGCACCGTGACTCGCCATCTTCAAACGGCTTAGCTGAGCGTATGAATCGTACGTTAGTCGAAAAAGCGAAAACTATGCTCGCTGATGCAGGCCTGGGCAAAGAATATTGGGCAGGAGCCATCGCCACGGCTGCGTATCTCGTAAACAGATCTCCTGCTCGTGCACTCAATGGCACGACCCCGTTTGAATTGTGGGAAGGATCAAAGCCAAACCTGGCCAACCTCAGGATTTTCGGGTGCGACGCTATGGTTCACATTCCAAAGGAGCGTTGCAAGAAATGGGACCGAAAGTCCGAAAAAAGGCTTTTTGTAGGCTACTGTACGGAGACAAATGGTTATCGACTCATCAACCCTTCAACAAAGGCCGTCACAATCAGTCGAGACGTCGTGTTTCTAGAAGATTCCGACACAAAACCTTCGATCAAGCCAACTTCGACGAGCATAACCGCGCTCTCTCCCAGTAGTAATGCCCCACCCACAAAAATTATTCCTACTACGACAATCTCTTTGGATTCAACAGAAGAACAAGCTGCAGAGGACACTTCTAGTATTGATGATGAATCATCGATCTCAAATTGCACGGTCGTACGACGATGACACAGACGACATTTACGAGGTTCCCCCTGAAAACGTTGATGAGCCCACACAGGCCGCTCCGGTGCGACGATCAGAGCGCACGCCTAAACCAGTCGTCTGGACTGACTTTATCTCTTTCCTCGCAGAAGAAGACTTGGACTTTCGCATGACCTACCAAGAGGCTATGGACAGCAACAATTCTTCCGAATGGGCAGCAGCAATGAAAGACGAGTTTGTTTCATTCAAAAAGAACAATACATTCACCGTAGCTGACCTTCCTCCAGGAAAAAAAGCTTTAACTACCAAATGGGTATACAAGGTGAAAAATTACGGCGACCGCAAACGTTTCAAGGCTAGACTCGTTGTTCGCGGATGCTCCCAAAAATCTGGTATTGACTACGCCGAAACCTACTCACCGGTTGTCTATGGAGATTTACCGGAAGAAATTTACGTCTCTCCTTCTCCAGAATTTCTCGAACCCCATGAAAGAGGAAACGTCTGGCGTCTTAACAAATCCATGTACGGGCTTAAACAGTCCGGACGACGTTGGAACACAAAAGTTGACTCTGTCTTGCGAGAGCTCCAGTTCACCCGTTCAGCCGCCGATCCTTGTATTTATTCCCGTTCGAGCGAGAAGGGGATGACTGTAATCGCTCTCTACGTCGACGATCTCATTCTTCTTTCCGACAATAAAAAAATTAAGGAAGAAATCAAACACCGGCTTCATCAAGAGTTCGAAATGAACAACCTCGGTAGCCTGAAAAACTGCCTTGGAATGGACATCAGTCGTGACCGTCCGGAAAGCTTTGGATCTCCCAAAAGAGCTACATAGAAAAAATTCTAAAGCGCTTCCATGTGGAACAATCCAAACCAGTTGGAACTCCAATGGACACTAATTCGACGGAAGAACTGTCGCTTACACAGGAAGAATCGAAGTCTAACGAGCCCTTCGATAGAAACGTCCCTTATCAAGAGGCTATTGGTTCACTACTGTATGTATCTCTAATATCCCGACCTGACATCGTTTTTGCAGTTAATGTTCTTAGCCGTTGCAATACCAACTTTCAAAAAAGACATTGGATTGCTGTGAAACGAATACTGAAATATCTTAAAGGTTCTCTCGACCTAAAACTTGAATACTCCAAGACTCAAAATGTCGAACTATTCACCTACAGTGATGCAGACTGGGGAAACAAATTGAACGAAAGATCTTCAGTTACCGGCTGCTGTTCGGAAATCGGAAACATTTTTATCTCTTGGGCTAGTCGTAAACAGAAATCAATCTCAATTTGTACCAACGAAGCTGAGTACATGGCACTATCCCTCTGTATCCAAGAAACCATTTGGCTAAGACGACTGACTTCAGAATTTTGCCCCAATATTGAGAAGAAGCCTACGATTGTATTTTGTGATAACTCGGGTGCGATAAATTGGGCTCAAAACGACATGATCACCCAAAGGAGCAAACACATCGACATCAGATACCATTTCGTTCGCGACCATATAAAAAGTGGAACCGTCGTTGACAAATATATGCCAACCAATGTTTTCACGAAAGCATTGCCGGGACCAACGCATGCTAGATTTGTGAAATTACTAGGGCTCAAAAGTGTTTAGTCTCCAAGTAATTTGCGTTTTTTAATTTTCAATTGTTCGCATATCATTCGAGGGACCATGTTGGATTTTATTTCTTCACAGTAGCAAATGTTATGCTCCCTTCAGTCAGAAATTTAAGAGACCCCTCCAACTTCTTATATAAAAAGTGTGATTGCTATCGTGCTTTAATGAAAAATGTTGTTCCCAAGTTCACACAGTTTTTCATTCTTTAAATAATACAATTGTGATAAAATTGTCTTAGCTTTTTGTGCGCATCTGCAACACAGGCCAATCCTCCGTTTGTTCCCCCTGTGTTTATTTACAAACATTGGTCATTATTGTGACAAATAAAGGGAAGGAAATCCAAGTTAGGGCCTTAATGAATTCAGGATCCCAACGCTGCACTTACATTACGACGCTTCTGGCGCGTGAGATTGGGCTTGACCCCGTTAAAAATGAGTGTCTTACTCATGCGCTGTTCGGGGGACAGCGAACAACGACTGAATCGAATCATGACGTCTTCAGATTGCATATTTCCAATCTCGACGCAACTTATTTGTACAATTTTGAAGTTCTGAATCAGCATGTAATTTGTCACGAAATCGCTCCCATAATTCCCGGAGACTGGAAACAAGAACTAGAAAATGAGAAAATTACGTTGAACGACTCTAAACCAGGCCCCATTGACGTGATAATAGGGGCAGACATTATGGGAAAACCAACGATATATAAACCTGGATTGCTCACAGAGGACTGGAGGGGCGTGGAGGGGGCAGGTCGTCCCCTGGTAAACAATCACCCTGTCCTTCTCCTTGTGTAGTTGTGGCAATATGGCACTTATTTTGAAACTCCACTCCTCTCATCCACTATGGGAGCTTATTTGATGGCAATTATCAGCTGGTCTTTATCAGCAGTGATGAGCAATCCAGTTCTTTTATATATCGTTGGGGAAAACATTTGACAGGCAGAAGAAAAAAAATACTTCACTGTGGTCTCGTAGCCGTGGAAACTTTGCTTGGTTGGACTATTATGGGAAAAATTAGCGAGCCAAACAAGAATAAAGTCTCGTCTATGGTTACGTTGAATTTTCTGAATGCCAACGACCAAATTAAAAATGTGTGGGAATTAGACGTACTCGGCATTTCTGATCCCGCCACAAAGATTCCGAAACATGAGCGTTTAGAAACAGTCAAAAAGTTCTTTTGCGGTACTAATAAATTTCGATATCGTTAACAAAAAGGACGCTTCTTTCGACGGCACAGAGAGTTGGATTTTCGTGCCCAGTCTCTCTGACGCCAAAATTAATTCTTCAGAAAACATGGAAAAACAATGTAAACTGGGATGAACCGTTAGAAAAGACCCTCGAGGAAGAGTTTCTCC
Source organism: Corythucha ciliata (assembly GCA_038030265.1). Lineage (NCBI taxonomy): Eukaryota > Metazoa > Arthropoda > Insecta > Hemiptera > Tingidae > Corythucha > Corythucha ciliata. Next base: position 8,325,941 of record CM075941.1, read on the forward strand.
GATGGTTGCGAGACCTACCATGGCTTTTCCAGATAGAATTACCCCGTTGGATTTTCGGTAAAAGTAGTGACTCAATGTCACTCCACGTATTCGTAGACGCGAATTGGCGTACGGAGCGGCGATATTTGTACGTATCGACCTCGAGGAAGAAACCTTGTACAGAAACAAGTTTCCTTGTACATCCGTCGCCGGGATTTTTGGGAATTTTGCGTGAGACGTTTGTCAAAGAGATTTGTTTCGGCCTCGAAAATGGAGTGCAGTCTACTCCGAAACTAGTCGGCCATTAATAAAACTTGAATGTTTGTACTCAAATAATCTTTAATTACTTAAGAAACCTTTGTTCACCTTCAAACACCCAGTGGTAACCAGATTAATCTGGGACCGCCATCTAGAAGCTTGTCATACGGGAGTTCATAGTCTTCTTGCTCTTCTTCGTGAAAACTATTGGATTTTGCCTGATAGAAAGTCAGTTCGCTCGACTTTAGTACGCGAACACGCGAAGTACGCGACACAAAATAAGGCGGGTGTGACTCATCGACTAAAAAACCAACGTTGCTCATTATAGTCCCAAAGATGCGATGAAAAGCTCAAGTCTACACCCATAGCTGGCAACGTTGCGCTCCCATCGTTGTCACTTTGGAGAGCTGTGAGCCGGTGAGCGTTCGTAAAACCCCATCCCACATCGCCACCCACAACGCACGGAGTGGCAACAGGGCATGGGAGGGCCGATGAGTCACACCCGCCTTATTTCGTGTCGTGCGTACTTTAGTTATAAATCGTCCGTCTTTTGTTTTGTACTATCTTTCGCTAATCTCTCATCGTTTTAAAAAGAGAAAATAAAGTTCAGTCGTTCAAAAAAAATGTGTTAATGTACGTAATTTAATCACCCGTCAAGGCGTAAATGACAGAACCCCTCGATTTTGATAGAGTATACTGGATGAGCAGAGAGCTACCACGAATAACGAGACTTAAATTTAATTTGTTTTGTTTTGTTTGTTTGATTTGTACAGGAGTGGCTGTCCTTTTCACCGTCAGTTGGCTTCCGCTTGGTCTCGTCTCCCTCATCATGGATATGATGTACCCCATATCACATATCGAGCCCAGCCCAAGTCCAGACTCTTCGGACCAAGTGTCTTCCGAAACTCTCATTATCATCTGCGCTGTGAGCCACATCATCGCTATGACGACAGCCATTTCTAATCCAGTCGTATACGGGTGGCTCAATTCGAATATACGTCGCGAGCTTTTATCACTTTTTTCAAACAGGTGGGTTTTTTTTTATTTATTTAACACTCGTGTGTGTTATAAAAGAACGAATTCAAGTTAAGCCCCGTTCAACGATGCGATATTTCTAGGGAAATCGCTTTCAATCCCCTCAAAAACATATTATTTCCATGAAATATAATCAATAGTCCAGTAGATATATTTTACCCGGACAAAATTCCGAAGTTAATGTAACTTTCACAGGTTTTTTGAGGATGCACTGGGATGACTCTGTCAAGTTTTCCAATTCGAGGATCCTGTGCTAACCCTGCGGGACGGCTGAAAAACCTTGAAATTTTCAGACTTTTTTCGGGTTTTCGTTCGTAACTTCTAAACAAAGTGATTTTCGGCCTAAACGTGTATATTTTAAGTTTTAGAAAATTAAATTTTCCACAAGTTTGTTCCTACCAACCCGAGACACAGTCGGTCAAAGTTGGAGGATTTTTTTTTTTTTTAATGACAAAAATTGGTAGAAAATGTATGTTTTGACCCTCTAACTATCCATTAGCAACAGTTATAGGGCAGTTTTGGTAAGAACTCGTCAATGTCGATACGCCAGAGCACGGGAATAGTGTGATTCCGCTGATCGAGTGCCTATAACTGTAAACATATGAATCTATTATAGATCGGCGATAACGTTCTACTGCCTTGGTAGCTGGTCTCACTCGGATAACCATCAAAAACCACAACGGAATTGATCCCAAAGCGCTTTGTGATGTATTCAACGTATTTTTGGCAGATTACGTGGAATGTTGCTTCACTTGACTTTGACCAAACCACCCTGTGCAGCAGGAACCCTCCGTCAATGACGTTACATTTTCTGGCGCCGAAATCTAGTTCACCAGCGATGGCAAGGAATGCATCATACATCTTCGATTTATTGCTTTTATGTATTCCTTGTTCTGTGAAGAGAGACATGGGAAATGGGGCAAGTTCATACTTGAACAAATCTCTTACGTCAGCCTCGGATTGTTTCATGATGCACACTTCGTTGGAATAAAGTAAGCGGGTCTACTGCAATCTGTTTGTCCTTGATTATTAGAGAACAGGAAAGAGTCGCCAATGTGATCACTTTATCCTTCCTCTATAACTTCAAGTCTTCAAAATTACCTTTCTCCAAGCAGGTCTTCATGCAGGTAGTGCCAACTGATCGGGCTAGGTAACAATAATTAACCCCTGAGCTGATCGACATGAGTTCTTGCGTCTCAGGGAACGGTGAATGCTCAGCGAACCAATCACTCATTTTTTATGTCACTATTGTCCCTGCCAACACGATCACGCCGCCTATCGACGTGCTGGTCGCTTGTCTCGGAACGGATCGCACAAAAAACGTCCATTTGTATCGTTGATGTTTTGAAGGCATAGCACGCCCACAATCCATCTTGACAATACGCTATCGCTCATACCACGTCCACGTGTCAGTCTGCCGTGGCTTTTCATTGCTCTCAAAAGCACCTGCTCAATGGTCAAATTCATATCAGACCAGAATTTATTACATCTTCGAATCGTGAAATATCCCTTGGCAGTGAACTTCATAAATTCTTGAGGGCCCATTTTCCAGTCCAGTGTTTCCATGTCTTGATAAAAGTGATGGACACTGAAGGTGACCTGCCGCATGAAAATACGGAATTGTCTCTCTGACGGAATGAAGGTGTAGATTCCAGTCATCTGTTCTTTCTGCTCTGATTTAGTTCTTCAAGAGAGTGCACATACAAAAATATTGAATCTGAATTGAAAATATTGAAGAGGTATCGTCGAACTATGAAGACGCGAGAACTTGTCGTCAAATTGAATGCGTCACTTTGTTTTGTAAGCGAAAAGACAACAAAAAAAAACGTCTCGTCCGAGCGACAGTTGGTGTAAGACTCAATGTTTTCCGGCCGACACGGAAGGAGAGAGAAAACAAAAAAACTCTCTTCTTTCCCAGAAGAGCGCGGTACCGACCGGACTTCCGAAACAACATAACCCCCGCCGTGAAAGAACTTATTTCACTAAGTTTGAAAATAAACACAGTTGACAGTTGGGAAGGGGCCGGTAGCACGTTGTACAGGTGAAACCATACAATATAAACCAAATGAAAACATTCAAACTGCTGAAAGGATTGAATTAGAGAAAACTAAACTAAAATAACGGAACTAAACTAAAATAATGAAGGAAGAAGAATGAACGAGGAGAGAGAGGGAGGAAATAAAATTTAACTTCGGAGAGAGTGAAGATGTAGAGAGAGAGTAGCTCAAAGAGTATCTCCGACCGGTAACGGAATTAACCGATGTAGCGGTCGAATTAGCGTCGTAGTCGGCGTTTTAATTTTGGCTACCCGAGCCACCTCGTCAGGTCCTGGATAAGTCTCCAGTATCCGCGCGATCGTCCATTGTTGCGGAGGAGAGTCTTTGTCTTGTAGTACGACAATCGCTCCGATCGGTAACAAAGGGGTTGAGGTCCTCCATTTTGACCTAGGCAGGAGGGTTTTAAGGTACTCCAAGTGCCAGCGTTTCCAAAAGTGTTGGACGCACGCGGAGAGCATTTCCCAACGAGTGTTCATAGGGAACGACAGGGCTTCCCCATCTGGACGAGCGAGTAGAGGTTGACCTATGAGGAAATGACCCGGAGTGAGGTAATCACAGTTGTCATTCGGATCCGGAGAAATGCTGCACAGAGGTCTCGAGTTTAAAATAGCTTCGATCCTGAGAGTAAAGACGAAAATTCTTCGAATGTCAAGGCATGATTCCCAACGACGCGGACTAGATGGTGCTTGGCAGACTTAACCACAGCTTCCCACAAACCTCCAAAATGTGGCGATGCTGGAGGAATGAAATGCCACTGGATATCGCGCGCGGACAAGTGGTCCGAAATGGCATCCAGATGTTGTGACAGAAAGTCGTAAACGTCCTTGAGACGGCGAGCTGCCCCGACGAAGTTTGTCCCTCGATCACTATGAAGAACCCTAGGAAGACCCCGGCGGGAAATAAACCGATCTAGAGAGGCGAGGAATGCAGATGTCGACAGCTCCGTTACTAATTCAAGATGCACCGCCTTGGTAGCAGTACATACGAAGAAACAAATCCAGCATTTGTACAAGCGTGAAGTTCGACGTTTAGACTCTTTGTAAAGAAAGGGACCACCATAGTCAACGCCAACTTCAAGAAAAGCACGGGCCTGTGCTACCCGCATCGAGGGGAGCGGTGACATCAAGGGTGTTTGAGGCTTAACTTTGAATTTGTAACACTGGACACATTGGAAGGTCCTATTTCGGATTAACTGTCGGGATGAAACGATCCAGAAACGACGCTGTATGAGACTCTGAACTAATTGAATTCCTCCATGAAGAGTATACGCGTGGAAATGATCGACTAACAAGACTGCGAGATGAGACTTCTTCGGAATTAAAATTGGATGTTTTGAATTGAAAGGCAATGAAGAATTAGTTAGGCGACCTCCTACATGAATGAGGCCATCCTCCGAGATGAACGGATTCAAACGTTTGAAGGAACCGAAGTCCTGACGATCGTTGTATAAAGATTCCAGTAAGACAGAAAATTTGTCGGCCTGAAGGATTTTGATGTAGGCCACTAAAGCTTTGTTGATCTCACAAGTCCGAAGATGTCCTGATGACCGTGGCTCCGAAGACGGACTTTTCGAAATTCGATTTTTTAGTCGATTAACGAATCGGAGAACCCATGCCATTATCCGGTTAAGTCTAATGTACGACGAAAACTTATCGCACTGCTCGAGCAGGTCGTTGTGGCAATTTTGAGTTGCTAGAGAAATTGTCTTTCGTTCAAGAACGCCAGAAGTAGGTTCCAAATTCTGGATAGGCCAATCTGAAACTGGTAACTTGAGAAAATCCGGTCCATTCAAGTAGAGCGAATGTTCCAAAAATTGCGAGAGCGTGAGACCTCGAGAAACACAATCAGCCAGATTAGAACTAGTGGGGATGTAACTCCACCAAGAAGGTTCGGTGATTTCCAGGATTTGGACCACCCGATTTGCGTACTTTCTCGATAAAGTTAGTTTGTGTCGACGGTTGTCTTTACCCTTTTCCGACGTCCGTGAACAAGACGACATCAGAAATTTCGAACGAATGGACGGGGCGTTCGGGCGACGCGACCCTCGAATGAAATCCTCAAAGTCAGACGACTATCGAGTTCCTCCAATGTCTGTGAGCGTTTCCGCTAGCCCAGAAAGCCGGTGGTTTCGCGGTGCGGAAAGAAAGGGCACATCGCAACAAACTGTCCTGACGCAGATGTTACCTGTTTCATATGCCGGCGAATGGGACACATGTCAAAAGATTGCCCCCGGAGAGACTCTTCGTACGGAGCATCGTCAGTTTGTTGCAGGGGTAGAAAAAGAGGACTCCCTTGCAACGGAGGTTTGTCCGTAGAGAGGACTAGATATGTTGTGGAAGATGAAAAAAAAGGGGGGGGGGCGAGTTTGGCTGAGCCAAAATACTCTATGGAAGAGGCGGCTGAAGACGGGGGAAAAAAAAGCAGTCGACTCCTGGAGAAGGAGTGTGAAGAGAACGACGCTTCGGGGAAGGAAAACGTTCTTCCGGAGGCTGGCTGGGCCAGTACCCCTTATCGAGACGTTGACAGGAAGGGAACCTGAACGCTGGGCGGAACAGGTTCAAAGGAAGTGGAGGCCTTGTTGGCTGAGCCAATCGAAGGGGGAGGTGTACCGTTATTCACCAACTCGGGTTTTGAAAAAAAACCAGTGAATAAGAAGGTCTTTTTAAAATAAGCTCGAATGCTCGACTATTTTTTAATAGGAGCGAGCTAGCTTCCTACGGAGAAGAAAATAAAGAAACAAGCCTTTTGGAAAGCACCCCGGCAAGGGTATGAGAAGAAGGAAGAGTTTGAAAATAGCGAAGTGAAGAGAGCCGAGAAGTAAGAACGTTGAGAGAAAAGCGTGGCGACGAGGGTTGGGGCCTTTTCAGGTCTTATCCTTCCTCAGACTTCAGACATCAGCACGGCGAGGGTTTGGTTGGGGGGCCTTTTCCAGGTCTTATCCCTTGTCTCAACTTCTGCCAGCTCGAAGGCTCCAGTCTTCAGGTCGAAGAGTAGAGAGAGAGAGAGGAATGAATGCTTGACTTAACCCTTCTGGGTGGTCAACCACTCCCTCGGTTGTGTTCGTGGGGGTCGGGCATGGACACCTCGGCCGACCACTGCCTCGTGTCATTCGACATCGTCACAGGTGTCAGTGGCCGTGGCGTGGGAGGCTCGGGATCGGGCCGGTTTGACTTCAGGCGTGCCCGATACGCACGTTTGGTGACGCCAAAAGGTATACGATTAAAATGGTACAGCTGCCCGCATGCTTCGAACGCTGTGTAAGCTTTGTCTTCTTCTTTTATAGGAATTTGATGGTACGCGCTTTTTACATCAATCGTACTGAATATTTCGTTACACGCGACCTTGTTTACTATTTCCTCGATCCGAGGAAGAGGATAGGCGTCCAACAGTGTGAAGCGATTAATTGTCCTAGAATAATCGATCACCATTCTTTTTTTATGGTTTTCGTTCGAGACAACGAGAGCCTGAGCTCGCCAAGGTGAGAAACTTGGTTCTACGATCCCTTCTGAAAGTAGACGTTTGATTTCTGCTTCGATAAATTCGAGGTCACTTGATGAATGTCGACGAGATTTAGTAGCTACAGGAGCGCAGCCTTCTTTCAAATTATCGAAAAGCGAAGCTGGTTCCACGAGGGCGGCGGTCAAAGAAGAACAAATGGTGAGAGCCTCTTTTGCACCCCCAAAAACTACCTGAAGAGAGGAATGGGCCTTCAAGAGATCGTGTCCTATTATGAGATCAGAACAGAGATCGGGGAGAAGAGACAGCTCCACGCCTTCATACGAGTGGTTAAGAAGTGTTAGAGTGACTTTACATCGCCCAGTTATTCGCGACGTAACAGATGTGGAGGCCATTGACACCTTTCCTGACGACGGAAGAACACGAAGACCTAACTTGTGGGCAGTCTTCGTATTAAGAAAGCTCGAGGTACTTCCGGTGTCGACCAGAGCTTGTATGGGCACTTTCGCTCTCTTCGCCTGGCTCACCGTTTCTGGCCCGGCTTGAGTTTGCGATACCGCCCCCACCTCTTCCCTGACCCTTTTTGTGGGTCCCTTCACCTCTGGAGGAGTGTTGTGCGATCCCGTTCGCACCCTCTTCCCCTCTTGCCTATCTCTAATTACCCGCCTAGCCCTTTCCTCTTCCTTGTTCTTACGCATTTCCTCCATCTCGATTCGTTGTCTCTCGAATCGACCTCTAAACCCCGTTTCCCGTTTGGACTTCCCTTTCGCGTCTTTCCACTTCCCTACGCTCCCTTTGGGCCTTTTTAATACGTTTACGGGCCTCTTTACCGTCCCTCCGCGGCCTCCGTCCGACTTGAGTGAAGTCACCCTCACTCTCATCAGCTAATAGCCCTTCCTTTTCATTCGCGCCCGGGTTTTCCCCAGTAGATTTTTCATTACCGACCTTTCTGGTCGTCGATTTCTCGTCAACCAGGTCATCCATGGAGGGTGTCAACGTATCGTCACCCGATGTGATTGAAAGAACCTTGGTTCTTTCCACATAGCTTGGGGGGTCCTCCTTCCCTCCTCGCCCTGCCATCACAGATCGTCCTCTCGCGCCCGTAAACTCTTCCACAGAACAACCCGTGTGTGTGTTTCGTTCACTGGCACTTCACTTCATCCACATTACTGAACTCAGGTACGCTGGCAACAAAGTCTCTAGCCTTCCGAAACAGTGCTTGGTCGAATGTCACAATGCAGTATTCTGATTAATTAATGAGCACCTCTCGAGAGCAGCGAGGATGGACGTATATACCGTGGAATAGTTCACCCCTAGTATACTCCTGCCCTCGTGTTCTCAACTCCACAAACCCATTCCAGCCAGGCGAACTGTCGACGAGTGGGCATTTTTTATGTAAAGCCAGGCGACATCACATGCAGCTGGTACAATGTCTTCTTGAAGGTTGACGCCAATATCAATCATTTTGAGTGTCTTCAGGCCGGCATTCGGGAGACGACGGGAATTCCTTCACTTCAATTGATTCAGCCTTGCCAATTGCACGGGATGGTAAATGACGCATTCGTACGAAGAATATTTTGCTCACAGGTCACGGCATTTCGGGGAGTTACAGCCATTATTCCTCACATAGTATGGAACGGTAGCATGTCCGTCGAGTGTATTCACGTTGAAGTCGCGCTGTCGAAAATAAATTGGTTGAATGGATTTACTGAGACGTCTACTACTGCTTCCTTCGCCTGCGTAACATACGATCCTTCAAGTCTCAAAGCTTCGCCAGAGCCTGGCTGAGGAGCCTGGAGGTTTTTAAGGAGCCTGGATCCAAACTTTTTGTAACAGTATGTTGCAACTCCAATCAAAATAGACGACAAAAATAAGTTTGGTCGAACGCCTACCATGACGACATGTGCCAGCGAAAGACACTTCTTATTCCACGACTCCAACGAACCTCGTTTGTTTGTCAAAATGATTGTGTGCAACAGCAGAAGCAGAGTCTCCGAGTCGACATGATGGGCACTAGTATGAAAATTGTCAATCGGTGGGTAGGGATCAGAGTTGAATATTTTGGAGCGGATGTCCTGTAAAATGATTTTTCCAGCCGTTTTTACGATTCGAGCTCGTTCTTCTTGCGGGTCAGACATCTTTTCATTGGAATACCAGCTGTCCGAAAGGATTTTGCGGCCAATATTCTTGAAACAGATAACAATCCGTCTGTTGGACATCTGAGAGATAATAATTTTATCTCCATAATTTTCCTCTAGACGCTTCTTCACTGTTTTTATGTGAGGACGGGAGTCCTCAGGAATCAGATCCATGAGCTGGTCAAGAGAAAATTGGCATTCCTCCCCGGTTTCCTCGAGATGATTATACGCTATTTTCATTAATTGGTCAATGTTAGTCGTTTTTATTCCTCTCTTTTCAAAATTATTTGGTAGTTTGTAGAATTTCTTTATGAAATTTTGATGATATTCAATATTTGCCGCAACTAAATCTGTGTTCATGCCCACCAAAATGCCAATACGATCTCCGATTTTTCTCCTCCACGAATCGCATTTTTTTGTTCACCATGCGCTAAGAATTAGCGATTTTTCTCAGCCACAAATCAGCAGAATTTTACCTATAGAGCCAAAAATTAGCGCTTTTTCTCAATTTTAGCCTCAAATTTGCCTTTAGATGCCGCGAGTTGGCTTACTTTTTATTTTTGATGAAAATTGAAATTTTTCACAATTTTGCCACGAATTAGTGATTTTCCTGAATTTTATCCGCGAATAATCGCTTTCTTTTTAAATTTTAGCAGCGTAATAGCGTTTCTAACACGTGAATTAGCGAATTTTCTCATTTTAGCCACGAATAGTTCGCATTTGTAGCTGCAAATTTGCTATTTTTTTCCATTTTTAACCGCAAATTAGCATTTTTTACATTTTAGCACAGCGTTAGAAATTTTTTGTTACTTTTAGCTGTAGATCAGCGTTTTTTCCCAGTTCCCCATGAATTGGCCGTTTTTCTCAATTTTAGCCACACAGTTGCATTCAGGAGGCGCGAAGGCGCGAGTATTCAAGTTGGAAATTTTACCGAAATTTTGTCCGCGACATGGTGGCTTTCCTCAAGTTTAGCCGCGAACTGGCACTTTTTCTCAGTTTTAGCAGCGCATTAGCGCTTCTAGCCCGTGAATTCGCGAATTTTCTCATTTTTAGCCACGAATTGGCGGTTTCCGCAATTTTAGCCGCAGATTAGCCATTTTTCCATTTTTAGGTCCGAATTAGCATTTCTTCTCGGAGAGTTTTTAGAGAGAGAGAGTTCAACATTCAAGAGTTTTTCTTAATTTTGACCGCGCTAATTAGTGATTTTTTCAATTTTAGTCGCGTTTTTAGCTGTTAAATAGCGGTTTCTGATCCTTTTGCAGTGAATTAACATCTATTCTCTTTTTTTATATGTGAATTGTGCGATACATGCTAATTTTTATATGGAATTTCAGTTATAAATTTGCCATTTTTGCCCAATTTTAACCCTAATTGGCGTTGCTTTTGTCATGTAAATTTGGTAGCGTGTTTTCTCAATTTTAGTCGCGGGCTGAGCCCAAAAACTACACTTTTGCGTTCATTTACACATTGTAGCCGTAGAATGGCCTCCATACATAGTGCGTAAGTATATCAGCGATTTTTTTTCACAATTTTGATCTGGAAGCTGGATTGTGATACCACGAATCAGCGCTTTCTCGCAGTTATAACCGCGAATATTTGTGCTTTTTTTTAAACCTTTTTGCCGCGTCAGTAAGTTGCACATTGACGATCAGCGGTTTAGTGTGCTCAAGGACCTAACGAAACAGGGGACGGTGTATTTTGTCCATTTTAGCCGCGGATTGTCTAAAATTTGAGTCACCAGAAGTGCTCTCGGGGGCTCAATTGAATATTTAGCCCACAGTCTTCGCTGATATCACTTATTGCAACGTTAGGAGAGACTGGAATACTTGCAACTTATTGCAAATTAGGAGAGACTGGCTGGTGGGAATGGCCCATGTGGTTTCTGGGCATAAAATGTCAAAATTTTCAGCCAAATATTAGTTTTAGGGGCTGAGTTGGCCGGATTTGGCCATTTCCGTCAATATAGAGTCTGCTTGTGCCTGTGCCAGGTAATTATTTTAAAGCGTCGGTAATAGAGCCAACATTGCGGTTTCTGGGCTGAAATAGGTTCACGATTTATAGCAAAGCGAATCAAGTTAAAGGGGCTAAATTTCCATTTTCATTCTTGAACAGCCAGTCAATTCTAGGGAGAAACTAAAGTAATAGTTAAGGGAGGGGGGCGATCCCGACGAAAATTGTTATTCCTGTCGCAAAAAGTCAGTTCCGGAATACAAGTCAGTTCTGCAGAGTCCCTTTTCTGCAACCCGATTTTGACGATTTCAAAAACAGATATTCGTTTTTAATCCATTACCTATTTATGAAAAACTTACGATGATCTGAGAGGGGCGCCACGCCCAAGAGACGCGGGGGAGGTTTGGACACCCACCCCTCCCGGGCCAGTCCGTCACTGTGTAGGGGGCTATGCGCCCACCAAACATTCACGAAGATTGCACCCAAGGTGCGGTCCAGAGTCTCCGTTTCGACCTCAGACCTTCAACCATCAGAGCGGTACTCCCCGGCGTCTTGGTCTTACCAGAACGGGTTGAAAGCCGGGGGTGGGGATCATAGTGCAGTAGCATCTCCGCTCCTGGCGAGGGGCGGTCCATCGGCTCCGTACTCGGCTCAATTGCCGGGCTGATGAGACCAGGACCGAGTAGCCCTGGTGGCTGAAGGTCTGAGGTCGACACGGAGACTGGACCGCACCTTGGGTGTAATCTTAGCAAATATTTCGACAGTACGTTCTGTCACATCGTTACGGTTGAAAAAATGTGTTTTATAAGATGAGCTAGGAAAACTTGTTCGTCTCTTTCAGACTTTAAGTCGTTGATTTCATTACAAAGAGGGCTATTACCAAAATGTATAATAGGATAACAATGGAGTGAATCCATTCAATTACAGAGAAAACATTAAATTGAATTCTTCTCTTTTTAAACGTTTGAGGACAGAGTACTCAATTCATTCGAAGTTAACTCTATAAGCTCGTAGTCCCCCCTCTACAGGGCATGTTCATTCTTCAAAGAACCACTTAACTCACACCATCCGTTCTTTTTCCTCAATTTAATCAACCTCCTCGCCATAAATAACTCTCTGTTTTCCTTTTTCCAGGTTCTCAAGAAGAATAGAGGAGGACGAAAATAATAAAGCGCCCAGTCCTACGCTAATGATGAGTCAAAATGGGAAAAAACTTAACACGCAGCAGGCCACGACGACCTATACTGCTCTATAATAATTCAATGGCTCACTATTCTTTATGTAATAAATATTAAATACATAATTTGTATGAATACAATAAAATCGATGTCCGTATTTTCTGTGCTTTCGGTTCGAATTTGTTAAAACTTGATAAATGTTGACGAACTGTATGTTATTTAAAATGAACTCAGCATAAAAGTTGTTGAAATTTAGCATTATTTAACAGAATAATAACAGCAACCCTTTCACCTTATTTCCTTCAACTGTCCAAGGTAATTTTTGACTTCCTTAACTTGTTTGAGACACAACATAATACCTTGTCATCAACCTCGTCTTTTTATGAGAGCGGCAGCCCTTTCAGTGCCAGTTCAAATTAGTAGTAGCAACCGCTCTATTCTCTATACGGGTGGGTGGTCCATGATCGAGGAGGAGGTAAATATCCGAATTTTAACCACGAGTTTGCCTGTAAGAACCGTGAATTGGCGATTTCTTAACTTTTTGGCCGGGAATTAATGGTTTCTCGCAGTTTTCAGCAACGCACAATTGGCGTTTTTCCCAATTTTGGTCGCGAATCAGGAATTTGCCTAATTTTTTGGCACGAATTTGGAGCATTTATAATTTTAGCCGCGCATTAGCAGATCTTTTCATGTTGATTCGAGATAGAACTTTCGTATGTTGGAGTTTTTCACCATTCTAAGATGAGAATGAGTGTCTTTTGCGTCAATTTTAGCCGCAAATTACGCTCTTTCTCTATTTTAGCTGCAAATAAGCATCACTTGACTCAATTTTAGCAAAAATTCAAAAATAATTATTTTTGAATTTTTGGCCAGCATTACAGTTTATACTCAATTTTAGCCGCAAATTCGCTGATTTCCTCCACTTTAACCGCGAATCAGCGTTTTTATCAATTTTAGCTGCGAGTGAGCACTTTATCTTAATTTTAGCTGGGAATTGCCGGTTTTTCCGCTAGTTTCGGCTGAACCCAGCCGATTAGCTCCCAGATCCATGATTAGCGTCATGTCCTAGTTTTTTTTATTATTTATTTTATTTCATACAGTTTCAGCCTGCGGGAATCAACGGCTTTTTTCTAAAATTGATCCGCGATTCCGCGAATTACAGCATTTCCTCAATTATAGCCACGACGAGCCTTCAGGTTTCAAGTTTAAAGCGCTTTTTTTCAATCATGTCCGTGATTTAGCGCTTCTCACAATTTTTAGCCGCTGATTTTTGTCACTTTTAGCTAAAAATTAGCGCTTTTCCACTAATTTAGCCGCGAATATTACAACATTGTTTCAAAATTTTTGAACCGTACTTGACCCTAGAACTAGCACACTTGAACGTCTTCTCAATTACGCCTCTTAGAAACTTAGGTTAGCGCAATTTCTCTATTTCAGCAACGAAGTTGCCTTCAGATACCCTGCCGTCCTGTTCACCTTAAGAATTAGTGTGTTTTACGTAATTTAAACGGTAAATGAGCTCTTTTTCTCGATATTATACGTGAATCAACCCTTTCAAACCGAAAATTGCAGTTATTAGCAAACGTTTAGTCACGAAGTTGCCTCGAGAAACCATGAATTGGCGTTTTCTCCAAAATATTAGGGCTAAGCCTGCTGAGTCATTCATCACCGCTTTTTCACAGATTTATAGACGCAAATCAGCGATTTTTCTCCATTTTAGTTGCGAAATAGTGATTTTTGTCAATTCAAACTATTTATAAGTGTTTTTCTACACTTTATATTCGCGAATTAGCGCCTTTTCTTCCAATGTATCCGTTCATTAGAGATTTTTCTTAATTTTACCTTCAAATTAGCGTTTTTATCTGTTTCTGCCAACGAAAAGCACTTTCCCTCAATTTTAGCTGCGAATTACAATGTTTCCCAATTCATCTAGCCAATGATGGATCTACGGGGTGGGTTTTTTGGGGGTTTAAACCCCCCCTAAGAAGATGACGTCCGCCAAAAATGTGTTGATAGTCATTCTAGAGTTTTCTTCTAATACCTTGCTCATACCAAAGGGCGACTGTTGAAGGGGGATCTGCACAGAATGATGATTTCTCGACGAATGGGCGATCTCGTGATGGTGAGGCCACCATTAATTGAGGGGCGAGGCACCAGAAAGCATAAATAGATGAAAAAAAAAAAATGGATTTTTAGGTTCCAAAGCGATGATTAGCGGCAAATATTGAGAACAAGCGATCATTTGCCACTTAAATTAGGAAAAATTCACCAATTCGAGATATCTGAAGGCAACTTCGCAGACAAACCAGAGAAAAAACGCCAACTCCAAATTCCTATTGGCCTTTAAAGGCAGAAGAAATTGAGAAAGCGTTCTAATGTGCTACTCTTTGGGCAAGTACGCGGGAGAACGTTGAAAAAAAAACACGCTAATATCAAATAGCGGCTTTTAGCGGTAGCAGAAAAGCGTCGACTCATAGTGGAAAACGAAAATCACTAATTCGCGGCTGAAAATGAAAAAAATCACTAATATGTGGCGAAAGTTGAGAAAAAGCTGAAGTTCATCGCTCGCCTGGCTCAACAATTAATTTTTGAAAACGCAAAATTCGTGGTTTTCTCGAGGCAACAACAGAAAAAAGCGCAATTGAGAAAAATCGCTAATTCACAGCTAAAATTGAGAAAGCTAAATAATTCGAGGCTAAAACTGAGAAAATCTACTAATTCCGGTCTAAAATTGAAGTAAAACGCTCATTCACAACTAAAATGGAGAAATTAGCCAATTAGCGGAACATTTTGAGAAAATCGGCTAAAATCGAGGAAACGCGGTAATTCGTGGCTAAAATTGAGAAATAATTTGCGACTAAAAAATGAAAAAGAGCGCTTAGATCGCGGTAAAAATTAAGAAAAAAAAGCTAATTCACGGATACAAGTGATAGAACAGCCGCTTATTCACGGCTAAAACTGAGAAAAACCGCTAATTCCCGTCTAAAATTGATGTAAAATGCTCATTTGCATGTAAAATAAAGATCATTAAATATTTAATTCGTGGCTAATTTGTGCAGAAACCGCTTATCAGCAGGTAAAATGGAGAAATACGCTACTTCTCGGCACAAGCATCACAAGCACTGATGTGAAGCTAAATTTCAAAGATACATTTGATAATTCCGCTAAGTCCCGGCTGAAATTGGGAAATTGCGTTGATTCACGGCCAATATAACATTCGCGGAGCTGAAATGGAGACAAACGCAAATTCACGGATTTCGTGAAAATCCTCTAGTTCGAAGCTGAAATTGAGTAAAATCGGTGATTCAAGGCATGAAATTAAGGAATAATTCATTCGGAAATAATGCTCAGCTAAAACGAAGAAAACAAAACGCTAATTCTTTGCTAGAATTGAGGAAACGAGATAACTTGCGGCTAAAATGGTGATAAGCGCTAATTCGCATGACTAAGAAGTTAAGAAAAACGCTAAAATTAGAGGAATAAAACGTTAACTCGTGGCTAAAAGTGTGACAAACCGCTAATTGCCGTCTAAAATGTAGAGCAAGAGCTCATTCGCTGTTCAAGATTCAGTGAATTCGCGGCTAAAGTGAGCAAGAAGCGCTTATTCGCCGCTGAAACGGAGAAAAAGGATAAATCGCGGATCAATTTAAGAAAATCCACTAATTCAAGGCTAAAATTGAGAAAAAACACTTAGATCGTGGCAAAAATTGGAAAACCCCGCTAATTCAAGGTTAAAATGTTAAAAATGTTTGCGGCTGAAACTCAGGAAAAAAGAGAGAGATTCATGCTAGAACCCCTCCCAAGATTAAATCCTAGATCCGCCACTGCATCTAGCCGAGAGTAATGTTATTTCTTAATTTTAGCCGCGAATTAGTGTTTTCGTTAATGTAGCCCTGAATTTGAGACTTTTGTAAATTTTAGCTGTTATTAGCGTTTTTCCACACTTTATTCGGAAATTAGCGTTTTGTCTTAATGTATCCGCTAAATATTTTCTAAATTTTAGCTATGAATTGGAGTTTTTCTCGGTTCTGTAGCCACAGATTAGCACTTTTCCTCAATTTTAGCCCTGAGTTAAAATATTTCCGAAATTTTAGCCTCGGAAATGAATTATTTCTTTAATTTTAGCCTCGAACTTACATTTTTCCTAATATTAGCAGTGAATTAGCGCTTTTCTTGTGATTTTCTTGATTTTAGTCACGAGTTATCGGGTTTTCCCGAGTATACAAATGGAAATAGGCGTTTTTCTCCATACTCTTTCCTCCATTGTTTCCATGGGGTGTGACGAAACATGGGTCCGCAACGACGCAAAGTGCTCACTTCGCGGTTAAAATTAAGAAAAAGCACTCATTCACGGCTAAAGTTGAGAAAACCCCAAGCTGAACAATTCCGTCGTAGAGACGAATGGCTCCTTGTCAGGAAATTGCAGGCCTGTAAACTGTAGATAGGGCTACAGTGCAGGCTGTAGGCCACCCACATCAAAAGTCAGGTCCGACTCAGTACCACTGAGGCAGTCAAACACGACCTGAGTCCTCCCCAGGAGGTATGACGCGAACCACGTGAGAATACCAGCCATATTTCTCAGGAGGGCCGCATGACCCATCCGGTCAAACGCACGGCTAAGGTCCAGATTCACCAGAACAGTCACCTGCCTGCCATCAATGACCCTGAGGATATCCCCTGAGACCTTCAACAAAGCGCTTTGGGTGCTATAGTCACGACGAAACCCCGACTGAAGGCCATCAAGGAGATTACCTTCTTCAAGGTACTCGGACATTTGGCTGAAAACAGCTTTTTCAAGAAGCTTCGACGCCAGGGGCAGAATAGCAATAGGCCGAAAGTGCTCAGGGGCAACCGGCTTACGAATCTTTGGCAGCGGGAGGATTCTACCTCGCTTCCAAATCAGAGGCACAGTTCCATTAGTCAAGGAATAATTGATCAGGTGTTTCAGCACCGGGAGAAAAGCGGGAAGTCCAAGTCTAATCATGGCAAGATTAATACCATCAGCCCCCATAGCCTGGGTTGATATCGACGTTACCCATTTCTCAACATCATCCTCACACACATCGCTGAAGAAAAAGTTGGCATCATGATAACGCACCCCTTCCAAAATATGGCCTAGGTACTTACAATCCGCATTATCCGTCAAGAGATTAGCATTCAAATCACCAACGAAAAAACAGATCTCGTAAGTGAAAATCAAATTCTGAAGAACGAGTTCAAAACTATAGCCAAAAGCTGCATGCGGGGGACGATAAACCACCCCGACACAGATACGCCTTCCCCGCCAAAGAAGCTCAACAGCCATCAGGGACTCCGAATCCTGCGTTGACGTTAAGATAACTTTACTGGAAATATCGCCCTTGACATACATTGCCAATCCCCCTCGACTCCCAGAGGTACGATCACAGCGAATCAAAGATAGTCCCGAGCACTCCACCTGCCGGTCACCAGTCGAATCACGCAGCCACGTTTCACTCAAACAAATTACATCAAAATCAGACCTGGGGGGTGATTCTGTAACTTGCAAAATTTACGTGTCGTAAATTGGAAGAAGGGCGAGGAGAGGTACCTCGTTACCATGGTTTTTACGATACCTAGTGAATTAAACTGTGGAATTTTCACGCTAGATTGTGTGGTCTCGAAGAAAAAATAATAAATTCTTGACAAATGCGTGGAAAAACCAAGGCAACGGGGTACATCCTCTCCCCCTCCTTCCCTGTTACGACACGTAAATTTTGCGAGTTACAGAATCACCCCCCAGGACACAAATGCTCTGAACTCAATGAATTTACTCGGCAGTGAACCAATATTAACGTGACAAATTTTCAAACAACTATCCATGGTCAGTCAGCAAAACAGTCGTCGCGCTCGGATAACTTTTCCAAACAAAAACACCATAGCGTCGCCCACGTAATCCACCAAAAGACAGCCATCTCACACTTTGTCTGCAAAAAAGAAATATCGAAGTTAACAAGATAAGAATGAAAAATAAAGAAAAAGCGTAAGAGCAAAACCTATGTATAAAAAACCTAACAATGAACAAAATATTTAAAATGTGTAGAAACAAGGACATGAAAAATGGCGATACATACAGAACTAATTGGTACGGAACTGCAAAACGCTGAAGATCGCCATGCCTCTTCATGACATGCGCTCGATCACCCTCCTTTACCCTCACTAAGACCTTTCCGTTGCTCGTCCAGACGAAGCCAATAGACCCAGCCTTTTTTAGCTCACGGGCATGGTTGAACAATATTCGATTGAGGGGCGATAATCTTTCATTGACGTATAGACGGCTGCATGCGTACGAAGTCCTATATCAACCGTGGAGAAATCCCGCTTCACCTTCCTCTTTCGCACAAGCTCATCTCTAAGGCTCCTGTCAGCAAGCGTAACTAAAATTGGTGGATCATGCGAAAATTGTGGTCCCTTTATCCCAGAAGTCTGAGGGCGAGGCAGCCTGAACGCGTCCTCTATGTCTTTGGGCGATAACTCCACTCCCAAACTGAGCGCGACCTTATATGAGTCAGCTCACGGACATTCTCACCGCTTGAATAAGGAATACCTCTTAGTTCTAGAGAGGTTCTCAAGAGATCAGCCTGACACTCATTGACTGCATCCTCCAACGAAGAAACGCGCAGCTTGAGTTCACCATTTTCTTGGCGCAAGGATTCACTCTCGGCCTCGAGCTTTCCCACCTTGTCTTCTAATACGGTTACTCTTCTTGGAAGTTCCGCAAGCAAGGTCCGCAACTCCGATACTTCCTCCCTGCAGCTTCTAAATGCCTCCTCCATGGAGCGACGGGCCTCCCAAAATTCATCCCCGATGATCCCCCTCATCTCCGCCAACAAACTGTCGGAAAGGACAGATACACCAGACGATGCCCCCTCCACCCCGGAGCGGGCCCTCACGGGAATGTCAATTACTGCCGAATGGTCCCCCGAAGCATCGTTCCCAGTTCGAGAACCAAGCCCTCCGTGAGTCCGGCCGCCCCGATTTAGGAGATGAGCCAATCGGTGTCCCATCGCGCCTCGCACTCCTGGCCCTTGTCTCGCAAGGCTCACATCGCCACTTATTTCCAGCGCTCTTCTGGTTCTTGAAGTCCTCGGTGGTATGGTTCACGCAGGGCAGGTGAAAAGTAGCTTCGCAAGCGTCGCAGGTCAACCGGTAGGCGTTGTGGGCAAAACCCTTGGCACATTTACCACAGGGCGTCTTCCCGTTTTGGGACATTACGCAACCACAGGAACGAACGCACGTAAATAAAAGAAGACCGACAAATATGAAAGAGCCACCCGTCCCTCAAGACCAAGGAGTGTTGCGGGTCACGAGGATAAGAATTCTCTCTTTTTTTATAACTCCAATATTTTATCTTCCTCTAAACAAGAGCGGGCAAGAGGACGAAAATGAACAGAGTCCAACACAACAACAGAGATAATTTTTTCAGGCCGAATGAACCCCCCTCGATCGACCTGCCGAACCGAGATTGTAATTAAAAACTTACGGAAGGTGAGGTCCGACAACGGCGAAACTTTCACAACTCATTCACGGTTAACAAAACTCAAAATGCGCCAATTCTTGCCGCTAAAAACAGTCTAGACTCAATGAAAAAACAAAAAGCTTGAAGAGCGATGTGATCAGTTCACACTTCACCAACACAATTGCAAGAAAAATCCGCGAAATATGTATAATAAGGTTTTTAGAGGGTGAAATCAGCGAGTGTTTTTTGAGTGAGTCAGACCTGCAAAAATTGAGTTTTAGCGCGCAAAATCTGTAAAATTTGTCTCTTTGAATCACTCCACCCCGCGAAATCGGTTCATCAGCTACAAAAATTAATTAGCCATTTTTTTTTAGAGAGAGAGAGTGTGAGAGAGCTAGACCCGCAAAATTGTTTTTCTTCCCCACGAACTCCACATTTTTTTTTTTTTTTTTGATCGGTTGGCTCCTACTAGATCGCTCTTCAAACTTTTTTTTAATGAGATCAAGTTTGTTTATCGTGTCAGGAATTTGCATACAGAGAGTTTCGATAACCGTTGTTGATTTATTAATTTTTCTTCGTTGGTGGACTTCTACTCGCCGTAAATTTTTCATTTTCATTTGAATACTTGCTTAGTGGAACGACTAAAGGGAGTTCTTTCTTCTTTCGAGCGATTAAGAGCTGTTGCAATTGTTTTTCTGGACCCTGCTCTTGCTATGCTTATCGATGCTTATCGATAGAAATGCTTATCGCCATTTCTTTTTGTTTCTTTCCTGTGATTTCCTTGATCGTGAAAATCTCCGTGAAAGGACCCGCAACACATCAGCGCCTTTAGCATCTCGTCCGAACTGAACGATTTTCCCTCTTCAATGCCTCGTTCTGATCTCGATTCACACGAGTTGAGCCTCTCTTCTGACATTGGAATTCGTGGAAGCAGCGATTGGCTCGCATTTCACACAATTCTTTGATATTGTTAAACATTTGACGACGGAAGTGAATCTTCTAAGACATGACTTCGAGGCACTTCGTTCTACTGTTGCCAACGGGAAATCCTGAGACTGTGCGGCCATAAACTCGGTTATTGTATCTGAGACTGAACAGGCCTCAGCAAATTCTTTAAAAATCACTAAGGAACTTATTAAAATTAGCTCTATCGTCTCATTGAACAGCCATATCCTGCGGTTCGGGGAGTTGTCCGGGAGCAGTTACCACCGCCACCTCTCCTTGTGAGGAGGATATTGCCGATACTGGGGCTGCACTTGAAGTCGACGATTCTTGTTCTGACCTCGGAAAATTCGTTGATGTTAGACCTCGTCGCCTTCGTCGAAGGAGTGCAATTAATCAAAATAATTGTGGCACTGCGTTGACATCCGATTTTATAGCTCGACAACTGGAGATCCCAAAGACGGTTGCCTCGGGAAAGGCAATTCTGAAAATACGCTGCGTGCAGGCTTCGTCGGAAGAAGGGGTAAGATTCCTTCTCAAACCGGTTATTCTGGATGTCCATATCTAGACTTGAACCTTCGACATCTGTTGCTGACATCGAGTTCTTTTTGAAAAAATCTCTACAGGGATCTTCTTTCGAGGTCGTAAAGATATCATCGAAGTATCCGACTTACTCTTCTTTTAAAGTCGGTATATCTGTGGATCAACGTGAAGTTGTATTCACACCAGAATTCTGGCCTGATGGGTGCCTTATCGACAAGATATTTCCTCTCGGCATCGGACGGCGGTTGTTCCCAAGGCGTCTTTTTTGGGCACCATCAGTCCTTCACTGCGTCAGCGGGAATAGCATCGTCCTCTGATCTTCAGTACTCCATGACCTCTCCTCCGCTCTTCAATTCTTCGAACTTCCCTGCAAATAATGTGTGCAGACGAATACCACCCCCTCATATTAATAATTCTTCTTCTTTGTCAACCTTTTTTTTATCAAAATGTTAGAGGCCTCCGAACGAAATGTGACCAAGTTTTTAATAACTGTTTCTCGTGCGATACGATGTCATTCTGTTGTCCGAGACTTGGCTTAACGATTCCTTTGATGACCGCGAGATATTTCCTGAAGACTTCTTTATATTCCGAAGAGACAGGGACTACTCTGCGTGTGACGTCTCCCGTGGGGGTGGAGTTCTAATTGCTGTGCGAAAGTCCTTTTCTGTCAAAATTATTCCATGTCCCAACACTGAAATGGAGATTTGCTGGGTTCTAATTTCTGGGGACTCTTCTAAAGGGAATTGCCTCGTCGGATGTTTCTATATCCCACCTTTTGTGGTCAGCCGGACCGGGTGAGATAGTATCAGCTTCTGACTCCCGGCTTCCACAAATTAATTGGTCGCGAGGTGAGAGCACTCAGAGGTGAAGCGCGGAGAGGTGAAGGAGGGTGATCCTTTTAGGGACTGGCCACCGGGCAGCACTCTGGCAAAGAGGTGAACTCTCGGAAGAAAATAAAATAAAATAAACAAAACGATAGTTTGGAAGAGGATGAGCGAGGGGATAGACGGTATGACGACTCAGGAAAGACTGAAGGAGACCGGGGAAATGGGCCGTCTTTTATACTCCTCGCTCGCCTGCATTTATTTGTTTTTAAAATAAATTTGAAGGTAGAATGAAATAAAAGTGAAGGCAAGTTATAAAATTGGAGGCACGACACCACCTAATTCCGATTCTTCCGTTTATGAGCGGTTTTTTGAAAATCTGGATCATGTTCGTAGTCGTTGCTCTTTCTCAAGGTTGATTGTAACCGGTGACTTCAATATTTACTCCGGCGGGGCTGCGGCCGGACAGGTGCTTCGTGATAATCTGAGTTTTCATAATCTCTTTCAACTTAATGCTATTCCTAACAGCCATGGAAGAGTACTGGACTATGCCTTTTCGATGCAAGATGACATCCGAGTGGATAAAAGTGATTTTTGTTTGGTTGATCCTACGAGTTACAACCCTCCGGTTGAAATTACTGTCCCCTTGCTGCTGAAGCATAAGCCACGTAAGGTTTCTCATGATCTGAATTTTCGCAAGGCTGACTTTGTTTCCCTTAATACGTATTTTTAAAATGTTAATTGGAGTGTTTTGTCGGGCGGCGCTCTCTCTGAAGCTCTTTTTCTACCGTATTTATATTTCTACCGTACTACTGTCAGGTCTTTTTCTCTGTAGTTTCTGTTTCTGTTTGAGTAACTTGTCAATTATTGTTCTTGTCTCGTATCCGTTATTTACCGCTATTTGGTAAATTAGGTTAAGTTCGTTTCTGTAGTTTGTCTCTGACATGGGGATACTGTTAAGTCGGTGTATCAAACTTCGGAAGGCCGACAGTTTATGCTTGGATGGGATGGGAGGAGGAGTTATGGACTACCACATCTGACGCAGTATTTTTCCGGAAAATTTTAAATGATAAGGTTCCTGAAGGGCTATTTCGGGTTACGTTGATATCTCAATAATTAATTGACTGATCAATCTCTTCCTCGACCGTAAACTTAATATTTTTGTGTACACCGTTTAGGAAATCCAATGCTCGGTTGACGTCATTTTTTGGCATTATACACAATATATCGTCCACATAGCGAGCATAAAAGGTGACGCCATGATCCTCACGCAGCCTATGTGTGAATGCCTCTTCCAAATGTTGCAGGAAGGCTTCAGAAAGGATGGCTGAGGTTGGGTTACCCATTCCCAGACCATCTAACTGTTTATTGTATATTCCCATCAAACTAGAAATAATTCTGACTTACTACTGTCGTGAGGATCCAGCCAAACACGTGGTTGGCGCCAACCGCATCGCTGTTTTCTCTCAATTTATTGTTGATAATCGTGAGAGTTTGGCTAACTGAGACAGCTGTGTACAGATCTTTGATGTCGAATGATACCAAGATTGATCCCTCTGGAACGGTGACACCATTAAGTTTTTCTATTAAGTCTGTAGAGTTTCTCAGTGTGTATAAGTATTCCTAAGTTTAATTTTGATTTTTAGGATCTGGGCTATATGTTTTGATAGTTTGTAAGCTGGAGCTGTTGTATAGTTAACTACTGGTCTGATGGGAATATCCGGTTTATGTAATTTTGGTTGGGATTTTAGAGGGGGAGCTTTTGTAAGCAAATAATTTTTTCGAAAAGCAGTCAATAAGTGTCAATAGAGCGGCATTATTATAAAAGAGAATAAAAAGAAAGAGGTTTGTTAGGAGTTGGAGTTATTTTAAATTCAGGTTTAGGGGGATTTCGATCATATTTAACCTTTTTACATATGTCGCAATTATTCACAAATTTTGTTATGTCTGTTAGCATGCCAGGCCAATAGCATTTCTTTCTTAAGTTGTTATATACGTCATTAATTCCTCTATGACTAGTTTTACCTATGTGTTGATCTGTAATTAACACTGAACAATAAAGTTTTGTGGTTTTGTGATGACTGCCACGTGCGCCACAATAATCAAAAGTTGTCGTGCTCTCCTAAGCTCTGATGTAGCCATTCTGAGCGTTGTAGTGACCGAGCTCGAATCAGTAAGTAAAAATAATTTACTTCTGCAGGAAAAACTAGAGGCTCTAGCTAAGGAAAATTGCGAAATTGAGGGTTTCCTAACCTCGCTGGCTGGAGAATAACTTCGGTATTTGAGGCGAATTCTTATGTGCGAGGAGAGGGCGTACCTTTGGAAGAAAACTTATCGCTTAGGGTTGAAGGGAGTTGTGAGGAAGGTGATGGCTCGGCTGAAAATACTTCTCATGAACAACAGCAACAACAGAAATCCCCGATTTCACGATCCATAGTGGCCAGTGGAATTGGACAGCGGACGACCTCTAACGAGCGAAACCTTAAATCGGTGGACGGTTCCAAACAGGATGATTTTCAATTTGTAACGATTAAGAGGCGTAAGAAGGCTAAAGAAGAGACTGGAAATTTGCCCTCCAAAGGACGGGATTTTGAATAGAAATATGATGGAAAACAAACCAGGGGGCTTATTCTCTAACTCCGAAGCAATAGCTTTTTCGAAGTCATATGTTTATTTCATTAATTTTCTTCAAACAAATGAATGAAATAAACACATGGCTGGCGAAAAAAATATTGCTTGTTGTTAGAGAATAGGCCCCCTGTCTTTTCTTCAGTCAAAGGTGACGGTAAAAAGGAAATGCTGAAAAGAAGTGATGGGAGGATCACGAAGAGAGTTCCTAATGAAGGGTCTTCGTGAAAGCTACACCGAACAGGAAATTAAGGGTTTTAAATGAATTGGGAAAGATAAGCACAGAGGTTCATGGAGATTTTGGTGGCGTTTGTGTGGAAAAGGATGATTTGGTGGTTGTATCGGTGTACCGGTCGCCCAGTGGAGACATTTCTAGGTTTTTCACGCTCTATGGGAACGCATTAGGGGAAACAGTAATATCCAGAAAGCGACGTGGGCGGTGATCAATGAGGAATCGGGGAAAAATCTAAGAAAAGCAGTATGCGGGCTTGACCCACAAACTTTGGAGGACTATTGGACAAATACGATTAAAGGCCTGCGTGAGAACTTTAAGACAAACGGCATCGTTGGGAAAAACGCGGTCCGAGCTCGCAACTCCTTTTTTATGGCTCCCACTGATGATTTGGAGGTGCAGAGGGTCATCATGTGTCTTAGCGCGTCCGCATCGCTTGATATATACGATTTAAACTCAAAGATTATAAAAGCAGCAGCCCCAGTGATATCGTCTCCGTTAGCTAAAATAATTAACCTGATGTTTATTAAGGGAGTGTACCCCGATAGGCTTAAGATGTGTAGGATAGTCCCTGTGCCTAAAACAAAAGACAACTTGCTGAAACCAGAGAGTTTTCGACCCATCAGCATCACTCCTATCTTCTCGAAGGTCATCGAGGGAATTATCAAGACTCGCCTGGTTGAATTTCTGGAGGGACAAGAACTCCTTCGATCAAATCAGTTTGGGTTCAGGAGGATGAAGTCTACAGTCGCCTGCGTCGCGAAGTTGCTGGAGGAGATATATGCTGCCTACGATCGTGGAGACCGTTTTGTGGCGACTTTTTGTGACCTAACTAAGGCATTTGACTTGGTCGATCATGACGTTTTGCTGGGAAAGCTTGAGAGATTGGGAGTGAGGGGCGTGTCTTTTGAGTTGTTCGGAAGCTATTTGCGTGGTAGATCGGGTGTGGTTCAGATTGGGCGGTTGACTTCGGATCGTCTGGACTACGTTGTGGGTGTCCCGCAAGGATCTATTTTGGGGCCTATTTTTTTCGTCATGTATGTTAACGATCTACCAATGTTTGAGGGCACCGAAATTCTGCAATACGCGGATGACACGGCGTTTGTGGTTAGCAAAGGTACTATGCTTGAAGCGGACACCTGTGCGAAAGAGATCTCATCAGGGCTGGACTCCTGGTTTGAAGATAATAAGTTAGTGTCTAACCCATCGAAAGAAGTTAAGATATCTTTTTTCGAGGGAGGAAATCCTGGTTTTTCGGCAAAGTACCTGGGTATTTACCTGGACGGCAGGCTGGACTGGACAGCGCATGTTGGGGAGACCGAGGCGAAACTCCTTCAAGTGCTTTATGTGCTAAGAAAGCTGAAAAATGACGTGGACTTATAGTAGTGGACAAATACTGCGAACTTGCTACTTTGCGTTGTTCCACTCGGTTATGGAGTATGGGATTTTGTTGTGGGGAAACGCCTCGCTGGCAATAAAGATATTTCGCCTCCAGAAAAGATCTGTGAGGATAATCGCTAATCTCGGGTTCAGGGACAGCTGCCATGGAACGTTTCGCCGTATGGGCGTCCCGACTTTCTACGCATGTTTCATCTCTCAATGCGCTATTTTTGTGAAAACAAATCTGCACCTTTTTGATGACGGGCAATCCCATCCGTATACGACCAGGGGAAAGAGCGACCTACGTCTACCTAGTCACAAAACTGCTCTTGTAGCGAAGAGCTTTTGGTGCACAAGCGTCAAAGTGTTTAACAGACTTCCGCAGGATATAACTTCTCTTGAGCTAAAGGACTTTAAAAAAAGACTGAAAAGAATTGTTATTGAAAAATAATTTTATAGCTTAAAAGAGTTTCTGGATGAATAAATTCAGTGTCCCTTAGACTTAAGAGTAAGAGTAAGATTTGAGTAGGTAATTGAAATTGTTCAATTAACTAAGACGTGCTGGTACTTTTATTGAAATTATGTGTGTAATTTGTTCTATCTTCATTTAAAGAAAATGACTTTGTCGGGCGTAACACGTGTATGACAAAAAAATAAGTAAATAAAATAAATAAGTAAATAAATCTAATCTATCGTCAGATGGATATGATGGGTTCAAATCCCGCCGGGGAGCCATTTTTTCTCGAAACTCGAGTCGTGTTGGGCTATGCCCTTCCATCGTCGTCCGGATAATATCAGACTAATTAATTTATTAATTAATCTATCGTCCTTTTCTTCAACGTCTACATTAAGTTTTTTGTATCTTTTTATTCTGACGGTAGGAAATTTTTCCTCAACAATATTTTGAAACTTGAGGAATACTTGATCTAGGACTTCGTCCTCTAATTTTAAATTCTTATCAGAGCAATAAACTCCATACGTTTTGTTGGGTTCCAAAAATTCTAAACAGTATTTTTCCAAGTCAGAATGATAAGGCCAAACGGTATTCCATACTAATCTTCTTTTTGTGAAATGAAAGAGACCGACGTTATTATTGAGCATGGGTTTTCCTCTTTGAATTACGATTTGGGATTTTTCTACATTTACACATTTTAACGGGTCATCAACAAGAACTATATTTCCTGAGGAGCTAAACTGTGAATGGATGGTAGCTAAACCAAGTCAATAAAAGGGGGTTATTAAAATCCGGTGGCTGCAAAATGGGATTGTTTTGAAGTAAAGATTTTAGATTATTAATTGCATTAAGAAATTCGGGGTTTGAAGCATCAATAGTTGAGTCATTTCGTAGTAACGAGGTTAAAGGTTTGGCAATTTTTGCATAGTTTCTAATCATTTGTCTGTAGTAGCCAGTTAATCCAAGGAATTGTTTTATTTGTTTTTGATTCGTAGGAATTGGAAATTTTGCAATAGCTTCTAGTTTGGAGGGGTTTGGTTGAATACCTTTCTCAGACACAATATGACCGAGGTAGGCAAGTTCTTTTTTGAAGAATTCGGTTTTATCAAGCTGTATCTTAAGGTTGTGGTTTTGAAGTAGTTCGAAAACTTTCTTTAGGTGTTTTTTATGTTCCTCAAAGTAATCCGAATAAACGATTATATCGTCCATGTAAAACAACACATTTGGAATACGTGAAAATATCAGGTTCATTGCCCTCTGAAACGTAGGTGGGACATTTTTCAGACCAAAGGGCATCCTGAGGAACTCAAAATGGCCGTCCTCAGTGCTGAAGGCAGACTTAGGGATTGAATCCGGGTCCATCTCGATTTGATGGAAGCCAGAGGCCAGATCGATTGTACTAAAATAAGTAGATCGACCTATTTTTCCAAGTAAATCTTCAATCACCGGTAGAGGGAATTTATCGTCAATTGTTTTGTCGTTAATTTTTCTATAGTCCAAGACTACGCGAATTTTCCTCTTTCCTGAGGCGTCAGGCTTCTTTGGGACTACCCATATTGGGGAGTTGTAAGGGGAATTAGATTTTCTGATGATTTTATTCTTTAGAAGTTTGTCGATTTCTAATTTGATATCGTCTCGGAAAATTTGAGGATATCTGTAATTTCGGGTGTAAACTCGAGTATCGTCTTTTGTCCTTATTGTATGTTTTAGTAAATTTTTGGAAGCGCTAAGCAGGTCTTTCTCTCTTTTAATGATATGTGGAAACTCCTTAAGTAATTTGATAATGGTTTCATTTTCTTCCGAATTCATATGATCTATGACTTCGTGCGGATCGTGCCACTGGCTTACAATCGTTAGCGGATAGACGAAGAGTTTCAAGCCTGTTATTTGTCTGGAAGGTCCTCAACTCCCACATTTCCTGTCCTAAAGTCCTTTCTGGTCTAGCTCTGAGAGTTCCACAGCGATGTCAGAGACTGACGGGTGCTACATTTAATGTTGCACCGTTCCAGACCAATTACGGGAGGCATTATACGCTGTCTCGTTTTGCTTCATTGGCCAATTCTATACCCCTGAGCTGTGATTATCTTCTCCGATCCTTTCAATTCTTTTAAGGAAAAAATTATCAGTTACCGTGATAATCCTAATATCTGACTGTGGTCATACCTTATTTATATACTCTGTGGTTCTTTGTTTATATTTTTTTATTATTGTCGCTGTTTTGACTACTCTGTTTTTTTTTTTTTTACTGTTGAGCTAAAAAATAAATGAAATGAAATGGAATCGATATGGTGACACTGTATGATTTGTAGTTTTTGATGGTATTATCAGGGGCGGGCAGTTGTCCCACTTTGGGTTCGATTTCTGAGTCGATTCGAGTGGGCAACTGCCCACCCCATATCGAATGGTGACACTGTATGATTTGTAGTTTTTGATGGTATTATCAGGGGCGGGCAGTTGTCCCACTTTGGGTTCGATTTCTGAGTCGAAGGAAGTGACCGAATTTCACATAAATATTTATCAAAAATTAGAAAATTCATACACTTTTTGTATTCATATACTTCTCAATATCTGCCACTTCTGACAGATGATGCATGTACCAACTGTTGGCAGTCATTAAAAAAATAATGGAGGTAATAAAAAAAACGATCCCCTCTCCTAATATGAAACGAGCACGTTTTTGAGATTGGCCTTAACATAAATTTTGAACGTAACTTACTTTCATTCACCACTCACCCTTCGGCATCACACACACACACACCACAAAAAAAGAATTGACCATTTTACAATGAAATTTATTGGTTTTTGTTTTTTTTATCTCTGGAGTAAATGGGGAAAAGGGTGGGAAAGAACATTAGCGGAGTTTCCCCAGCACGTATATACCCTCATAGCATTTTATGAGCTCTTCCATACAAAAGTGACGTGAAGCATATACTTTTTTTGAGGGGCGTAGCCATGATTTTAAATCAGTCGATACAAACTAATACTGCCTCCAGATTTTGAAAGATTTAGAGGAAGCAGGAAGCAATTTAGTCATACACTCTGAAAGCAGGAAACTGTACAGAGTTAGAAACAAGATTAGAATTAATTATTCAAAGTTTTGATTGGTTTTATTTAGTAAATAAATAAATGAACTAACAAGAATAAATTATTAATCCTTGCAAAACTACATTTATGTAGAGATGCGACTCATAGGACGCAATCGCAACAGCACCCCGATGTGTTGACTTTTTGTTGAAAACATTTTAGGTACGCATAATCAAGCTGCTTTTAATTGGATTCGGTAAAATATTGAATGCTCTTCAATCCTAGAGCACTAACCCAGCATCGATATGATGCTTGGGCGGGGAATTTTCACTATTTGACCTTGAAGTAGTGGCAAAACAGCGTGAAGGGTTTGTGGCATCTTGAAGCTCATTATTCTTGTATAAAATTCTACTGAATCAGAAGTCTTACAGCCTAAGAATTTGGCTTATTAGAAGAGAGCACAAGCACTCCTCGAGGAGCGTATTACTGAGCGTCAAATTCTCCTATTTAAAGACGCTTGATTTCGCTAAATTTTGTACGAAAAGTCAAGTTGATTTCTTAAAATTATGGAGTCACATTTTTCCACCTTTGTGGACATTGGTTAAGCCGGCGAAACATCAATAAACCAACACCCACACGAAAAAAAAACAAATTTTCCTGCTTTAGACCAAAACTTGGATGAATTGGGCGACGCAAAAAGGGTTGCCAGATCTCTGGTTTTCACCCGGAGTCTCAGGGCATGGGACCCCGATCTCCGGTCTTCAGCCGGCCCGAGAATATCTCCGAACCAAAAAATATCTCGCTTTAGTTCAGGAAGTAACAAAAATCCTCCCTAAACATTTTTTAGAATCATTTTACGTGAGCGTTATATATTTATTCTGGCCATCTCTGAAAAGGTTCAAACTACAAAAAAGTCCCGACCACAAAAATGGTCCTACCCTAAAGAAAGTTCTAGACCGAATATGGGACTGTCCTGTCCTCGACCCTTCCGCACGCGAAGAAAATACAACTTTTCCCCCAGATACCGTTGATGCAGCGTCTTGAGAAAAAGTGCTCGTTCGCGGATGAAATCCATGAAAAGGACATTTTCCGGCTGGTACTGAGCGAAAACACACATTCACGGCTAGAATTGAGAAATAGCGCTGATTCACGTTGAACTTGAGAAATAAATCTGCTCATTGCGGTTGAAACTGAGAAAACACGACGCCAATTTAAGGTTTCGCGATCCAAAGTCCGGGCCGAAATTAAGAAAATGCGCTAACTCACGGTTTCACGGCTGAAATTGACAAAATAAATTGCGCGTTCAATGTAGAATTGAGAAAAATCGCTCATTTGCGGCTAAAATTGAGGAAAAATGCCAATTCACGGCTAAAATTGAGAAATGGAGCTCATTCACGCTGGTAAAATTGAGAGAGGTCACCAGTTCGTAGTTTCTCAAACAAACATCTCGATGAACATTGCGAAAAAGTGATAATAGACTCGAGAAAGAGGGCGACTTAGCGCTCACATTTTTGAAACAGTTCTTATTTTCGGTTAAAATTAAGGCTCATTGAGGAAAACACCTATTTTAAGGTTCGCGATGCAACGTCCTGATCAAAATTAATGAAATTTGTTAACATGAGTATTATGGGGATCTTTTCACTGCTGAAATTTAAAGGGGGGAATTGCTGAAGGGAGAATTGAGATTAAAGCACGAATTTGCGGCTAAAATTGAGGGAAAATGAATTGACTAAATTGTCACAGTTTTTTGTTGATTATAGTGTAATTGTCGTGGCTAAAATTGAGAAATAGCGTTCATTCACAGGTTACATTGAGGAATAACTGTTCTTTTGCGGCTGAAATTGACAGAACGCACCTATTCGCGGTTTATAGGCGATGCCCAGTGCTGGCCGTAATTAGAATAGTAAATCAAAAATGCAACTGCCCACCCCTGCCCCCCCCCCGCTGGCTACGCCCATGGTTTTAGAGCTTCTTCCTCATTTCGCCGGCGACTGCACCACTTTTTCTCCATTTTAGCAGCAAATTATGTAGCTTTTTTTCTTCATTTGAGCAGTGAATTATTAAGGATGTATTTTACAATTAGCCTCGATTTAGCGATTTCCCTCAATTTTAGCAGTGAATAGGAATGGGTGGTTTATTTACACATTTGGCCGTGAATATAGCCATGTAGCAATATAGCCAATATGTAGCACAGCGCTACGAATTTAGACGTGATTTAGAGCACTTTCTTCATATTAGCAGCTAATTTGCGTTTTTTCTCCATTTTAGCAGTGTATTCTCATTTAGCGTTTTCCCTAAATTTTAGCCGTGAATCGGTGGTTTCTTCACACATTTGGCCATGAACTAACGTTTTTTCAACGCTTTAGTAGCGAATTGAGCCATGATTTAAAGAATTTTCTTCATATTAGCAGAAAATTCGTGGTTTTTCTCCATTTGAGCAGTGAATTATTAGCGATGTGTTCTCATTCAGCCTCAAATTAGCGCTTTCTCTCAATTCTAGCGGTGTATTAGCGTTTTTTTCTCACACTTAGCCATTAATTAGCGCTTTTTCACAATTTCTCCAGCGAATTAGAGGTTTTTCTCCATAAATGAGCAATATTAGCAGCAAATTGATGATGTGTTCACAACTTCAAATTTTCGAATTGTCGTTTTTTGTCAATTTCAGCCATGAAAATGTCTCCAGAAATCGCGAATTGTCGTTTTTCTCAATTTTAGCTTCAAATGCGCGCTTCTTTACAATTTTAGCTGTGAATTTAGCATTTTTCATCTATTTTAGCAGCGAATTAACGATGTAAGTATTATCACATACAGGGGCGAAACAACACCTATCGGGGACCGGGGAAGAAATCTCTAGGAGGCCTTTTAGCCTCTAATTAAACTAGGAATAAACTTTTTAGTAGCGTTGAAGTACATATTTTTCGCAATTTTAGCCACGACATTGCCTCCGAAAACCGTGTATGTGCGTTTTCTCAATTTTAACTGCGAAAGAGCGTTTTTTCTCAACTATACTAGCGCACATTTCAGCTGCGAATAGTCTCTTTTTCTCAATTTTATCCGCGAATTTGCTCATTTTCTTTTTTTTTTTTTTAAACGGGGAGGGAAGCCCAGAAGAAACTATCTCCTACCAAACTCGACCTATAAGATCTATTGCGGTGTCCCCTCAGGTTGCCCTGCCAAGAAAGACGCTAGTTTTCAAGCGTCCTCCACCACCACTCCTTAACGAAGTTGAGGATATTTCCCGTAGCCATCCAGGAGATGTCCTCCGGTTGAAGCACATCATTTCCAAGATGTAGAAAGCGTAACCGCCCCAGAGCCTGGCACTCACACAGTACGTGCTCTGCTGTTTCCACGGCCAGGTCGCAAAATCTGCAAATGTCTGTGTCAGACTTCTCCATTAGTCTGAGTGTATATCGAAGGGCACAATGTCCCGTTAGCAGTCCCACCAAGATTCTAAGGTCTCCTCGGCTCAGAGAGATCAGGCCCTTCTCCGATCGTCCCTTTGGAGTGACAAAGAGCTTGGCCTGCCTGAGACCTGGTTGTCTAACCCAGTGTTCACGATGCCTCTCGTCCAACCACGCCTGCACCTGCCTCTTCGTGAAGGACTTCGTGACCCCGAGACTTGGCTCCGGGCCCACGTAAGGCATCTCTGATCCTCTCTTCGCGAGTTGATCAGCCATTTCATTCCCCTCAAACCCCTTGTGACCCGGCACCCACATAAAAGTAAGGCTGTTTGCCGTTGCCACAGGCCTGAGGGCTTCAAGACATCCCTAAACTAGCTTCGAATTCACGACGCTTGAGCCTAGGGCTTTAAGAGCCGCCTGGCTGTCAGACAGGATAAAGATCTTCGCTTTCCGGAGACCCCTCTCACTAATCTTCCGCGCACAGGCTTCTATAGCATAGATCTCCGCCTGAAAGATGGTGGCGGTCGTCCCAAGGGACTCCCAATGCTGAAGCCTGGGGCCAAAGACCCCAATGCCAGCACCCCCATCCTTCACAGATCCATCAGTATACCATACTTGCGTGCCGGGCTTAAACCTCGGCAAACCCTTATCCCAAAGGTCGCGGTTGCCTATGTCGACCTTGAAGGGTTTTTCAAAATCCATCCTCACATGCATGAGATCCGTAACGACTTCAGCCGCCTCACTACATGCAACTTCCTCCAGAACACGCAAGTGCCCAACCTGGACACCCCGCTTCACGTACTCCGCCCGCAGCAGTCTCACCGCCGCCATATATGCGGTCGCCTGCATATGAAAGTGCAGGGGAGGCATGTCCAGTAACACCTCCATGGCTGCCGTCGGGCACGAATGCATAGCACCCGTTACTTCAAGACAGGCCTGGCGCTGCAACTTACTCAGCAAGGCCTGGACTGTCCCTTGTTTCGTCTTCTGCCACCATAGGAGTGAGCCATAGGTGACGATAGGCCTAACAACGGCTGTATACAGCCACAACACCATTTTTGGCTTTAGACCCCATGTTTTGCCAAACATTTTCCGACCAGCCCACAATGCGAACGTGGCCTTATTCAGCACCCTCTTGATATGCGAGGTCCATTTGAGCCCCTGATCCAGGGTAACTCCATGGTACTTGACTTCTTTTCCTACTTTCAACACTTCTCCATTCAGTCGAACTACCTTTAATGCCAGCGTCCTCCGCCTGGTAAACGCAACAAGGGTGGTCTTCTCAGGGTTAAACCTGAGACCATGCCTGCTGCACCATCGCTGCACTATGTTAAGGGCACCCTGCATCCTACTGGATATGGTATCATCAAATTTGCCCCTAAATTGAATCGCAAGGTCATCCGCGTAACCAACTACCTCATAACCCTGCTCCACCACGAGCAACCAGAGCAAACGAGAGAGCACACCCCCCTGGGGACACCCCCTTGAGGGCAACACGGAAACAGTCTCCCCTCCCAGCTCTGAAGTCACGACGCGGCATTCCAGCATCCCCTTGATCCATTTCACTGAAGATGGATCAACACCTCTGCTCCTAACTGCAGCCTCCACAGAGTCATAGGCGGTGTTATCAAAAGCACCACCTATGTCCAGGAAGCAGCCCAGCGCAGTTTCTTTCGCCTCCAGAGATTTTTCAACCTTACCCACCAGTTCGTTTAGGGCGGTCTCAGTAGACTTGCCCGCCTGGTAGGCATGCTGCCCCCTCTGGATTGGTTTAATTTTAAGGCAACCGTCCTTGATATTCAGGCCAATTACCTTTTCCATTGTTTTAAGGAGGAAAGGACGTGAGGCTTATGGGTCGGTACGCCTTTGCCTGGGCCGAGGAGTTTCCTCCCGACTTCGGAATGAACACAACCCTGACTTCCCTCCATGCCTTCGGTATATACGATAATGCATAACTCGCCCTAAATATCCTTCTGAGGCGTGGCTCCAGGACCTCCAGGCCACGCTGTAGCATGACCGGGAATATCCCGTCCGGCCCAGGGGATTTATAGGGCTTAAATGAGCCGATGGCCCATTCATTTTTCGCGGGCGTAAACAATTTCCCCGATGCGCTCCATATTGCATTATTTGCTGGCTGGCAGTCAGCCACCACTTCACCCTGAACATCTGAGGCCCCTGCATCCCTAGAATCAGGGAAATGACTACGCAGGAGGACCTCCAGGGTCTCTTTAGCGCTTTCGGTATACGCCCCATCTGCCTTTTTTATTAGACCAATTTGGCCCGGGCTCTCTTTGGACAGGACCCTCTGCAGTCTGCCCATAACGGACACATTCTCCATCCCCTCACATGAGGTCCTCCACGTGGCCCGCTTTGCTTTCCTAAGGGCCTTGTTATACTCCGTGAGGGAGTGCCTATAAGCATCCCACTCCCCACGTGATCTGGCCCTATTGTAAAGCCTCCTCGTTTCTCTTCTGAGCATCTCCAGCTCATTGTTCCACCAAGGGACTTCCCTGTTCCCCTTCTTCGCCTTAACAGGACAGCTTTCCTCATACGCACTGAGGACCGCTGAATTGATCGCCTCCACCGCCCTATGAAGGTCGGCTTGGCACTGAATGTCAAGGTCCATCTCAGACAATTCCTGTTCAAGATGCCCCTTAAAGACCTCTCAATCCGCGTTTTTGGGATTCCGGTACGCTGTACTTCTAACCCTAGGAAACTCGACCTCAAACGAGATCAGCCTATGGTCAGACATTGATGTTTCTGACATGACTTTCCAATCTCTGACACTATTGGCCAAATACTGGCTGGCCAGAGTAACATCCAGGACCTCACTCCTCGCACTTGTCACGAAAGTAGGGATCGAGCCCTGATTTACCACCACCAGGCCATGCGTCATCAAAAATTGAAAGAGTGACTCACCCCTGGCGTTGACATCTGTACTTCCCCAGATGGCATGGTGAGCATTCGCATCACAACCCACAATCAGCTGCAGGTTCCTCGCGCTGCAGTACAGGACCAAACGCTGAAGCTCCTCCGGCGGTGTCACCTCAGCGTCCCCCGGGAAGTACGCGGAAGCTACCACACACCTCCGGATCCGGTCCTCGTCCTTGGCTTCCAGGATGACTGCTGTCAAATCTCTGCACAGAAATTCTGGCATAGTTAAAAATTTCACTGCGGGACTTAGAAGCAGCGCAGTTCGCGGCCGCTCCTCATCCCCACAGTAAACCAACTTACCTGCTCTCGCAGAGAGGCCCTTGACCTGCCTCTCCCATGCCCATGGCTCCTGAACCATGGCGACGTCATAGCTTCCCCCAGTGAACACCCTGCTCAAGACGGCCGATGCCGCTGCCGCCCGATGCAGATTCACCTGGAGGAAGCGCAACCCCGTAGCGGTCACTTATTCCCCTTATGTACCCCACTCCGCGATTGCTTCTTCAGCATCGCCTTACTCGGAGTAGGGTGGGGTTTTCGTGCCCGACCTGCCACCTTCGGGACCCATTCATCCCCATAACATTTCGAAGGGTGACTTACCAGTGGTCGCATTAGGGGCGTCGTTGAGGCAATGTTCGATATTTCTAAGATTTTTGTCCCATCTTCCTTCACTCATATTTGCCTGGATTACTGGAATAATGGTTCTATTCACCCTCTCCACTTGCCCGTTGGCTCGTGGATGTCTGACGCTCACGTGGTGTAGGTTTATCCCTTTTTTGTCGCAGTACTCCGCAAATTCTTTCGACGTGAACGCTGTTCCTCTGTCACAAATGATTCTCCGCGGGACTCCGAAGTCGTCTATGAATCGGTCGAGGGCGGCGATGACGTATTTAGTCCGCGTCGATTTTGCTGGGTATAACCTGGAAAATTTGGTTAGGTTGTCGACAATAATGAGAAGGTGACAATTTCCACTAGGGCTTTTTTCAAACGGCCCCAGATGGTCAATGTTTATCGTTTCAAAAGGACGTCGGTGGATTCGACCAGCTCTTCGTCCTCCTGGTAATTTAGTTAGAAGGCAAGTTAAACACATATGGATATGTTGTTTCACATATCTCTTCATTTTTGGGAAATAATAGTTCTCGCGCATCATGGATAAAGTACGATCCAAGGCGAAATGACCAGCTTGGTCGTGAAATCTAACCACCAACGATTTCCTGAAACAGTTTGGAATTACGAATTGAAATTTTTCACCTTCTTTCCTGCACAACAATCCATTTTTAAGCTGGTAGGATAATGATACGTCTTTTTCCCCTTGAGTGCGTTGATCCAGCGGCTTCTCTAAAATGTCGATAATAGATCGTAAAGCGGCGTCGCTACGCTGTATTCCAGCGATGAAGTCATTTTCCGGGGTTTCTTCTTCTACGGCACTTTCGGTCCAGTATACTTCAACTCGTCGTTCTAAAATCTCGTCGAGTGTATTTGTCGCATCCTCCACAGGCGCGCGGCTTAATGCGTCTACGTGAGCCATTCGCGCCCCAGGACGGTGTCGGATCTCAAGGTCGAATTCCGCCATCAGCTCACTCCATCTAGCTATCTGCGGATTTAAAGTTTTATTAGCCGACAAATATACTAACGCCTGGCAATCCGTGACAACAGTAAATCGAATGCCCAAAATCACAGGTCGAAGGCGGTCGAGCGTCCAAACGATCGCCATCAGTTCGAGTTTGGAAGAGTGATAATGCTTCTCGGCGTCTGTGAGTTTTTTACTCAAATATTGCACTGGTCGCTGTACCCCGTTTTCGTCTTTCTGTAACAAAATTGCAGCTAATCCATCAATGCTAGCGTCAGCGTGCAGCTCTGTTTCATCTGACGGATTGAAAACCTTCAGTACAGGTTCTGAAACGAGACTGATGATTCTTCTTGCTTGTCGCCCCAGTTAAACGGCACGTCCTTTCTCGTTAAATCCGTCAGCGGTTTTCCTACCTCAGCGTAATTTGAAATAAAACGGCGAAAGTATCCTGTAAGTCCCATGAAACGGCGAATTTCGTGCGAATTTTTTGGACGTGGAAAGTCTCGTACTGCGAGAATCTTCCTCTCTCCTGGTCGGATCCCGTCCTTTGAAAGTACATAACCGAGATATTCTACTTGTTTCAGACCAAATTGACATTTTGTTATCTTCAGTGTCAAATTATACTCCCTGAGTTTTTGAAAAACTAGTTTCAATTTGTGAAGCATGTCATCGAAATTTTTACCCGAAATGAGGATGTCATCAAAGAAAAATTGGATGGCGTTGCCCCTGAGTGGCCCAAGCACGATGGACATCAGGCGAGTGAAGTAATATGGGGCATTCTTGAGTCCAAACGGGACCCTGGTAAATTCCCCCGAATCATCTGGTGTGATAAATGCTGTCTTGAGTCGGGCTTCCTTCGACAAAGGCACCTGGAAATAACCATTAGCAAGATCCAGAGTACAGAATATCTCTCCACCAGCTAGGGAATATAATTGATCCTCAATATGAGGCAAGGGGTAGGTTTG
Organism: Corythucha ciliata; assembly: GCA_038030265.1. Taxonomy (NCBI): domain Eukaryota; kingdom Metazoa; phylum Arthropoda; class Insecta; order Hemiptera; family Tingidae; genus Corythucha; species Corythucha ciliata. The sequence continues at coordinate 8,364,363 of CM075941.1, forward strand.
TTTAACAGTTTGATTATTTAAATGCCTATAGTCACAAACCATACGAGGTTCTCCCGTCTTTTTCCTGACAATAAGTACAGGGCTGGCATAAGGTGAGGTGGTCGGTGCCACGATGCCACTCTCTCGGAGTTCTTTCACGATGTCGCGTAGCTCTTCTCTTTCTTTGGGCGTCGTTCGGTAGGGTTTCCTGCAAACAGGTACACTGCCCGGTTTTTCTATTATGTCCATCTCGATGGCAGTCGAACACCCCAAATCGGTCAGAGAACTCGAAAATCGGTTCTGGAACTCATCGAGTAAATTCGTTAATTTTACTTGATCCTGCGTGGAAACTTCATGATCGATGACAGCTGTAGGAAAAATCCGATCATCGGTTTTTTCGATGATTTTTGCGACGAAACTAGAGGATAAATCGGGGTTTTCGCTCTCGTCCGAAAAATACTCTTCCATCTCATGAAAAGGAGCGTTCTCCGTCTTGATGAACACTGAGGTGCCATCGAGGCGCACTAGCGCGGTACCCGGAGCTGTTGCGTATTCAAAAATACTTATATACTTCGCGGGGTTTTCCCCCTTCCATTATAGTTTTCACCCTTCTTCTCATTTTTCCCGCCTGTTGATCCCATCTTGAAAATTGATTCCTCCCTCTCCTCCACACACTCACGTTTGAGAAGTTTGTCGTTGTCGCGTGTGAACGTTTTCGTTTTCGCTTTTTCGCCTCAACAATTTTGTGAAAATCTCGAGTCGAGAACTTCGTGGCCGTTTTGCCCAAAAAGGTGAACATTTCCCTTTCTCCTATTCCTTTAACTTTTTTTACCTTTTTTTTTTTAAATAATTTTTTTATTTTTGATTTTTGCCCATTTGCATAAAATCGCCTAATACTTATACAGTCCACTCGGTTACCAAACATTTCTGGTCCTCCGGGCCGGATCTTTTATGGATCATTTTAATTGCCAATTGCAATAATTCGAAATTTTACTATTTTTCGTACCTTTTTTGAAGCACATGGTTCAAGACTAGAAGGTTAAGGTTAAGTAGTAATACGCGCCCCTTATTTTTGGCGGATTATAGTTTTTTTGTTCTAACCGTTGTTGCTCTCTGGGCTTTCTTTAAGCTTTTGATTATTTGTGTGAGCGGTTTGCTCTGTTTAACCAGTTAGAACCTTCCCGTAATTTTAATTTGAAAGTTCATTTCGCTTAACTTCTTTATTTTTCATTTAAAAAAAAAAAATAAATAATTTTGATTAGTGGCCTTTTGCCTGTTTTATTAGAGGGTAGTATTCGTTTAACTCTAGTTTTAAATTGGATAGTATCGTTCGAGTTTTCGTGTTCGTTATCGCACTCATTTCGAGATGACTTCAAAATTTAAAAAGGTTTGTACCGTTACAAAATTGACGTTGTCCCGCCTAGGTCAATTGGAGCAGCTCGACCACTTGTCGGCTGCTGAGACTCTGGAAGCTAAAGATATCGTGGGCAAGTTGCCCAAATTCCAAGAAAGTCTTTATGATCTTCTTTCTGAAGATGAATTCCCTGAGGATTATCCAGAAATTCTAATAATTGAATATTTGAGAGAGCTAAACGCCGGTTCTTATTCTTTAATGGCTAAACTTAAAACCAGATGCTATTCGAGAACTTCCTCTCGCTCATCCTCACCTCCTCAGGCCCCGTTCCCTTTGAAACCGACGCAGTCGATGGCTTCTGTTAAATCTGAAGAGCGGGATGAAGTCCTTTGTGAGCCAATCGGTACAAATGCTCAATCTGACCAAGAACCGGTTAATACTACTCGATCCGTTCCGTCTGAGGTTCCTAGATTCAGGAACCCCGCACTGCCAGTGATCCCTCTGATCACTTTCGACGGCAGCAATCATGCTTGGCTGGAATTCAAGTCCACTTTTGAATCCCTTGTTGTTTCTGAGACGGCGTTATCCGACGTTAATAAACTCCAATATCTCCGAGCGTGCCTGAAAGGTGAACCGTTGAGAAAAATTCAGACGCTGTCATTCGAAGGTTGTAATTTCGCCGTTGCCTGGAATATCCTGTTGAAATTCTACGACGACTCGCGAAGCGTAGCACTGTGCTACCTGAACGCAATTTTGGACTATAAGCCCATTTCGAAAAATGTCGACGAACTCTCAGGTCTCGTTACGACCATGTCCACGAGTATTGAAGCTCTAAAGGCGCTGAAATATCCCACTGAGCATTGGGACTTCATTCTTACGTCCCTGATTTTGCGTAAAGTCGATGGGGTAACCAGGGAACAATTCGAAATTACCAATGCCAACAATCGTCCCACGTATGAGTCCCTCATGGATTTTTTACACCGACGGGTACAATCGTTGAAAGCTGCACGTCATTGTGGGACTCTTCTTCCGCCATCTGACCCCACTGCTGGGGGAAAAAGGGGATTAATGAATAGTCAACCCAGAAAAGTGTCTTTGGCCACCACTACAAAACCATCTCTCTCGTTATGTCTACTCTGTGGCAAAAATCATGCGCTGAGCACTTGTCAGCTTTTTCTCGCACTACAACCGAAGGAGCGCTATTCTCTAATTAGGGAGAAAAAAGGGTGTGCGTTGTGTCCTGGAGCAAACCACATTTCCAAAAATTGCAAGTCCAAAAGCTCGTGTGAAACTTGCAATTCTAGCCACCATTCGCTGCTGTGTTTTAGGAGCTCCGAGCGGAACACTGCTTGTTCCGATCCTCCGATAAAACCCCCTCTTCGGGAAGCTCAAGGCGCGACCAGTCTCATGTCATACCCTCAATTGAACCATTTTGAACCGTCTGCCGTGCTACTAGCTACAGTTTTGGTTTCGGTCCAGGGAGCGGATGGTTCCAATCTTCTGGCTCGGGGTATTCTCGACTCAGCTAGTCAATGCTCGTTCGTAACGTCGAAATTGGCCTCGCGCTTAAACCTTTCACGATTCCGCACAAATACGCCGGTTTACGGACTAGCCCAAACGTCTGTTGGCCAAATTCAAGAAGCGGTGAGTTTAAAATTTTTCCCTTCGGCAGAAACTGTCCTCAATTCGCCACCACCGCTTTGATTTTGAATAAAATAATTGATCGTTCTCCATCCAAAGTGTTGTCGCCTAATTTATGGTCTCATCTAAAAGGTATTACGCTTGCCGACCCCTCTTTCGGAACTCCGGGTGACATCGATTTTCTTATCGGAGCCGACTTATTCCCCAGCCTTTTGACTGGGCAAAAAAGAGATGGGCCTCCTGGTATGCCCTCGGCATTTGAAACGCTTCTCGGGTGGGTGACAATGGGGCCGATTGCTCTGTGTCCTTCGGAACGGGAAGATTCAGCTAACAGCATCGTGAGTTTCTGCACTACAGCCTCTTTGAACGATTTAGTCGAATCGTTTTGGGAATTGGAAAAGGTGCTGTCTCAGATTCCTAGGGATCCTGACGCCGAATATGCCGAAAAAATATTCCAAGAATATTTTCAACGAGACGAAAATGGTCGGTATTGTGTACCCCTAATTTTTGGTCCCGGAGAACCCAAACTGGGCGACTCCAAATTAACTGCCCTGCGACGCTTTCTCGGGCTTGAAGGTCGTTTAATAAAACAACCACAACTCCGCGCTGAGTATAATAAAAGCATGGAGGAGTACGTCAGGGAGGGTTACATGCAAAAATGCGAGGATGACGGGGACGGCTACTACATCCCTCATCATGGGGTAATAAAAACGGAGAGCTCCACTACTAAAGTTCGAATCGTGTACGACGCCTCTTGCAAAACCTCGAATGGTCGGTCTCTTAACGACTGCTTGATTTCAGGCCCCAAATTACAACGGGACATTTTTGCTGTACTCATTTTGTTCCGCAAGGACGCCGTCGTTCTCATCGGTGACATCAAAAGGATGTACTGTCAAGTTTCGGTGTTACCGGAACATCGAAAGTACCAAAAAATCTTCTGGCGTTTTTCCGAAAGCGACCCACTTGAAACTTATAATTTAAATGTCGTGACGTTTGGATTAAACTGTTCGCCCTTCTTGGCAATTCGTTCGCTTCACCAATTGTGTGATGATGAAGAACACCTTTACTCGAACGCCGCCAAAGCTTTGAAGTTCAACACGTACGTTGATGATTGTGTCCTCTCGTGTTCCTCTGTCCCCGAGGCACAAAAAACACGCGAAGAACTCGTCCAGCTTCTCGATAAGGGTGGATTTGTTATGAGAAAATGGGCCTCAAATGCCCCCGAACTTTTGAATGATCCTGATTGTGACGAGTCGTGTCTCATCTCTTTTGACAAGGAAACCCATTTTTTAAAGGTTCTCGGCCTTCATTGGTGCCCGAAAGAAGACAAATTTACTTTCAAAATTGCCGCCCTGGAGAACGCCAAAACGAAGAGAGAAGTTCTCTCCTTTACCGCGAAACTGTTCGATCCTCTCGGTCTCTTGGGTCCCAGCATTCTAGTAGCCAAGTTACTTTTGAAGGATTTGTGGTGCCGTGGCTTGGACTGGGACGAGGAACTTCCTCCAGACCTCCTTCAACCGTGGATTGCTTTACAAAACGATTTTTTCTCTTTCGAAGGATTAGAAATACCTCGTTGTTTCAGTATGCCCGGCAGTGGCGTAACTTTCGATCTACATGGGTTTTCAGACGCCTCCACAACGGCTTATGCTGCCGTCTGCTATGTAATCTGTCGGTCATCGTCGTCGTCCCGTTCGTTTTTATTGGCATCAAAAACCCGCGTAGCCCCTTCCAAAAGAAAAATAACTTTACCTCGGCTTGAGTTGAACGCAGCCCTTCTGCTGGCCACTCTAGTTCAGTCCATCTTACGCATTTTTGAGGGTCATGTGAATATTTCCCGAATTTTTTATTGGACCGACTCTACTATAGTCCTTCACTGGATCAAGGCTAATCCTTGTAGATGGCAGACATTCGTAGCCAATCGTGTAGATGCCATTCAGCAGGCTTCGGACCCACAACAGTGGTTCCATGTACCAACGGAAGAAAATCCAGCCGACTGCGCCTCACGAGGCTTATTGCCTAATGCTCTGGTATCACACCACTTGTGGTGGAAAGGACCACCCTGGGTCTCCCTCGATGAATCCAGTTGGCCAAGCCAAATCCTCAACAAGCCCTCATTTTCAGTAGAGGAACTGGAGGAAAAATCAGCGCAGGTTCATACTTTCGTCGCTGAGGTTGTTCCTCATGTATTAGACGTTCTGATTAGTCGTTTCTCTACTCTTCTGAAACTACAGCGTGTCGTGGCCTATTGCCTTCGTTTCCTAACACCCAGCGATCGTCGAGCTAGTGGTCATCTTTCTACTACGGAGTTAGCGAAGGCGATGGATTTGTTAATACGTCACGTTCAAAATGAAAAGTTCTCACCCGACATCAAAGCCTTAAAAGATGGAAAGCCCGTGTCGAAATCACTCTTAGGTCTCGCTCCTTTTGTCGACGATAAGAACATTCTAAGAGTTGGAGGCCGTCTAACCGCAGCCAAGATGTCCCCCGGCGCGCGTCATCCGATTCTTCTTCCAAGTCGACATGCCTTTTCTGACATGCTAATCATGTTTTTTCATAATCAGTTCGGCCATCCTGGCGCTGCTACTCTGATGGCAACAGTGTCCCAAAAATTCTGGATTTTGGCGGCGCGACGACGAATCAGATCATTACTTAGAAAATGCATTCCTTGCTTTAAAGCTAGGCCTCCAATGCCTTGTGCTCCCCAAATGGGGGATCTTCCGACATCTCGGATTAACCCCCCTTCTGACGGGATGCCATTAAAAGCCTTTTTGAAAACAGGTGTTGACTGTCTCGGGCCATTATCAACGAAGTCAGCACTTCTCCGAAAAGCCCCTGTGTCCAAGTCATACGTTTGTGTCTTCATATGCATGAACACGAAGGCCTGCCACTTAGAACTCATGTCCTCATTGTCAGCAGAACAATTCCTGGCGGCCCTTGATCGTTTTTTGTCCCGTCGAGGTCTGTGTACCGACCTATACTCCGATAACGGAGGTAACTTTGTAAAAGCCGACAAAGAACTAAACCATTTTTGGTCCAATCTGAGGTCATCGAACTTACACTTCAACAAAATCAGTTCTTTAGGAATCTCGTGGCATTTTAATCCTCCTGCATCTCCTCATTTTGGAGGCTATTGGGAAGCCTTAGTAAAGACAGTAAAACTCCAACTACACCGAATTCTTGGTAGCGTCATCGTCACGTATGAGGAAATGACGACTGTCCTCGCTAGAGTAGAAGCCATTCTCAACTCGCGACCTCTCACTCCTCTTTCGTGTGACCCCAACGATTTCGAAATTTTAACGCCAGGTCATTTCTTGACTCAAGGGCCTCTGATTGGGATCCCATTCCCAATTTCGGATGAAGAGCCCAAAAATAAAATCAAGAGGTGGGAGCTCGTGCATCACCTACAACAGGTATTCTGGACCAGATGGAAGAAAGAATACCTAGCATTTCTGCAAAATCACCCAAAATGGAAAAAATCCACGGCCCCCTTGGAAATCGGAACATTAGTGCTACTAAAAGATGAAAGGAGCCCACCACTCACTTGGCCAGTTGGACGGATCGTTGATGTTTACCCTGACTTAAAAAACCAGGTACGCGTCGCAAGGGTACGCATCCCTCATTACGTCGATTCCGTACTTGGGTTTACGGAACTAAAGCGTCCTGTGGTCAAATTAGTACCACTGCCTCTCGACAATTAGCTGCTAATCTTTCGACACTTTTTTTTATCTTATTTTTTTTACTTTTTTTATTTTTAAAACGAGAAATCATGATGGTTTTTCATATTTTTAATTTTTTAATTTTCATTTTTTAACTTATCCCCATTTCTTATCTTAACATTATATAATTCTACAATGCTCTTTTGTGCAGTTGAATCATATGCTTCAAGGTGGGGGGAATGTTGCGTATTCAAAAATACTTATATACTTCGCGGGGTTTTTCCCCTTCCATTATAGTTTTCACCCTTCTTCTCATTTTTCCCGCCTGTTGATCCCATCTTGAAAATTGATTCCTCCCTCTCCTCCACACACTCACGTTTGAGAAGTTTGTCGTTGTCGCGTGTGAACGTTTTCGTTTTCGCTTTTTCGCCTCAACAATTTTGTGAAAATCTCGAGTCGAGAACTTCGTGGCCGTTTTGCCCAAAAAGGTGAACATTTCCCTTTCTCCTATTCCTTTAACTTTTTTTACCTTTTTTTTTTTAAATAATTTTTTTATTTTTGATTTTTGCCCATTTGCATAAAATCGCCTAATACTTATACAGTCCACTCGGTTACCAAACAGGAGCGTCGATCCACGTTCGTCCGACGACGATAGGCTGAGGAAGTGAATCATCCGTTAATATAAGTATTTTTACCGGATTACTTACGCCGTCGATGTCTATGGTGACTTCAGCACTCCCGAGACTTTCGGTGGCGGGTTCTTTCGAGCTGCCGATGCCGTAGATTGGCACGATTTTTGGGTCTCGCCGGAGGTTGAGTTGCTTGGCGGTGCTCTCCCTGATCAAACACTGACTGCTGCCTGTATCTATCAAGGCAGGAAATTTTAAGTTATCAACAAAAATGTCTTTAACGCACGAATTTTCGTCCGAGCATTTTATTAAATAAGTCTTCGGCGGTTGACGGTAACTGTCTGTTTTCTTCGGACAGTCCTTTGCTATATGTCCCAATTGGTGACAACTAAAGCAAGTGTTCTGTCCATCAGGACACGATGTCGTTTTATGACCCTTTTTCCCGCATCGGAAACACCGAACAGGGGTGGCAGGGGATACACTAACTGGCAAAGGAATGCATTGACTGGAGGAAGGGGAAGGGGTTGAATCTTTTCCCGGCATAACAGGACGAGCTCGAGGGAATTGGGATTTTTCTCTCGCCACGATACGAGTACGTCGCGCTTCATCTATTCGTTCGAACTTCCGAATGTTCGAAACCAAGTCATCTTCGTCCTTTTGCTCCCGAGATAGCAGATGGTATGCCATGTCCCTCTGCCAAAGCCCTTCGATCACGGCTTCCCGAATGTCAGAGAACGGAAGGTTTAATTCTCTGCACAGCCTTACTTTCTCGTGAAAATATTCGAGAGAAGACTCTCCCTTACGTTGAACGCGCGCGGTCATCATTTTCCAAAGTTCGGCTTTGCTTCTCACAACCGACAAAAGTTTTCCGAAATTGTCGTGTAAAATCGTCCCAATCAGTGAAGTCGCGGCTGGCGTACCAGTTTTTCGCAGCACTGGCGAGGTGCGTACGAGCAGCCTCCAATTGTAAGTTGGTTGGCCAGTGATTAAGGGTCGAAAGGTTAATAATGCTCTGAAGCCAACCTTCGGCTACGTGGCTTGGTTCGTGACCCGTAAAATAGTCTATGGACCGCGTGAGGTCGGGCACAAAACGCGTTTCAACAACTGTTTCACGACTGTTCAAGTTCATAATAGCGTTATTTTGCTGCACGAGCAAAGAAATCAATTTGTTTAAGTCTAATGGGACTCCCTCGTCACCCCCCGCACCAACATTAGGGTTCACCATTTTCACTGTTTAAAATGGACAATGTACACTATTAAAGTTAAACCTCAAAAACCATGTTTTTCCAGTCGAAATTAACAATAAAAGTTCGTCACTCACTTCAAGGCGTAGAATTCAATCCCTTGAATTTCTTCGAGTCCAATTTATCTCCACTTCTGAATAATGTTAAGTTCTCACAGGATACCAAATCTACTTTGCTGCTAAAGTTGGGGAAAAGCGCATATTTATGTCTTTATAGTGGTGGTGGGGGGATTACCCCGCTAATCAGTAGCTAATTTGCGGCGAAAAGCGCTAATTTGCTGTTAAAGTTGACAAAAAGCACTCATTCGCGGCTAAAATGGAGAAATTCGCAGTTTAAACTTGGCATAAGCGCTGTTTAGCGGATAGACTGTGGAAATAGCGGTAATTTGCCTACAATATATGAAAAAGGCCATGGCTAAAATTAGGAAAAGGCCTTAGAGGTTACCAATAGAGGTTTTATAATAGTTAAATATAATAGTACTTTTAGGGGCCTCTTGAAGATTTCCGCCCCGGGCCCCGATATAGGCCCACCAGTGACCTCACCTCCTTTTCAGCTCACGATCCACCAGTTCTCGCCGGTTCGGTACTAAATACTTCGTGACAACTTGCCTACTTTTCTTTGCGCATCGCGGCGCAGCGCCATTTCGCGCTGCTACATTTTGTCAACTTGTCTATTGAAGGACATGATATTTTTGAATTATTTATTTTTCGCGTTTTTCGAACTATCTGCCGTCGAAATCGAATTTTTGAAAAGTATTTTAAATTGTATTTGTATTTTATTCAAAATACAATTAATAAAGTATTTGTATTTCAGTATTTAAAATACATTTTCAAAGTATTTTGCCCACCCCTGCACACTAATCACTTAAGAGGGGAAAAACGAAAACTTTAGTTGTCCGCGCGATGAAAACACTAGGCGAAATTGAGGAATATTTGCAGTTTATGGTGGCCCGTTTACGGCTAAAATTGTTGGCCCCTATGATGGTCATTTTACGCAATGTTCTTGGGTGAAGTTTTCGGCTAAAATTAAGAAAAAACGTTAATTCATGAGTTAATGACCAAAAATGAAAAAAATCGCTCATTCGTGGCAATAAAGAAAAAAAAAATAATTCACAGAAACTCGCCGACGATTTGCGGTTTTTGGAGTCAACCTCTACCGCGCCTAAAAATCAGAAAAATCACCAATTCATTACCATATTCCAATATATCGCTGCTGAAAGTTACAAAAAAAAAGGTTAATACGCGGCTAAAACTGAGAAAAACGCTAATAATATAACGCTAAAATAGTAACAAATGCACAAATCCAGAATTCTTAAACTTAGCTACGAAGTTGCCTTCCGGAAACTGCGATGTCCGACGTGCCATTTTCTAAATTTTCAGTGATTTTTAATGTTCTTAACTTGATTGGCAATTATTCTTGATTTGAGCTGCAAATTAGCATTTTACCTATATACCTAGTCCTAGCCGCGAATTTGCGATTTTCCTAAGGGTCAACGTCAATTATTCTTGATCAGCTAGCTCCCTCAGCCGCGGAATTCTATTATTTAACAAAAGAAGGTTCTTTTGGCTTATTCCACGAATTAGAAGAAAACAATCTGAAGTTTCTTTATTTAAATTTTTGTGAAAAAAAGCAATTAAAGCACTTATTTAGTAGGTGTTGTTATAATTTTAGTTGATCGCGCTAAGACAAATATAAGTGTGGAAAGATGGAAAAGTTTCAACAGTAGCCGCGGTCTTCAGTGCGCTTCCTAGGAGCACTTTTCAGAATTTCATCCACTCGTAGAATAACCTCGCTAGCTTCAGACGCCGAAAGAACCATCTGACGCTTGACGGCAAATGACTCAAGAACTCCCAACTCCTTCATGCATCCAACGTCACCCGTGTTCATGTCTAGAAAAGGTTCAACAGGCGTCAAATATTCGTCAGTGTTAACGTATAGGAAAGACGCGAGCGAAGAACTCACCAAGGCCGGCGGAACTTTTGCCAGATTTGTGAGCTGCTCGCAGAGCGGTTATCAGATAGGACGAGTCAAATCCTCCGTTGTTGGCAATGATGGACGGAAGTTGAAGAAGAGCCTTGGCAAATGCTTCCATTGCGACGGACTCCTTGCCAGCGACATCAGCCGCAGCTGAGCTGACAGCCGCGGACATAATCATTTCACTGCAACCTGGAAACGAATCGATTCCCCATAAAAAAAAAAAAAAAAAACTCACCGCGACATGAACACAATAAAAACAAAAACGTCACCTCCGCCGTAGATTGTTTTCTTGTTTCGAACAGTTGTGGTCAGAACGCAAAGAGCGTCGTGCAACGACCGTTCGGCCTCGTCTACAATTTGTTGAGTGGCACCGCGGATGACGATTGAACAGGCTTCACCTAATTTGACACCGCTGAATCTAATTAGTTTGTCCTCACCGACCATAACCTAGAAATAAAAAAAATTTAAACCCACACACTCAATTTACAAACAATGGGAAAGGTACCTCTTCGATCAGATCACACTCGCCCAATTTGACAACTTCAGGAGAATCAAAAGTTGAAACAATTTCACCGCCAGTCACTAAAGCCAACCTTTCGATGCCGTCAAAATCAGCGTGTTCGATGGCCATGACACCAGCGTCAGCGAACAATTGTTCCGGGTAATTATAAATCAATTGACGGTTGATGAATACGTTGCATTTGTAGGCTAAAATTTTGTTCACCTGCAACGACAATCAGTTCACATTGGTCTAATACTAGTAAACTATGAGATAATTATAAGCTAACAGGATCGTTCGTACAAAGGTGTATGATAGATAGGCTGACCATGATTTTAGTAAAATTCTGGCTTCTCCAATACAAAAGATCCAGCAATTAAGAACAAATTAATGATTAAAATAACTAACCTTGTCTTTCATTTTTTCTTTTTCTGCTAATTCCAACTCTGCGATTTTCGCCACGGAATCCACGCGTACGCGAGAGCCAAATACTTTTATTTTATCCGTGTCCATAGGAGTATTAGCGATTAGGATTTTCGCGTTTTGAATTCTTTGTGGTTGGAATTGACCAATTTTTTTATCCAAAAGAAACCCTGCCAAAATTTAATAAAAATAAATGAAAAATTGTCGAGAAAACAAGAAATCTAAACGCACTGTAAAGTACATTACCTTCATCTAGAAACGAATCTTCCAGACTTCCACCAGTTTTCTTTATGATTTGAATCGCGCTCAAACTCCCAGAACCTTTCAGCCGAAGAACCGCATCGACAGCGAGTTTACTAAATTTATCTCTGTGCATATTCAAGATTTTTGAGCTTAGAGCCGTAAGTGCCAAGTTCATTAGGTCCTTTTGAAATAATTCATCGCTCGTGCTGTTGTCCATTGCTGAGGATTCGAGAGCTTCAAGGGCCACCTTGGCCGCTTTCCGGTAACCCGACACAATAGTTTGAGGATGAATTTTGAGATCAATCAATTTTTCAGCCTCCCTGAGAAGCTCAGCCGCTGTAGAACAAAAAAAAAAGGTTGACGTTGGAATTTAAAAAAAAAATAAAACGTATAAATTAATAAGAAATTAAATCTCACCGAAGACTGTAACAGAAGTGGTTCCGTCACCAACTTCATCATCCTGAACTTTTGCCATGTTGACAAGGATTTTCGCTGCTGGATTGTCAAGGCCAAGACATTTCAGAATAGTAGCACCATCGTTAGTCACTTGGATTTTGTTCTGAGAGACGAGGATTTTATCCATGCCCTTAGGCCCAAGAGTACTTTTGACCAAGTCGCCAACGGCAATGGCTCCAACGAAATTCGACATTCGCGCCATTTCGGCTTTCTCCTCGTCGGCCTCATGTTTTAAAATTCTGACAGGATTCAAAGACACCTGTTCGAATATTAAAATAATGCGAAAATAATGTGAATGCTACCGGTACAAACTAAACCAAATAAAGTGTGTAGAAAAATGTTAGGTATTTCTTGAACATGAACCCGTGGTTCATCAGTGGTTCAGGCTCTCCTTTTTATACAAGGCTTCAATATTTGTACAAGCAATCCAGAAGACACAAACACGAACAACAGAACAACGAATTGGTTGTTTGGACAGCGCCAAGTGAGGTGAGGTCGAGGAAACCGCGGAGAGCGTCCTAAATGAGTGGGACGGGTTCGTTCAAGTTGTCTATCCGAGCTCAGGAGCTCGCTACCGCAGCCAAGTCCTCCTCCAGGGGCCTTAGTGATCGCAACCAGCGCTGCCCACGCCATTTATTGCGATTTTTGAGAAACGTATTTGTTCCACACAGTTCCCCCCTCCCGTCTGACAAAACTGATTTATATTCCCCGGAAATAGCTAAACGGGCGATTATTAGCGCCTTGAAAATTAACCAAACTGACCATTTTCTCTTTCTGACCATTTATTCGTGCCATGAAAATTTCACACTGGCTATTCACTCCCTATAAATGACCATACTGGCAATTTGCGCCATACATGGCAAACTGACTTTTCGCACTGTACACAAAAAAAAGCAAAACTAACTAATCACGCTCCAAATTGGCGTGGGAAAAATGGCATACTATTGGCAATTGACGCTCTAAAAATTGTCGAACAGATCATTTTCGCCCTTTACAGAGGTTACAGATGGTGTTAATGACAGTTCGTGACTTCAAAACGGCCTTTTTTTCCAATACTTGTGGTGCCAAGCAAGTAACAAGACTACACTCCACTACAGGACTACTTCTAATACAAGTTATAGAAGGATACTATACATTTCTTCAACCTATGGTGGAAAACTCTCAAGACGTCGGGAACCCCAGAAAGATGAATCTTGGCTTTTGGTGATGAACGCGAATGACGTTGGGGTTTAGACCCCACCTCGACAGCTGACGTTTGTCGCAAAATCGCAACATTTAGGAGCTGAATAATTATCCCCAAAATTGGAAGTTTCTTGCTGAATATTCGGGAATTTGAAGTTTCAAGTTGAAATTGTAATTTTTTAAAGCTTGAAACTGAAATTTTCTTGACTTTATTTTCGCGAAATTTGAGTTTTTGGGACTAAATTACAAGTATTCGCGAAAATGTACATTTCTCGTCTTAATTTTAGCGAAATTACAAGTTTTTGGACTATATTTTTCCGCAAAATAGCAATTTTCTGGGCCTTTCTTCTAGTAGGCGCGGACCCTGGCCCAGCCGGCCATAACTGGGCATGACGAATATCCATGTAATTGTAACATTTAGAGTTGAGTATTTGTGAGTGTGAAAATTTGAGTGAAATTAAAAGTTTCCTGGTTGAATGTTCGGGAAGTTGCGAGTTTTCTGCCTTTACTTACGCAAAATTGCAATTTCCTGGTCTTTATTTTCCCTAAATTTCAGTTTCGGGCCTACAATTCGCGAATTTGCTAGTTTTTGGTCTTTATTTTCGCGAATCGCAAGTTTCTGGCTTCTTTTTAGTGATTGTGTGGAACCCGGTTTAGCCGCCCACGGCAGCGCTCAAAGTCTGAAGTTAGCCACAAAATTCCAGCATTTGGGAGCTAAATATCCGCGAAATTGGAAGTTTCCTGGCTGAATATTCGGCAAATTGCAATTTTCTTCGCTATCTTCTTCTTCTTCTTAGCAATACGCGGCTCCATCCAATTTCAAATTAGGCCATCTTTGCCTAACACCATCCACCGGCACGAAGGGCTCAAGTGAGCGATTTTCAAGTCCATTTTTACAAGCCCCAGACGAAACCGCCTCCATATTAGGGGTCAGTGTCACTGCCGAAAATGGCACGTTTGTGCCTTGTCGTTGGGGTTTTTTGTGGCCTCCTCATGCGATTGGCCAAAGATAGTAGCCTATCGAGGTCCTTGTGCGCAGTTACTTTTTTGCGAGCAAGCTTTACGAGTTAGCCTACGCCTAAAATTGAGAAAAACGGTGAATTCCCAGTTTCTGTACGTTCTTAGGCGGCTAAAATTGAGAAGACACGCTAATTTAGTGTTCTTGGAGCAATTACGAGGCTAAAAGTTTTAAAAATGATGATACTCCTGGCTAAAATCGCGAAAAAGCGCTCATTCGTGGCTAAAATTGAGAAAATGCGTCAATTCATCCTTCCTGATACAACTTCCAGGCAAATTTTGAGAAAAAACGCTCTTGTGTTCGGGCAGATCCACGACTTAAATAAAGGAAAAGCGCTGATTCACCACTAAAATGAAGAACAAGCGATCATCCAGAAGTTTGATCGTGAGTTGTGCTGTGAAATCTTTGGTTTGGGCGTAAACACTTATAGTTCGAGAGCTGGCGACAGTCCCATTCAACCGGAAGAACATAGTCACGAAACTTGTCTCATTCGAAAGGTTTTATGGAGCTGATTACGAATATGATCGTCTGCCGACGTCTGCCTAGGGCATTTGCCCTCTGTGGCCAGTCAAACTGCACAGAGGGAAAATAATTAACCGGAGGATCATAGTTCTGAAACTATTCTGATTCGAATAGTTTCGTGGAGCTGATTACGAATACGATCGTCTGCCTGGGGCATTTGCCCTCTCTGGCTCGTCAGACTCACTAAATTTGGGGAAGTTTCATTAACCTGAAGAATCATTTTCCGCACTTCGTTCTTCCGGTTAATTAATATCCCTGATTTAGGGAGTTTGACTGGCCAGCGAGGGCAAATGCGATCATATTTGTAATCATCTCCGTAAAACCTATCGAATAAGACCAGTTTCAGGACTATGTTCTTCCGGTTAATTTGAGTTTGACGAGCCACAGAGGGCAAATGCCCCAGGCAGACGGCGGCAGACGATAATATTCGAAATCAGCTCCATGATACTTTTAGAATAATAATAATATATTTTTGCTTTTAACACGGTATTTCGTCGTGAATCAGCAACGTCAATATACATCATATTTCAAGTCAATGGATAGAATAAAATTCATCAAGGCTATACAAGGCAAGACCAACAATGTAGCGCTTGGTCAGAGTCAAAACTTGCCCATCGCTCCGGACAAGATGACGCGGCAAGAGCTTGTATAACCTCACACCTGTTATTGAGGGGTCGAGGTCACTTTTGTGGAGGCGGCGGAAGTCTCGGATGAGATCGTTAGTCCCTCGAGTCTCATTAAGATGTCTTGGGCGTTCGGACTTGAATTGCTCGATGTGAACTTAGTAAACTGGTAAATATACTCCCCGAACAACGTGTTGATTTCGGTCTCTTTGAAAGCTTGTCTGCACGAGTCCCTATACCTCAGATCAAGCAGAGCTCTAATTGCTCGTTTCTTGAGCTTAAATATTTTTTTGGGGCTCGGAGCATTACCCCAGGAGGTCAATCCATAAGAGAAAACCGAATGAAATAAGGCAAAGTAGGTACACAATTCGTCTCACGTCAAAAGACACTACTGTCCTAAGCCTGGATAGGAGGTGGACCACCCTTGTGAGCCTTTTCTCAAGGTCACTGACGTTCGGAGCAAAAGTCATCCTAGATTCGAGGGTGACTCCTAAGAATTTTACAGTCATGGAATTGAGGTATGGAATTTCATATAATAGGTCTGATAGAAAATTCAATCAGCTTTCAGATCGTTTTTCATAGGAAAAAATCGGACTACGTGTTCTCGAGCTATTGGCAAAAATGTGCAGAAAAACGTGGTTTTTGGGCCGCCTTTTTTCGCGTTTTTTGTCGCTAACTGATACTACTGATTTTTCTTGTAGGTTTCAAGGCTTTTCACTTATGTAAAATTCAATTCTGAAAACTTTGATTTCTTGACATTTTTCGATTGGAACAGCAGTTTTTAAGTTGCAGCTGCCTTAGTCATTTTTATTAATTTTACCAAAAGTGGCTAGAAATGACCATTTCAAAAAATTAATATCGATGAAACGGCTGGGTCAATTGTGACAAAAGAAAGAACGATTCGACGCAGAATTCAATGCTTTTCAAAAAGTGAGAGGTTAATATTTTCCGTAGAATGCGTCATTAAGGAGTTATAAGCAAAAAACTGAACAAAGTGCGAAAAATGAGCAGTTTTTCGCGATTTTCTCAAAACGCACAGGGAAATTTTGTTGGATCTCTTCAGATTCGTGTTCCTCACCTCAAAAAACATAGAATAAAGTGAAAAAAATCGAAGACGAGATTTTTGTCCACGTGGAACTACCGTTTGACTGGACTACATGGTCCGAAAATCAAAACCCTTCGAGATCTGATTTTTTAAACATCTTTTTAGGATAACATCATTTTCCTTGACTAAATGCGAGTAACTCGCTTGCCAGCTGACTTTCTGCAACTTTTGCCGATGGATTTCGGAAAAGCACACTCTTTTCTCTCAGTCCTAGCTATTTTCGTCTAAAAATAACTGTATTCTGTGCCCACGGCGCGACAGCTTTTCCAAGTTGTGCGAAACGGAGATTTTCAATTTTTCAGTAAAAGTCAACACCAACTTGCCCATACTAAAACTGCATCTATCGACTTCCCAAGGACCGGAAAAACTTCTTCAACGTGTCTCTTTCAAAATTACCTACTCATGAGCGTTTGTTTCATTAATTGGCGATTTTTCGGCAGAAATTACAATTTTTTTTTATAAAAAAGAGTGATTTTTTTATTCAAAAACGATTGCTTTCACCTGCAAAATTCAAACAATGGGTCCGTTTTAAGACTATTAACACCATTAATGGTGGATTTCACCGTCACTATTTATGTAAACAATGTTAGAGTTAGGTAACTCCAACCTAACTCCCGGTGGTGAAATTGGCCCTAAAGGCCTCGCCACACTGAACGCGAACTGCCGCGCGGACTGGTCCGCTCGCTAAAAAACCATGACAACGTGGGTGAGGCATACCCCGTTACCATAGTTTTTCCGCGAGCGGACCAGTCCGCGCGGCAGTTCGCGTTCGGTGTGGCGAGGGCTTTGTGATTAATCCTTCCCTCTTATTTTACATGTGTTGAAAACAAAACCTCATCAAGTGCTGGGGCCTTATTCTTGAACGCCTTGGCAACACTAGTTTCGATTGCGTTATTGCCTTTTTGAGAAAGCAACACTGCGAAGCGCTATTCTTGAATTTGGCACTACTGCTTTGGGTCGCAATGTTGCAAAAGCAGTAATGCCTTCTGTGGTTTTTTGGAAACACCCCCTGTAGGTGTTTCAATTTTCAAAGCTTCGATTGTAACATTGCCTTCTCTGTTGCCATGGGAAATCCGAGAGTTTCCATTTTGTTTTTTACAAGAAGGAATTTATTTTTCACAGTTGAGCTTTCTTGTTCGGTGAGTGCGGTTTGTAAAAATAAAAGAGAATCCCTCGAAAAACGAATATTTCGTCTAATCGTCCTTCGAAAAATGAGTTGCAAGAGACCTAGCTGAATCAGCGACATACCCACGAGAAACGCTCAGTAAGATGCGTGGGGAGGCAAGGAAGGGCTGCACGCCACAATTACGCTCACCAGCATTTCTCAGATGGGTTGGGCAATGAAGTCGAAGTTTAAAAGTTGTCCTCGTTGAGCATAAAATTGGATGTAATTTAGGTCCATCAGTGTTCTTCGACCAGAATCCCGGGACTAGCCTAAGGCCCCTTGCACATTAGGAAATAAAAGCCGCCCAGGTGCGGCGTCGGCTCTTGCAGTAAAAATACATAGAACTCTATGGGGCCTTTCACATTTGGCGCCGACGCGGGAGACGTCTCGCCCCCGAGAAAAAATACGCTGGCACGAGCGATAGGTTTTTTTTTAGGCGTCGAAAGGGGCTAATTCAACGTCGACAACGAGATATCTTTGCCCCATGTGGGCGCTTAGATGGACAATAATGAGCTCCGCTGCTGTAGTCGAAAACTCTCATTTTAACAAAGAATTTCTAAACATAGCTCTAGCTTTGGAGATTTTTAAAAAAAATTCACAACAGAAAGGAATCCCCGCTGTTATTTTATTGCATCGATTCCAGTATTGCTAACAAATGGTATTCTTGAAACACTGAAACACTCTGCATCCCAGACAACATTGCTTTCACTTCTCTCAAAGCAACATTGCCTTCAAAGCAGTATTGCAAAATTCTCACAATTTCAAGAATAGGGCCCCTGAGCAATTTTTTGAGTTTTACACCTTGTTAATTTCAACATGCTCATTGCTCAGCGTGATGAAAACCCCACTTGAAGTGGTCCATTGAATGTAACTAATTGTGAACGCCTACCAGAGTGTCAAAGCATTTCGCTCCGGCAGTTGGCTGTCGAATAAAGTGCTTTTCACTAATACTACGAAGTTCGACGTTTTCAGTTGATTTTGCGATTATTCTACCAAAATTACTACCTACTTAGTGTGACTATCTAGTTTTATTTAGCAATTTCTGCCAAGTAATCGATAATTTACTGAAATTCGTAGCAGTGAAATGCACTATCCATTCGACAGCAATGACAGCCAGCTGCCGGAGCGATGTCTTACGATGCTCATATTCAGTTCCATTCCAAGGACCGCTTCAGATGAGGTTTTAATGATTTTTAGCGTGCTGAAATTCGCAAGGATTGTTTATATTTACAGGTTAAAACAAGCAATTTTGAATAGGGAAATCACTAATTTCTCTAAAAAATTGTCATTTCTACCGAACAATCGCCAATTAATTAAACAAACGCTCATGACTAATTTTGAAAGAGTCACGTTGAAGAAGTTTTTGCGATCCATGGGAAGTCGATAGGCGTGGATTTAGTACGAACAAGTGGGGGTCGACTTTTACTGAAAAATTAATAATACCTATCCGTTTCGCGCAACTTAGAGGAGCTGCCGAGGACACAGAAAATAGTTATTTTTGACGAAAATAGACAGGCCTGACAGAAAAGAGTGTGCTCCTCCCGAATCCATCGTCAAAAGTCGCAGAGAGTCAGCTGGGAAGCTTAAGTATTAATTTACTTTAACATTAGTAAGTAATCAGTCAAGGAAAATGATGTTATTTTAAAAAGATGTTAGAAAAATCATATCTCGATGGGTTTTGATTTTCGAACAATGGCTTATGGGGTGTTTTCGATCGCAAATGAGTTTTTTTTTTTTTTCGCAAATGAGGTTTCTTCTTTACACTTATACACATCCACCCTGTAAGTATTTCTTTTTGAAAACCATCTAAATTATTTAATAATTTAATTTATTTAATAGGCACTAAGTATTATTATTATTCAACATTTAACTGTTTTTTGCATAATGACGCTCAATTAAGAAATTACAACGCTCCAAAATAACATCTCGAAACCTCTCAGGTTCGAAAAGTTGCCGGAAGTTTTCCAAGGGGGCCGGACTTTATCGGCAACACGACAAAAAATTGCCGGAGTGAGTTCAACGCCCTGAAATGTTGCTCCAATCGAGGCAATTATTGCCGAAATGAAAAAAGTTGCTCGGCAATATGGAGCAATTTTTATTGCCGAGACAAAAGTTGCTAGTGTAAATGGGCCTTTAGGTTTGGGGTAAAATCGTCAGTTTTGGATTTCTCAACGGAGATGTTAGTTTTTGATAGATTAGTGCCCGTATTTATGAACGTTCCTTGACATGAAGGAACCCTTAAAATTCATTCGAACAGATGTTTTTCTTGCGATAAAAACTGTTCTCAACGGTTCCTTGACTCAAGGAGGCTTCAAGGAACGTTCATAAATACAGGCCTAGGACCCTTTTTATGAAAACTGTTTCCGGGGAAGACTTTGACGATTTATCGCGCCTAGTTCTGATTTAAATCTGCTGCCCACCCTTGGGTCAAGAGTTGGCAACAACCCCTGCAGTAAACCACAAAATTTGGAATTTGATTAGATTTATGAGAGTGAAGAAGGAGGATATTGAGCTCAGGGCTTAGCCCCCCTCCCCCCCCCAAAAATTTTATCCTAAATCCACCCGGTGTATGAAGTTGTTTGAAATGTCCCCACACAGTTGACTAATACTTTACTACGGCTTACAAAAGCTTTGTTGAACGAGTCGCAGTGGGATTTGTTCAACGAGCACAACACAAAAAAAAAAAAAATTAATTCGGGAGAGGACTACCCTGACTAACACGGAATCTATCAATATTCCTGCAATTCAACTCAAAATCAACAAATTTCCATTGTCAACCAAAGATCAAGCGTTTCAAAGAGAAAAACATTGTCTTGTTTTATGGACAAGGGGAAGGCACTTAACCTCATGGTCGGCACCTGGCCGAAAACAAATTGAAAAATAACAAAAAAAGGCACACTAAAGAATCAGTTCTTCCTTAATTTTAAAACAATTAACTTAAATTTAAAAAAGATATAGTTAATAAGACTCACCATGACTGGAGAAAATATTTAAGAGAAGAAGAAATTCGCGTAATTCAAGAATTCACTCAAATGAAACCGAGAAGACCGCACCAATGATAAACTAACCTTTCTTGATAACCATGAATGAAGGTTTCAAAGGCCAAGGATTTCTTTTCACCGGCTCATCACCAGCACTAGTTTCTTTGATTTATAGGCTTTTGCAAGGATTGTTTTGAAGGAATTATATATTTTTTATTCTTTTTGTAAATAGGCAGACCTATAATTTCAATTTTGGCACAATACAGCGCCCAGCATTAATACTTACTCGGTGAAAGTACTCATGGAGATTGCTGTTCCTAGACTTCAATTTTCCTCTGTGAAGGTGTTTGTTGAATTCTTGTTATCGAGCATGCTTTCTTTCTTACCTGCCAAATCAATGACTGAGTTTTTATGTGCAGCTTAATTTTTTAAAAATGAGACTTTAATTTGTAATACATTACTTATAATTCAATTATTTGTAGAAGTGAATATAGAGGACGAGGCAGGGGACAATGGGCGAATACGATAGAAGTTCATACGAGAACTCGGGCCAGACGAAGGAGATCGAAGTAAGTCAATTCATAAAATTGGTGTCCAAACATTTCACATTTAGTGATCGTTACTCCTGAATGTTCAATCTGGGTGGGGATTATTAACATGATGGGATTAATGCATTTACTCTGTAGCTTTTGTAATGATACTAATAGACCGAGAGCTGGCGACAGTCCCATTCAACCGGAAGAACATAGTCACCGAATGTGTGCAAAATGATGGCATTTGACCCCCTATTTACGAGTCCGGAAGTCTGCCATGTTGTATCTGGGGCCTAAGGATTTTATAGCTAATTAAAGTCCTTAATTTGAGACATGAATTTAACCAGAAGAACATAGTCCCGAAACTAGTCTCATTCGAAAGGTTTTATGAAGCTGATTACGAATATGATCGTCTGCCGCCGACTGCCTGGAGCATTTGCCCTCGGTGGCCAGTAAATCCTTAAATCAGGGGCATTAATTAACCGGATGAACTAAGTCCGGAGAATGGTCTATGTTTCAGGACTATGTTCTTCCGGTTAATCATTTTCCTCCGGTGCAGTTTGACTGGTCACTAAGGGCAAATGTCCCAGGCAGACGATCATATTCGTAATCAGCTCCGTGAAACCTTTCGAGTGAGACTGGTTTCAGGACTATGTTCTTCCGATTAATCAAAATTCAATCAAGCCACTCCAAGAAAGGGAGATGTGGTGTTAGGCAGTTGCGAGGAAACAAAACAATATGATTTTAAAATATACGCCGTGTCGGTGGGGCAACTTCGGCCATCCGACTTCTTGCAGCCCAGTAAAGTTTTGCAGTCCGGTGGAAGCGGTCGTCATCTTCGGTCAGTGTGGATCTCACATCCTGTAGAGCTCTGCAGGTCTCGAGGTGTTCACCGTCCATTTCACCGGTCCCGCACAATTCACAATCTGGTGATGATTTCACGCCTATTCTGTGCAGAAGTTTCTGGAGAAAATCATGGCCGGTCAATGTGCGAAAGCAGGCGACTCCAACTTTCCTGGGAAGATCCGCTGGTATTTGACCGCCACTTCTTGCTAGGGATTCCCATTTCTTCCCTCCAGCGCGCTCAGCATGCTCAGTAGCCAGGGTCCCCAGAATCTTTCTTTGAGCATCTCTTCTTGCGGCATACTGCGTTACTGGGATGGTTGGTTGGGTCATCTCCGAGCCTTCCTTTGACAACCGATCGGCCATCTCGTTTCCAAACAGGCCACAATGAGAGGGCACCCACTGGATTGTCAAACGGCTACCTTTTTTAAGCAGTACATCCGCCAATCTCCTACACTCCCGGACAGTCGAGGAGTCACCGGATTGTCCAGATCCTGTAACGGCTGTGATGGCTGCTTGGGAATCGACCAGGATTACTATATCAGGGGTTTGCTCCAGTTTCAGACACTCCTCCAGCGCCAACTGGATCGCCTTGACCTCCCCGTCGAAATTTGTGGCAACAATTCCAACTGGTGCTTTGATCTGGAAGGCGGAGGAAAACACGCCTGCACCAGCGTTCCTCGTGGCATCTTTAGCGGAACCATCTGTATATACTCGCAGCCATAGGGGGTTAGGGTACCTTTCATTGAGGGTCTCCAGAGCCGTCATTCTCAGCTCAGAGATGGATGACTGTCCCTTTTTCACATCCCTGGTCAGGTCAAGTCTGCCCTCTGCCCTGCGCCACGAAGTCAGCTCACCCTCAATATGGAATGTCTCCCGAGGACCGGGGTGATGTCATGTCTTCGCTCTATGGTTTCCACAACTGAGGAGAAGTTTTGCTGTGTACAGAGTCTCTGGGACACCACTTCCTCCCTCTGCCAGTATGGATCTTCAAGTCTGTGGAGCCTCTCCTTCATGGCTACTGCTGCGATTTCTCTTCGGACGCTAAGGGGCTCAATTCCGGTCTGCAGTTCCATCACTACAATCAGGGTTCACGGAGCTGATTAATAATAATAATAAACCGATTTATTGTAGAGACCCAAACGGGCATTACAACGTCAAATTTAAAATCACAGAGACAAAGGCTTCCACGAGCTGAGAGCGTCCTTCACCTCATCCACGGAGTAGCAGGACTTTGCAAGAAACAGTCCTTTAAGCTTCCTGTTGAATGCTTTCGGAGGCTGCTGCGTTACTGATCCAGGCAGCATGTTATAGAGATCAATGCCAAGTTGGTGAAAGCTCTTATTAGTGAGTCTCGAACGGGTTCTATGAGGAAAATGAATGTACGAATATGATCGTCTGCCTGGAGCATTTGCCCTCGGTGGCCAGTAAATCCTTAAATCAGGGGCATTAATTAACCGGATGAACTAAGTCCGGAGACTATGTTTCAGGACTATGTTCTTCCGATTAATCAAAATTCAATCAAGCCACTCCAAGAAAGGGAGATGTGGTGTTAGGCAGTTGCGAGGAAACAAAACAATATGATTTTAAAATATACGCCGTGTCGGTGGGGCAACTTCGGCCATCCGACTTCTTGCAGCCCAGTAAAGTTTTGCAGTCCGGTGGAAGCGGTCGTCATCTTCGGTCAGTGTGGATCTCACATCCTGTAGAGCTCTGCAGGTCTCGAGGTGTTCACCGTCCATTTCACCGGTCCCGCACAATTCACAATCTGGTGATGATTTCACGCCTATTCTGTGCAGATGTTTCTGGAGAAAATCATGGCCGGTCAATGTGCGAAAGCAGGCAACTCCAACTTTCCTGGGAAGATCCGCTGGTATTTGACCGCCACTTCTTGCTAGGGATTCCCATTTCTTCCCTCCAGCGCGCTCAGCATGCTCAGTAGCCAGGGTCCCCAGAATCTTTCTTTGAGCATCTCTTCTTGCGGCATTCTGCGTTACTGGGATGGTTGGTTGGGTCATCTCCGAGCCTTCCTTTGACAACCGTTCGGCCATCTCGTTTCCAAACAGGCCACAATGAGAGGGCACCCACTGGATTGTCAAACGGCTACCTTTTTTAAGCAGTACATCCGCCAATCTCCTACACTCCCGGACAGTCGAGGAGTCACCGGATTGTCCAGATCCTGTAACGGCTGTGATGGCTGCTTGGGAATCGACCAGGATTACTATATCAGGGGTTTGCTCCAGTTTCAGACACTCCTCCAGCGCCAACTGGATCGCCTTGACCTCCCCGTCGAAATTTGTGGCAACAATTCCAACTGGTGCTTTGATCTGGAAGGCGGAGGAAAACACGCCTGCACCAGAGTTCCTCGTGGCATCTTTAGCGGAACCATCTGTATATACTCGCAGCCATAGGGGGTTAGGGTACCTTTCATTGAGGGTATCCAGAGCCGTCATTCTCAGCTCAGAGATAGATGACTGTCCCTTTTTCACATCCCTGGTCAGGTCAAGTCTGCCCTCTGCCCTGCGCCACGAAGTCAGCTCACCCTCAATATGGAATGTCTCCCGAGGACCGGGGGTGATGTCATGTCTTCGCTCTATGGTTTCCACAACTGAGGAGAAGTTTTGCTGTGTACAGAGTCTCTGGGACACCACTTCCTCCCTCTGCCAGTACGGATCTTCAAGTCTGTGGAGCCTCTCCTTCGTGGCTACTGCTGCGATTTCTCTTCGGACGCTAAGGGGCTCAATTCCGGTCTGCAGTTCCATCACTACAATCAGGGTGGACTGGGATGCTCCTGTAACTAGCCTCAGGGCAACATTTTGCGTTTTGTCCAGCTTTTCTAGGGTTGTTGCTGAGGCTGTTATCATCACCTCCCCCCCCCGTACTCCATCACTGGGCGAACATACGTTTTGTACGTGAGAGCTAGCAGATCCTGATGAGCGCCCCACTTTGTTCCCGTGAGACGCTTCAGTAGCTGGGTACGTTTCGCTCCCTTGGCCTGAAGCCGCTCCACATTCCTTATCCAGTTCAACTTGTTGTCGAACAGATAGGTGGCTTCATTTGTCTTCTCAATGGGTTCTTGGCCGTACCTCAGGGAGACGGGAGGGGGCTTGGTAGAGAGCGTGAACAGCTGGAAATTAGTTTTACTGGGGTTTACTCGAAGTTCATTACTGTTGGCCCAGGCCCGGAGGGCTTTCATTGCCTTGTTAAGGCATTCTTCTAGTGCCGGGATAGAACTGCTTGTCGCCCAGACCACAAGGTCGTCGGCGTACAGAAGACAGTTGAGGCCCGGTATTTTTTGAAGTTCGAGCACCACGTCGTCAATCATCAAGTTGAAAAGAGTCGGACTGAGGACGGACCCCTGCGGTAGACCTTGCTTCGTTTGTTTGAACGGGGATGTGGCATCACGGTACCTTACCCGAAGGTAACGTTGGGCGAGGAAGGACCTTATGAAGCCGTACATTCTACCATGTATCCCCTTGTCAATAAGCTTTTCCAGCAGCCTCCTCCTCCACACAACATCAAAAGCAGTGCTGAAGTCGACGAAAACAGCCAGCGTGCTCTGCTTTCGCTGGAAACCATTCTTAACCTCTTCCGCCAAGCGAATAACATGTTCCATGGTGCTTCTATTTGCCCTAAATCCAGCTTGAGCGTTAGACAGGGTTTTGTGCTTATTCAGATCTGCAGACGATGCAGGGTCATCCTTTCAGCTAGCTTGCACAACACACTTGAAAGGGCAATAGGCCGATAACTTTCGGGTCGGTCTGGGCTCTTATCTTTTTTCAGGATAGGGATAACCTCTGATTTTCTCCACATGCTGGGCAGTCCTTTTCTCCAAACCAAATTGATCAGGCAAAGCAGGGTTTCTTTAGCTTTGTCGCCGAGTTGTGCTAGAACTCCGGGAGCAGACCATCTGCAATCCTGTCACCCACTGAACCCGGATTTCGCTCGGCATTCTGCGTTACTGGGATGGTTGGTTGGGTCATCTCCGAGCCTTCCTTTGACAACCGATCGGCCATCTCGTTTCCAAACAGGCCACAATGAGAGGGCACCCACTGGATTGTCAAACGGCTACCTTTTTTAAGCAGTACATCCGCCAATCTCCTACACTCCCGGACAGTCGAGGAGTCACCGGATTGTCCAGATCCTGTAACGGCTGTGATGGCTGCTTGGGAATCGACCAGGATTACTATATCAGGGGTTTGCTGCAGTTTCAGACACTCCTCCAGCGCCAACTGGATCGCCTTGACCTCCCCGTCGAAATTTGTGGCAACAATTCCAACTGGTGCTTTGATCTGGAAGGCTGAGGAAAACACGCCTGCACCAGCGTTCCTCGTGGCATCTTTAGCGGAACCATCTGTATATACTCGCAGCCATAGGAGGATAGGGTACCTTTCATTGAAGGTTTCCAGAGCCGTCATTCTCAGCTCAGAGATAGATGACTGTCCCTTTTTCACATCCCTGGTCAGGTCAAGTCTGCCCTCTGCCCTGCGCCACGAAGTCAGCTCACCCTCAATATGGAATGTCTCCCGAGGACCGGGGGTGATGTCATGTCTTCGCTCTATGGTTTCCACAACTGAGGAGAAGTTTTGCTGTGTACAGAGTCTCTGGGACACCACTTCCTCCCTCTGCCAGTACGGATCTTCAAGTCTGTGGAGCCTCTCCTTCGTGGCTACTGCTGCGATTTCTCTTCGGACGCTAAGGGGCTCAATTCCGGTCTGCAGTTCCATCACTACAATCAGGGTGGACTGGGATGCTCCTGTAACTAGCCTCAAGGCAACATTTTGCGTTTTATCCAGCTTTTCTAGGGTTGTTGCTGAGGCTGTTATCATCACCTCCCCCCTGTACTCCATCACTGGACGAACATACGTTTTGTACGTGAGACCTAGCAGATCCTGATGAGCGCCCCACTTTGTCCCCGTGAGACGCTTCAGTAGCTGGGTACGTTTCGCTCCCTTGGCCTGAAGCCGCTCCACATTCCTTATCTAGTTCAACTTGTTGTCGAACGTGACTCCCAGATAGGTGGCTTCATTTGTCTTCTCAATGGGTTCTTGGCCGTACCTCATGGAGACGGGAGGGGGCTTGGTAGAGAGCGTGAACAGCTGGAAATTAGTTTTACTGGGGTTTACTCGAAGTTCATTACTGTTGACCCAGGCCCGGAGGGCTTTCATTGCCTTGTTGAAGCATTCTTCTAGTGCCGGGATAGAACTGCTTGTCGCCCAGACCACAAGGTCAAGGCTGGGCAGTCCTTTTCTCCAAACCAAATTGATCAGGCAAAGCAGGGTTTTTTTAGTTTTGTCGCCGAGTTGTGCAAGGAACTCCGGGAGAAGACCATCTGGGCCTGGGCTTTTCTTCTTTTTGCTATTACCCAAAGCAACCATCAGCTCATCCGTGGAGAACTCCTGGTTAAGTAGCTCGTCGTCTCCTTCTTCTAATGCCGTGTTCGGCAGGATTACATTGGGTAGTGCATGTCGGCGAGCAGGCTTGAAGTTGCTGACTTTACAATAATGGCGGCAAAAATGCTTGGCTATGTCAGTCTCGTCGGTTATGACCCTATCACCGTCGACCAATGGGTGATTTCTCTCATTCCCTTCGTTGTTCAGTTTCGAGACGTATTTATGGGCTTTGAGACCGTCTTTGCGGTAGTCTAGGCTACCAAGGAAGGAGCTGCATGCCTTCCGCTTCGCCTGGATAATCTCAAATTTCAACCTGGCCGACCTCTGTTTCAGAGCAATCCTGTCACTCACTGAAGCCGGATTTCGCTCGGCATTCTCTCTGGCCTGATCCCTCTCCTCTTTCAATCTTTGCAGAGCGCTATTCCAGAATGGTCTATACTTCTTCACTCTGCCCCTAGGGATACATTTACCTGCTGCTTTCATGATTGATGCTGTTACCGCTTTACACGACGAGTCCACATTGTCTGTCATCAGGTCCAACGTTAACGAATCGTCGGTGAGCTTCTTGTAGTCCGTCCACCTGGCTTTCTTCAGGTTCCAGTATGACTTCTTCTCAGCAGGGGTTTCTCTGATGGGGGTGCAGATTGCTACCAGCATTAGCTTGTGACCCATATTTCCAGGGGCGTGGCCGAGAGAGTGTTTGATCCATGGCATTTGGGAGGAATGGGCCAGAATGACGTCCGGGTGCGACAAAGAGCCTGAATAAGACAGGAAAGTGGGTGCCATGTCTTCATTGTCCACGAATCCAGCTGGGCTCGAGCCGATGAATTCTTCCCAGATTCGTCCCACCGGATCCGAGCCGCTATATCCCCAGACAGTTGACGGCGCATTCAAGTCTCCATACAATATGGATTTGGGATCCCATTCTGTTTCCAACCAGCCGAGGTTTGGTTTGTTGCGAGGCGGGTTGTATATCCAGACCTCAATCCGCACTGCTTCCAATTTGTCCGTGGCCGTCATCTCCTTGCAGGTGCTGAAACTAGTAACAATGGAAGCCCTTGTCGCCACTATTATGCCAGACGCACATTGTCGGCTCCGTTTTAGGGAGTACATTTGGTACCCTGGAAGTTGGTATTGGTCCAGGTTATCTGCCGCAGCTCCAGCTTCCACTATCCCCAGTACGTCAATATCTTGAGCATAAATTTCGTTCTTAAATTCGGAGAACTTGTCCTGTGTAAGGCCGCCTGCGTTCCAGAAGAGTGTTCTGAGCAGCGCGTTGTCCGGGCTTTGAAAAAGGCCATTTAAACGAGACGGTATTGTCATTGTCTCGTGCTTTTGTCGCTTGTCTTTGTGATGGGCTGGATTCTTTCGGCGATGGTGTTGGTCTGGGGCACCTGAGCGGGAGTGAAGTTCGAAAAACTATGCTCGGAGGTCGACCAACAATTGCCCCCCAAAAGTAGAAAGTAGGAGTAGGAGTAGGAATGCCCAAGTGAGGCTAAGAGCCTCTTTCTCAATTTGGGCGTAACGACTTTCCGCTGGAGACATACTTCTCGAAGCGAATGCAACTGGTCTCCAGTCGTCACCATCTAATTGCTCAATCACTGCACCAAGGCCGTAGGAAGATGCATCAGCAGTAATTCGGGAAGCGGCTCATGTCCTATAGCTTGCCAGTACTATCGAACTCTGAGCAGCTTCTTTCAATTCCTCGAAAGCTTTTTCTTGTGGTGTATCCCAAGTCCAGATATTACCTTTTTTAAGGCAACACCTCAGTGGAGCTGTAATGTCAACTAAATTTGGCACGAACTTCATCATCTGGTTCACCATGCCCAAAAACTGTCGCAATTCAGACACATTCTCTGGGGTTTTCATTTCTGAAATCTCATTTATTTTCTCGGGATCGGGTTTCAAACCTTGGTCAGAGATGAGATGCCCTAGAAAAACAACACTTTTCAACCCAAAAGCGCACTTATTCCTATTAAAGTCACTCCATTCTCTTCCAGTCGCCTCAATACTTTGTCCAATTTTGCATCATCATCACTTTGTCAATTTTGCATGTCATCAGCCTGATTGACTACACCTTGGAGGTCCGACAAAAGTTGACTAATCCGTTTCTGATACGCTTCTGGGCCAGAACAAACGCCAAAGGGCAAACGCTTAAAGAAAAAACCCCCGAAAGGTGTAATGAAAGTAGTCAACTTGTACGAAGCCTCATTCAGGGGGATCTGCCAAAATCCGTTGGCACAATCGAGTTTACTGAAAAATTTTCCCCCTTCCAATTTGGCTAATGATTCTTCCACGGATGGAAACACAAGCTGTTCCCTCTTTACGTACTGATTAAGCTTAGTGTAGTCAACGCAAAGCCTTATTCGCCCTCCTTTCCTAGGAACCACCACAATAGGTGCACACCAATCTGTAGGTTCAGTAACCGTTTCGATAACTCCTTCACTAACCAACCTATCTAGCTCTTCTTTGACCTTTTCGTGTAATGAAACTGCAACTCGGCGTGGTGACATCACAGCATAAGGGCGGGCGTTTTCATGCAAAACAATTTTGTATGATTCTTTCATCGTTCCCATGCCGGAAAACACTTTTGGGTATAATTTTTGAACGATTTCACTGTCCACAAGGTTAACGTTGAAAGAGAGAAGCCCTAGATGTAACAGTGCGCCTCGGCTCAAGAGAGGAGTGTTTTGGTCCGAAATTACATAAATATCTTCGAAGAGCTGCTTTTTCTTAAACATAATATTCACTTTACAGACACCACTAACATCTAGTTTAGTGTGCCCTGGGCCATAAAGAGTTTTATTGGTTGTCTGCACCCGGAGACCAAGATCTTCAACCATTCGCCTTCCCATGACAGATACATCTGCTCCCGAATCCATTTTAAAATCTACCTCCTGACCATTGACATTTAATTTAACCATAGGGCAAGGCAATCCACATGGAAATGTTAATTCGCCCAGGTAGTTCGAATTCAGTGTGTCTCCACACTGTACTTCTTTGACATAGCTACCCTTGGGGCAACAAAACGCGAAATGACCCAAATCGTTACAATTCCTGCATTTTTCATTGAATGCTGGGCACTGACGAGGACCATGCGTTTTTCCACATTTACGGCACCGAAATGTCCTTTTGGGAATTGTTAAAAAACGACCCTTTCGACTTCACTGCGTCGACCTCTCCATTCAATTGATTGTCATTGGCTCGCACGATGAGCTGCTGTTTTGCTACAGGCTCTGATTGACGTGCCTTATTTATTGCCTTTTGAAGAGTAAGGTTTTTGTCCATCCGAAGGTTTTCAGATAGTTTTGCGTCGCTTACCCCAATAACTATTAGATCTCTTATCAAACTATCTTTAAGTTTCACAGGTTTCTGCCAACGTATGTAAATCATTGATGAAACCCCTGGCTCTTGTCTTCTTTTCAGGAATTTAGCCCTCTCATAGACAAGGTTTTTTTCGAGAGATAGGTATTGGTCGAAAAAACTGACTACAAAATCATATTCCACGCTCTTATCATCTATTTCAAACGTACTGTAATTATTTTCTCCCTCTTGACCCAAATTATATAGAAGCAAGCTAATCTGTTGTAGATCCGGTTTCAGATATAGCTCAGAAGCTAAGCGGTATCTTCCAAATCTTTTTATCCATCGGGGCCATTTTTCAGGGTATTTGAAATCGAAATTTTCTGGAGGTTGTAAACTTACAACCAGGGCTGGGCAGTAATTGAATTACGTAATTCAATTACAATTAGTAATTGGTAATTGATAACAACACGCCATTGTAATTGGTAATTTGTAATTAAAAGCACTTTTTCGAAGTAATTTGTAATTAACAATTACCAATTACATTTCCATCTTCAGAGCCAATATTACTTCGAAAACTCAGCGGGTACTATTTCGCGCCTTACTTGGAGCTTTTGGAGGAATTTTTGCATGAAATTCTCTGAAAAATAAGAGTTTCAAAACAATTATGACACGAGCGATATCCTCGAGCTTAGGGTTGTCAATTTGAAATTTAAGAAAAACGGTATACACAAGTTTCAAAGATCGAAACCACAAACCAGTGGCGTAAGTAGGAATTTGTCCTGGGGGGGGGGGGGTTATCAGATTGAAATCTCGTAAGGTTGAAAAGAGGCGGGTAATTTCACATTTTAGTCATCATTCCACCCAGCCAGCACACTCTTGAATCTGGACATCTAGCTGGCCTCATCATAGTTGTTTTGTTATTTGTTACTTTGTCTTGTTTGTTATGTACGCATATCTTTGATGTTTTGATATCTTTAATTTTGACGTGTCCATGTCTACGTGACCGACGGGAAATAAAGTAATAATAATAATAATAATAGCCTCAATCTCCCAGTTAAGGCGATTTTTGGACTCTACCCGCAAATTAGCGCTTTTCTCAATTTTGGCTGAGTGTATCGTTCTTCTCAATTTCAGCCGCAGATTAGCGGTTTTGCCCCACTCCCTACAATAGCCATGAATTTGCGCATTTTCTCAACTTAAGCAGCAAAGTATCGTTTTTATCCCGTGAGCGATGTTTCTTAATTATCCACGAGTTTTGGCGTTTTCCTCAATTTTAGCAGCATATTACCGATTTTTTAATTTTTTTACCAGGGGATTAGCACTTTTCTCAGTTTCAGCTGGAAATTAACGTTTTTCTTAAGTGTTTTCCTCAATATTAGCCGCAAAATAGAGGGACTTTTCACGAATTAGGATTTTTTTTGGTTCACCATACGCAATGCATGAGCGATTTTTTTCAGTTTACTCGTGAATTAGCGGTTTCTTCACCTATTGCCACAAATTGGCGGTTTTTTTTTCAATTTCAGCCTGAAAAGTTGCCTTCAGAATCCGCAAATTGGCGTATATTCCGTTTTTAGCGCAAATTAGAATTTTTCTCAATTTCAACCGCGAATTAGAGCTTTTTTTAAATTGTAGCGGCGACGCGTCGTAGCGTTTCAAACCTGTGAATTGGCGAATTTTCTCAATTTCAGTCACAAATTGGCGTCTGGCGCAATTTTAGCTGTAAATTGGCGATTTTTTCCCTTCTTAGCCGCGAAATAGCAATTTTCTCAATTTTTAGGCTTTAAATTAACCTTTCTCTTAATTTTGACTAGGCTGATTATTCTATTTTCTAAATATTACCCGCAAATTAGCGGTTTTTCACATTTTACCACCGCATTAGCAATTTTGTATAACTTTTATAGATATAGATTATTGCTTTTTTTCAGTTCTAGCTGTGAAGTAGCGTATTTTTTAACATTGTACTATAGCCATGCATGAATTTGCCATTTTTCTGAATTTTAGCCACAAAAATGCCTTCAGAAGGTGTGAATTTAAATTATAAATGTAAATTTTTTTTTCAAGCCAAAAAATTTACATCTATCCATCAATTTCTGTCAAAAAATCATCATTTTTAAATTATAAATTACACGACACTTATTTCGAGAATTAGTGATGTTACTCAATTTTAGCAGCATGGTAGCGTTTCCAACCCGTGAATCACCTACCGAGTTTTGTCAATTTTTGCCAAGAATTGGCGTTTGAGTCAATTTAAGCTGCAAATTAGCAATTTTTTCCATTTTTAACAGCGAGAATTAGCACTTTTCCCCAATTTGAACTGAAAATTAACGTTTTTCTTAATTTTAGCTGCGCTAATTGGTGATTTTTTCAATTTTTGCCGCGAATTAGTGATTTTATTCATTTTGTATCCGCGAATCAACGTTTTTCCATAACTTTATATCTGCAAATTGCAAATTTGCGATTTTTCCCAATTTCAGCTGTGAAATAGCGTTTTCTGCTAATTTTGCGGCCATTCAGCATCCTATTCCCTTTTTCATACGCGAATGGGCGATTTTACGCTCAGTTGTGAATTTGCCATTTTTTGTCGAATTTTAACCTGAAAGCGTCTTTTATTTGTCAATACATATTATAGCGTGTTTTCTCAACTTTAACCGCGGGGTTTGCCCAAATACAACACTTTTGCGTTGATTTCCACAATTTATTCGTAGAATGGACTCCATGTACCGCGAATCAGCGATTTTTTTTTTAATTTTAGTCTGGAAGTTGCATCGCGAAACCACGAATCAGCCATTAGCGAATTAGCCAAATTAGCACACTATGACTATCCGGGGTTCCCCGTGACAGTTCGCAGACCAGGATGTGGGGCAAAATTAGCCAAATTGGCAAATTTGATCCCGGACATTTCGCAACCCTACTCATGCGACGCGTTTGGCATCTTGGGGATATGCTGTTCCTTCTGCTTTCTATCTCAAAGATCTGTTCTGACGTTCGATTGTTGGCTGGACGCACTAAAAAAATGACAGTGAACAAGAGCAAGACGCTTGCGTGTTCCACCAATCCAGCTCTTGGGTAATTGGTAATTGAAAAAGTAATTCAATTACAGTAATTGTAATTTTTAATTATTCGTGGAAGTGAAAAGTAATTGGTAATTTGTAATTAATTACTCAAAAACCTGTAATTTGCCCACCCCTGCTTACAACACCCCCATGGACTGTACGTGAGTTAATTTCCATAGAACCATCAAACCTTTTCGAAAGCTTGTTGAGCCTGGCTGTACGATGAAAAAGACTCCTCTGATCCACTAACATTAGGGTCAATAAAGGGAGATAACATAGGCGTACGAATTACTTTTCTATTTGAAGAAGGTTGAGCCGTGCTCGACTGTTTTTGATTTTCTTCGTATTTTGCAACTAAATCCAAGGCCTTCATAGCGTCAGACAAAGCTTTTCTTACCTTGTTCCTGGTTAAGGGGCCCTTTGCCTCTTCTGTGTAAGAGCCTCCTGATCGCTTTCCAACCATTCTTGGGTAGTGTTCGTCCTACCTCTTTGTTTCTTCTTTCCTTTCTGCATTTCACTACAGGTTCGTGTTCAAACACAACCTGGCACCATGTAATGATACTAAGCTAGTTATGCTAAAAGAGAAGAACCGCTTGTCACAGTTTCAGAACAGACAGTGGCGGCGGAACCGAATACTGCATCCCGAATACTGCACCCAAAGTTCTTATTCTATCCTTTTCGCTTCTTATTCGAGGACCAAGCGACCGTCACTCAGATCGAAAACCCTGGATCATTTGCGAGAAAATGAAAAATAGCAATGCCTAGAACATTCGCCCCCCCCCCATCTTTCACTTTTCTGCAGACTTTTTGTTAGGTATATTATTGATTCTTCTTCTACACTTTACCCCTGCCATCTGGCAAAGGAGGGCGATCCACCTATCGGCCACCCTCCCCGGAGAGGGTTTTAGCCCAAATTTAAGCAATATGAAGCACAGGCGTAGCAAGGGGCGAGCGGCGTGTGCGGTGCGCACCGGGCATCTCTACCCTGGGGGCATCAAACCCGCTGTTTTGTTATGCGATCACCGCTACCCAGTGGCGGAACAACACTTGTCCGGGGCCCGGGGCGGAAATCTCTAGGAGGCCCTTTAGTCTCTAATTTAACCGTAAATATACTTTTTTGCAGCTTTGAAGTATATATTTTCCTCAATTTTAGCCACGAAATTGCCTCTAAAGTGCGTTTTCTCAATTTTTTCCGCGAATTAGCTCATTTTCTCATTTTTAGCTGCGAATCGGCGCTTTTTACAAGCTCTTACCGTGAAGTTGCCTTAAGAATCCGCAAATTAGGTAGCGTTTAAGTGCTCTTTCCCAATTTTATCCGCAAATTAGCAATTTTTCTAAATTTAAGCCGTAAATTCGCGCTTTTCTCCATTACAAAAAAAAACATTCGTGTTTTTCTCTATTTATTACCCTCGAATTAGCGCTTTTTCACAGTTTTAGCCGCTTGAATTAGCGCTTTTTCTCAATTTTATTCCCAAAGTTCCCCAAGAATGTGCAAGTTGGGGTATTTTCAATTTCAGATGTGAATTAGCCTTTTTACCCACAATTTAGCAGTGAATGTGCACATTTTTTAATTTTAGCTGGAAATTATAGCACTTTTTCTCGATTTTATCTGCAAAATTGGAATGTTTTGTACCTTAGTTGTGAATTAAAGTTTTCCTCCACTTTTAGACGCAAATTCGCGTTTTTCTCTATTTCACGCCGTGAATCGCAGGGCTTTTTCTCAATTTCAGTCCCAGCCCCGAGAATCCGTGAGTTGGCGTTTTCTGTGAATTCGCGCTTTTTCCCAATGTTTAAAGCTGCCAAATTGTAACACTTTATCATAATAGCGTGTTTCTCTATTTTTAGACTCGAATTCGCGTTGTTCTCTTTTTTATCCTTGAATTAGCGTTTTTCTCATCTTTAGCGCGTGAATTAGCGCTTTTCAACTTCAGCCTTAAAGTTGCCCCTAAGAATTGGCGAATTGGCGTTTTCTCTCATTTTGAGCTGTGAATTAGCGTTTTTTTCTCAATTTTAGCAGTAAATTAGCACATTTTCTTAATTTTAGCTACGATTTTTAGCGTTTTTTCTCGATTTTATCCGTAAAATCGTAATTTTTCATATCTTAGCTGAGTTTTCCTCCACTTTTATCTAGACGCGAATTCGCGTTTTTGACTATTTCACCCGTGAATTAGCGCTTTTTCTAAATTTTAGTCCCAATGTTGCCCCGAGAATCCTTGAGTTGGCGTTTCTCACTTTTCGCTGTGAATTTGCGCTTGTTCTAAATTTTGAAAGTTGCTAAATTGTTGCACTTTATCACAATTTTAGCTGTAAATTAGCGTGTTTTTTTTTTTCAAGACGACGCGAATTTGTGTTTTTCTCTTTTTCATCCTTGAATTAGCGCTTTTCTCAGTTTTAGCTTCCCCTAATTTCGCCCCAACAATTCGTGATTTTGCGTTATCTCAATGTCAGCTGTGAATTAGCTAGCGCTTTTTCTTAATATTAACAGCCATAAATTTCAGCAATTTTTCTCAATTTCAGCCGCGAATCAGCGTTTTACTCACTTTTACAAGCGAGTTTAGCCATTCGTTTTCATCTTATCTACTTGAAAATCCCGATTTTTCATCTTCAAGCTATTCAGGGGCCCCCATCCGAACCCCGGATCCGAATTTCTAGTTATGCCCCTACCTGCATTCCCACACTTTGCTGTTTTATTTGAGTACGAATGATTATCGTTTATTATTTAAAACGAATACTTGCCATATTCTTGTGGCAAAAAAAACAACTAAGAAATCAATAATAGTATATGTATACGCAGGAGCTAAAGTCGTGGCTCTAAAACGCCGTAAAATTTGCCGCGGTACGTTACATTACAAGCCCGGCGGGCGAGGCGAGGTAAATCCCCTTCCTACGAGTGATGTACGATTTTTTTCACGCGACAGCAAGGACATGATAAAACTGACTTTGACAAATTGACTACTGACTTCTCGTGTCTTTAGTTTAAGAAGACCTTAAACGAGGTTATAACCCGAGTTCATTTACTCTCCGTACTAGGACGGAAAATATTTTCTGGACTAGTACAGAAAATTTCTCGAATGTCACTGTGCGGTAATGGTCAATTTCCCAGACATTTTTGGGTACAGAAAATGACTACTTTCGGAGCATGTCGCTTGAAAAATACTTTAGTTCCTAGGCATGAAAAGAGACACTTTTGGGACTCATTTGCGGCCGTAAAATTCGGTTTTAGTATCATGTGGGATAAAAATAAAATATTATTAGTCAAAAACCTATCAAGAATCAGGCCGTTGTATACCACATTCAAATCACTCCCTAAATGCTGAAAATTTAAGACTATTGGGCACCTCCATACAATACCTTGCCTCCTCTATTTACTTAAAATTGAGAACTACACTACACTTCACCTTCTATTGATGAAAACTAAGGTAGTGATGGTAGTGTAGGGTATGGTGGGGAAGGGAAGGGGGGAAGCGCCTTAATTTTCGCCCCCCTGAACCAAAATACTTCCGCCGCCACTGAACAGAATCATATTGTTTTGTGTCCTCGCAACTGCCTAACACCACAGCTTTCCTACGTCCTACCTATAATGTTTACTTGATGTTCATCTTCAGGACAAATGGCTTCTTGTGCCGTCTTTTCTCAGCGTGAAAGGTCTCGTCAAACAGCACATTGATTCTTTCAACTATTTCATCGGTGTCGAAATAAAGAAAATCGTCAAGGCTAATGAGAGAGTCTTGAGCGATGCTGACCCGCTATTTTATGTCAAGTGAGTACTATTTGAGTTCTAATACCTCGTCTACAATCCAAAAAAAAAACAACAAAATTTATAGCAAGTAGCTAATTTCGAGTGGCTGGCCATGGGGGTCGACGACTGAAGAATTCAACGCCCGGGTCGTTTTTTTCTGTTCGTAGATATCTCAACATTTACGTGGGTACACCTGATATTGAGGAAGGATTCAACATCACTAGGAACACGACTCCTCATGAGTGTCGCCTTCGTGATCTCACTTATTCGGCTCCAATAACAGTCGACATAGAGTACACTCGGGGCAATCAGAGGGTGTCTCGGAGTAATCTCATTATTGGAAGGTATTTTCTGGAAACATTTCGTCCGTCATTTACACTGTGAAATAATTTATTTTTACGTTTTTAATATTCAAGAATGCCAATAATGTTAAGAAGTTCGAATTGTGCACTTGCCAATAAATCCGAGTACGCTCAGTCGAAAATGAACGAATGCCCTCACGATCCGGGTGGTTATTTCATTGTTCGGGGAACCGAAAAAGTTAGTCCATAGCCCGATACAAAAATTTTACTAATCATAATCACTCAAATTGACGTTCTTTTACAGGTGATTCTGATCCAGGAACAGTTGTCAAGGAATCGCATGATCGTCGAAGAAGATCGCCGAGGGGAAATCCAATGTCAAGTAACGAGTAGTACGCATGACAAAAAGTCAAGGACGCAAGTCACGTACAAGAAAGGGAAATACTATTTAAAACACAACTCGTTGCAGGATGTAAGTGTAATTTGTTTAAAAATTAGTTCGAAGACACCTAATATTGTATTTTATTCCAGGAAATACCTATTGTTGTAATTTTTAAAGCGATGGGAGTTTGTGCTGACCAAGAAATCGTCAAAATGATTACAAACGACAAGGATGTGAGGCAGAAGATAGTTCCATCCATTGAAGAATGCTACGCCTGCGATGTTTTTACGCAGGACCAGGCTTTAACGTAACGACTTATTGTCCACCTCCCCCCCTCCCCGTACATAGTGTTTAACTCAATATTCTTATTCTCAGTTATATTGGTAAAAAAGTTAAACAAAAACGATTCCTTGGGCCGACCGGGAAATCCAAGCCACCTGCTGACGAAGCGAGGGATTTGCTTAATTCCATTATTTTAGCACACGTTCCCGTATGTTGTACATTACACCTCTTAAAAGAAACCATCGGTCTTATTTAACTGTTTTTCATAGGTCGAAAGGTTTAATTTCCGGTTAAAAGCCGTCTACACTGCTTTCATGGTACGCCGAGTCATAGAGGCTCAAAGCGATCCGACTTTGGTCGACGACAAAGACTACTACGGGAATAAACGTCTTGAGTTGGCCGGCTCTCTGTTAGCCTTGATGTTTGAGGACGCTTTCAAACGATTCAATTCAGAGGTAACAATCAGATTTTATTTCTTGACAAAATATTTCTAAAATATTTCGTTTTAGTTGAAAATGA
The DNA here is from genome assembly GCA_038030265.1 of Corythucha ciliata. Classification (NCBI taxonomy): domain Eukaryota; kingdom Metazoa; phylum Arthropoda; class Insecta; order Hemiptera; family Tingidae; genus Corythucha; species Corythucha ciliata. The sequence continues at coordinate 8,403,412 of CM075941.1, forward strand.
TCGCCGATAAGAATATTCCCAAAATAAAAGCCGCCCAGTTTGATATTGTTAAGCACATGAGACAGGATCTGATTACGAACGCTCTAGTACACGCTATTTCCACTGTAAGTTCTTCTCGCGTTTTGATTAATTCGTCAATTTTGTCTAACCCGTGCTCACCCCACCAAGGGTAACTGGACCATCAAAAGATTCAAAATGGAGAAATTCGGCGTCACGCAAGTCCTTTCTCGGCTCTCCTACATTTCTTCACTGGGGATGATGACTCGAGTCAATTCGCAGTTTGAAAAATCCAGAAAAGTCTCGGGCCCTCGGTCACTTCAACCGTCGCAGTGGGGTATGCTCTGTCCCTCAGATACACCCGAAGGCGAAGTAAGACAATTTTCTCCGCACATCTTTTGTTTTTATTTACTTGTCATCACTATCTCACAGGCTTGTGGACTCGTCAAAAACTTGGCACTTATGACTCATATAACTACAGAAGTAGAAGAAGGGCCGATTATTAAAATTGCTCATAACATGGGTGTGGAAGGAATCAATCTGCTGGGTGGGGAAGAGATTCTGAACGCCTATAATTATACGGTTATACTGAACGGTAACATTCTCGGTGTTACGAACAATTATCGAGCATTTTTAAAAGTGTTTCGGCTTTTGAGGAGATGTGGCAAGATAAATGGATTTGTTTCGATTCACCCTCATCATAAACACAAATGCGTTTATATTAACTGCGATGGAGGTAGACTTTGCAGGTAGAGACTTTTTTTGCCACACGATGCACGTTCTTATTTTATATATTTTCTAAATTTCAGGCCGTATATCGTCGTTACAAACGGGAAGCCTCACGTAACGAAGGCTCATATAGATGAGCTCAAGGAAGGAATCAGAAGTTTCGAGGATTTTCTAAACGATGGTAAGCGATTAAAAAAAAAAGTTGAATTTTGTTGTTTGATTGACATATTTTGAAAGGTCTCATTGAATATCTCGATGTGAACGAAGAAAACGACAGTATGATTGCTCTGAAAGAGCAGGAAATCAATTCAAAAACCACTCACTTGGAAATTGCTGACTTCACTCTTCTAGGAGTCTGCGCTGCCCTAGTGCCCTACCCTCATCACAACCAAAGCCCGCGTAACACGTATCAATGCGCCATGGGGAAACAAGCGATGGGTAAAAAATAGTGTTTACAATTTAACCATAATTTTATTCTAAAGCACAATTTTTCTAATCCCCAGGGACCATTGGTTACAACCAACAGAACAGAATCGACACTCTCATGTATAATCTGGTCTATCCACAAGCACCCATGGTGAAAAGCAGAGCTCTTGACCTGATCAACTTCGACAAACTACCAGCTGGGCAAAACGCAACTGTCGCTGTGATGAGTTACTCCGGCTATGATATCGAGGACGCTTTGATATTAAATAAAGCCTCCGTGGACCGAGGTTTTGTTTGAATAATACTGAGAAGGGGTAGAACAACACTCACGGAATGTGTCTTCTTTCAGGTTATGGCCGATGCCTAGTTTACAGGAATTCCAAATGTACGCTGAAACAATACGCTAATCAAACGTACGATCGGATAATGCCGCCTATGCTCGACGCCGAAACGTTGACTCCACCGTTTAGGCACGCGGCTCTAGACGCCGACGGGATTGCCGCGCCAGGAGAAATCGTCAAAGATAAACAGGTTAGTGACGTACATTTTTTTTTCGATTTGTTTATTGGCCTACAACTTCCTTGTTGTAATTGGTCTAGGACCAGCAGTGTGCTCCCATTATTATCATGTTCGTCCCCAAGAATTTCCAAAGTTATCAGCGAGAGCTGTAAAACTGCGGGTCATCAAATGCTTCGCGCATGTCATATCGTTCTCAACAGACCGAAATGCCCCCCCCCCCTCCCCAGAAATTGACTTCGGGCCCTTAAACTAATAAATGTCTGCTGTGCTGCCCGCGGCGACGTCTGTCAAATGAGGAATGATGAATACTCAGGCGCGTATCCAGAGGCAATTTTCTCGGGAAGGTGGGTGGGGGGGGGGTCATATTCGCTATTAAGCCGGCTCGACACTCATCCCGTGAATTCACGGCGTGAATTACGCGACCGCGACGCTACCTCCTCACTTACGTTTTTCACAGTACAGTGTGAGTGTCGTTCTGGAATGAAATGGAAATATACTATCGATTTCAAATAGAACTGCAGAAGACCATCAAATCAGGACCAGGAACGTCCAATTGAACGCTGAGTCTACCTCAAGTATCGCTCTTGTGGCATGGGTGCTTGGGGTCCCATAATATCGGCTCGTATTGATAACTCTCGAAAGAACTTAACTCTTTCTCGTTATCCCGCATCTCGTCGGCGAGAAAAAGCCCAAGAGACACATAATAGTATAAACGACGTGAAAACAAAGGTTCAGTTCTAATTTATAACTGACAAGGCACTAAATGGCATCGTTGCTGAAGTGCCAAAATGGTGGTGCCAAACGCGTATGTGGAGGGTCTTCTCTATTCACGGCCGCGAACCCTTTGAAGCCGGGAAAAATACCGTCTCAAAACGGGTGAACAGCGTGAGTGAACACCCGTGAAAGACCGCGAAGACCCTACACACTCACCTTCGCGCTCTTCACGCTCGTTAACGGCGTGAGTGTGGAGCCGGCTTTAGAAGGAAAGGGGAGAAATACGGAACATGAACAATGTACATTACGGGAGGGGTATTAATATTTTATTGCTTTCTTGCTTTTAGTCATCCATGGCAGTTCTTTGTTTCAAGCCATTTTCCTTGTTCCTAAAGCTATGAGTTCGTTTTAGATTACCCTTTAGTGACTCTAGACCAGTGGTTCTCAACTTTTCCACGGTCATGCATCCCTTGGACCAGGAAATTCGTTGCGGCGCCGCCCCTCCAATTGCATTCTATTAAGTTTTTTTTTGTTTTTATTATGACATCCAACTCCCCCCCCCCCTCCGCACTCTAGGGTCTGCCTTGCTGGCCCTCGCACAGCAAAGGTGAAACGAACGCCTAGGTCTAACCACAGAAAACTGTCAAGCGCACGAAAAGGCCAACCACAGCAAAGGTCTCAACCACTGCAGAGCGCTCAGCCACAAGAAAGGTCAAACCACAGCAAAGGTCCAACCACATCAAAGGTCCAGCCATGGTACCACAAAAAGGTCCAACCACAGCAAAGGTCCAACCACTGCAAAAGGTCCAACATCTGCAAAAGGTCCAACCGCTGCAAAAGGTCCAACCTGCAAAAGGTCCAACCACAAAAAAGGTCCAACAGCTGCAAAAGGTCCAACCACTGCAAACGGTCCAACCGCTGCAAAAGGTCCAACCGCTGCAAAAGGTCCAACCTGCAAAAGGTCCAACCTGCAAAAGGTCCAACCTGCAAAAGGTCCAACCACTGCAAAAGGTCCAACCACAGCAAAGGTCTCAACCACTGCAGAGCGCTCAGCCACAAGAAAGGTCAAACCACAGCAAAGGTCTCAACCACAGCAAAGGTCCAACCACTGCAAAAGGTCCAACCGCTGCAAAGGTCTCAACCGCAGCAATGGCCCAACCTCTGCAGAGCGCTCAGCCACAAAAAGGGTCCAACCACAGCAAGGTCTCAACCACAGCAAACGTCCAGCCATCCCAGCAAAGTCTCAAGAAAAGGCCAACCACAGCAAAGGTCTCAACCACAGCAAAGGTCCAACCACAGCAAAGGTCTCAACCACTGCAGAGCGCTCATAGTCCAACCACAGCAAAGGTCCTCAACCACAGCAAAGGTCCAACCACAGCAAAGGTCTCAACCGCAGCAATGGCCCAACCTCAGCAGAGCGCTCAGCCACAAGAGGGGTCCAACCACAGCAAAGGTCTCAACCACAGCTACGGCCCAACCACAGCATAGGCCCAATCACAGCAAAGGTCCAGCCACAGCAAAGGTGTCAACCACAGCGATGGTTCAACCCCAGCAAAGGTCCAACCACAGCAAAGGTCCAACCACAGCAAAGATCTCAACCGCAGCAATGGCCCAGCCACAGCAAAGGTCCAACCACAGCAAAGTTCCAACATCGGCAAAGGTCCAACCACAGCAAAGTTCCAACATCGGCAAAGGTCCAACCACATCAAAGGTCCAACCACAGCAAAGGTCTCAACCACTGCAGAGCGCTCAGCCACAAGAAAGGTCAAACCACAGCAAAGTTCCATCACAGCAACGGTCCAACCACAGCAAATGTCCAGCAATAGCAAAGGTCCAACCACAGCAAAGGTCTCAACCACAGCAAAGGTCCAACCACAGCAAAGGTCTCAACCGCAGCAATGGCCCAACCACTGCAGAGCGCTCAGCCACAAGAGGTGTCCAACCACAGCAAAGGTCTCAACCACAGAAAAGGTCCAACCACAGCAATGGCCCAACCACAGCAATGGTCCAACCACAGCAAAGGCCCAACCACAGCAAAGGTCCAACCACTGCAGAGCGCTCAGCCACAAGAAAAGTCCAACCACAGCAAATGTCCAGCCATAGCAAAGGTCCAACCACAGCAAAGGTCTCAACCACAGAAAAGGTCCAACCACAGCAAATGGCCCAACCACAGCAAAGCCCAACCACAGCAAAGGTCCAACCGCAGCAAAGGTCCAACCACAGCAAAGGTCTCAAACGCAGCAATGGCCCAGCCACTGCAGAGCGCTCAGCCACAAGAGGGGTCCAACCACAGCAAAGGTCTCAACCACAGCAAAGGTCCAACCACAGCAAAGGTCTCAACCACTGAAAAGGTCCAACCACAGCAATGGCCCAACCACAGCAAAGGTCAACCACAGCAAAGGTCCAACCACAGCAAAGGTCCAACCGCAGCAAAGGTCCAACCACAGCAAAGGTCTCAACCGCAGCAATGGCCCAGCCACTGCAGAGCGCTCAGCCACAAGAGGGGTCCAACCACAGCAAAGGTCTCAACCACAGCAAAGGTCCAACCACAGCAAAGGTCTCAACCACAGAAAAGGTCCAACCACAGCAAATGGCCCAACCACAGCAAAGGTCCAACCACTGCAGAGCGCTCAGCCACAGAAAGTCCAACCACGTCCAACCACAGCAAAGGTCTCAACCACAGAAAAGGTCCAACCACAGCAATGGCCCAACCACAGCAAAGGCCCAACCACAGCAAAGGTCCAACCACTGCAGAGCGCTCAGCCACAAGAAAAGTCCAACCACAGCAATGGTCCAACCACAGCCAAGTTTTCCCTTTTTTCTTCCTTTCCTTGATTTTTGATTTGAAATCCAGGCGTTCCAGGCTGGGGGATAAAGGACCTTATACCCCCCCCCCACCTTATGCCGACTGCAATTCCTGATTGAGTATGGTCTGAGGGATTCACGGACAGAGTATAGAATCAAAAGAGTGACGTTCCTGATGTTTCCGATATATTTGTATGGTGGGTCTCAACCTCATGTGCATGGGGACATGTTCACGCCCCCTCTGGAAATCGCTTGCGCCCCCCCCCCCCCAACTTTGCTCTAGACACCAAAGAACCGTTAGTTGTGGTCATAGTAAGGCATGGCCTATAGTGTCCACGGCTAACAAGTTTTTGACCCGACGAAATTGAATAATCAGGCAAAGTGCCCCCCCTCCACTCAATTTTCAACTCTCCGGCACGTTATCCGGGTGCCTAAGAATTCCTCCAATCGGGTGCAGGGGGGGGGGAGCATACATCCTAAACGCTCATTTTGGGCATTTTAAGGTGCGCTGGCTGTCACTCAGTGGCGTTATGCTGGGAACCGGTGAGCATATTGGCCGTGAGGCTCATAAAACGCGTACGTCTCAAATTGAAACTCACTGGAAATCGTGGGATGTTCGATCTCCTATGCTGGCAGATAACTTGTTGGCCTCCCATTCCCACGCACGGAAACCCTCTGCAGTCCGTTATCTCCCGTGTCGTACCGTTAGGCTGGACCCGCTGGTCTGCCGCCGATTTTCGCGTGTTCAGCATTTGTAGCGGGTGCGCGATTTTCATCGAAAACGCACATATGGAACACTTGGGGCGTTTTCTGCTGAAATCGTGTGATTCCCGCTCACGTAGGACGGGGCCTAAGGCTTTGTGCTTTTCAAGGCATTTCAGTCTTAAGCTCGTTTGTTTTACTTTTTATGGTTTTTATCATGTTAATGGCCAACTTTCCCGTAATTTTTTTCTCGAATTTTCCAGGTCTTAGTCAATAAGACAATGCCTGTCGTTAGCGGTGGCCCCACGGCCTCAACACTGCCTACAACTGGACAATCGTCAACCAGTACCGAGGTTGATCATAAAGAGGTAACCATTTTTTTTTTCGCCGTTCGCTCGAGTGCAGAAAATTATAGTTACTAGCGAAATCATTTTTTTTAGGTACCAGTAACCTATAAAGGAAGTGTCGATAGTTGCATTGAAAAAGTGATGATATCATCGAATAATGAAGACGCTTTCCTTATTAAACTGCTTCTTCGGCAGACTCGTCGTCCTGAAATCGGTGACAAGTTTAGTAGCCGTCACGGGCAAAAGGGTGTAACAGGTTAAATCTCACTCCCACCTCCTTTAATTTTACCGAATGAATATCTCTCCTTTTTATTTGCTTTTAGGGCTTATTGTTGATCAAGAAGACATGCCTTTCAACGACTACGGAATGTGTCCCGACGTAATTATGAACCCTCACGGATTTCCTTCTAGAATGACGGTTGGAAAATTGATAGAGCTGTTAGCCGGTAAAGCGGGTGTTCTCGAGGGAAAATTCAATTATGGAACTGGTAGGTGACTTATAAAGACTGAACTACTCTTGGAGCCTAAGACTGGCGCATTACCAATTGTTTAGCGTTTGGAGGGGCAAAAGTGGACGATGTATGCAAAGAGCTGGCTAAAAATGGTTTCAATTATCAGGGAAAAGATTTCTTCTATTCGGGAATCACGGGTCAACACTTGGAAGCTTACATTTATTCGGGACCGGTAAGCATTTTTGCATTTATTCGGCAGATTTTTTCTCACCCACCCAATGTAATCAAAATGTCCCTTCTCCCCCAAAGGTATATTACCAAAAATTGAAGCACATGGTTCAAGACAAAATGCACGCGAGGAGTCGTGGGCCTAGAGCTGTTCTTACTCGACAACCAACAGAAGGAAAAAGCAGAGATGGTGGCCTTCGGGTGGGAGAAATGGAACGAGACTGTTTGATCAGTTATGGTGCCAGGTAATTTTTCATTTCTCCCTTTAAACTCTTATTTTTTGATTATTTTAACCTAAATAAACTGTTCCCCAGCATGATGCTCATTGAGAGACTGATGTTATCGAGTGATGCATTTGACGTGGACGTATGCAATTTATGTGGACGTCTAGCTTACTCTGGATGGTTTGTAGTCCACAATACGAATGGCATGAAGACGATCTCCTTCTTTCATATTTTTTTTTAATTTTTATTTTAGGTGTCATGGATGCAAAAGCAGTGCGTCCGTTTCTACCATAAGGCTTCCTTACGCTTGTAAACTTTTATTTCAAGAGTTACAAGCTATGAATGTTGTCCCACGACTGAGCTTGAAAAATTACTGTGATTAAATGAATAATGACGAGAGGTTAACAGCGACTGAGCAGGATAAAAAGACTTGCGAGTTGGCTGCATAAATTTTAATTTTTGTACAGTAAAAAATATTGATTTTAAAATGTATTTTGAGATCTTGCTCCTACTTTTGCCGCGATTCTTTTACAGGCCTGACCGCACTTACAATTTCATCCATCAGTTTATACCTCCCTTTAGCCACTTGAATACACTCTATCAACTGTTCATCACTGATCCCTGAACTACCCCGCTTTTGAATCATTTTGATTTCTTCGTCATTTCCAATTACGAATATATAAGAGGTGGCGAGTTCTTCTTCTTCAAACGTTGGATCAGCGAAGACGAAATTTTGGAAAACTCCGAAAGTTGTCGCTAGCGGGAGTCGCCCGACGGTCAAGGGCACTTGGCGATTTTCCGTGACGAGAAAACGTTTCGATTCGTCATTGTAGACGATTTCAGGTAGCGTGGCTGTGGCAAGAGCCAAATACAAGGCTAAGACGGCCGAGTCCCAGAATGCACCGTCATAGTCGAGACAGACGATATGAGCCCTGAGGAACCAAACCCATTCGCCTTTGGAAATGCACAGCGATTCTAGGTCGATCACTTTTAATCCTATAAACAATTTCTGGAGTACGCTCGTTAGTTGCTTTGATTGAACGACTCGATTCTTGTGGGCCAGAGGAACATTACAATGGTCTGACATTTTACAATTGATATCCAAAAGTCCTTTGCTTTGAGTCATTTTCGACGGTTTCACGACATAACTATTGATTCCACAAACCACGGTTGTATTCCCGATTTTGATAATTGATGAACCACAGGTGTTTTTGACAACGCTCACGTTTGCACTCACGGCCCGATATGAGAAATGTTTTCGGTTATCCTCAGGGCGGACACCTCGTTGGAGATACTCTTGAAGGAATTTCTTGGGGTGTATTCTCTTACAAACTTCATCCTGTTGTAACTTGAGAAGCTCTTGTCCGCCGTGAACTGCCATTCTGAGTCCTTTGTTAAGCCAAAATAGTACCAGCTAGTTAGTAGAATTCCATGAATAAAACTCTTGGGTGTTTCTTTGTCAAGTTCCGAATCTGAAAACGAATAATAAAGCCAAATAAGTAATTGTGCAAAGACTCTCATTCAAAGGCAAATTACGTGCAACGCATAATTATCAGACTAATGCATCGAGTCAGTAGTTGATACGTTCACAAGGCTTAGGAATAAACAATAAAACGTTCCAATTAAGTAAATTTCTCGTACCTATAAATTATAAATTAATCAACTTTAACGTTTTGTGTTTCAACACGCGGCATTCTGCTTCAAGCAAACATGTAACCTGGCGAAGGCGCTCTTCTTCTTACCACAAAAAAACACAAGAGTTCAGACTATGCGAAGCAATGGAAGCTAATATCGCACCACAACAAGCCCTGACCCTCTGTGGCCATAAAAAGCTCGAAGCACAAAAACTCGCTAAGCAAAACAAAAGTCATGCACACAAAACGTTCTAACCACAAACACATTCGACCACAAAAAGCTTCACCCGCTAAATAGCTTGGCCACAAAAATGTCCAACCACAAAACTATTGAATAACGAAATGCTATATCAACACGAAAAAGATCGAAAATCAAAATACTCTGAAACACATGAAGTTCCAACCGCAGAAAGGTCTAACCACAATAATTCCTGACCACAATAATATTGATCAACAAAAGACTGAATCACATCCCACACACATAGCAAGAAAAAGTTTTCAGAAGATTCAGAAAATATTCGAACATTCCGGGAATATTCGGAACCTCAAAAAAATATTTTAATAATATTTATCTTCCATTTAACTATAAACTTTGTATCAATAATATTATTTAATGATGAAAAAAATATTTTCAAGCAACTAAACCATATTTTTCAAATGCTCTTCGTTGATACTGGAAAGAATATTTTTGGTGAAATGCCACGAAATACTTCGTAAATATTCCTATACCATTATGACTTCAATATTTTTCAAGATTATTCAATGTATATTTTTTTCACTGCCGTTGAAAATGATGACAAATGTATAAGAACAACCTAGCAAGACTCACCTTCCTGAAACGACGTCGCGATCAGAAAATCATTCCAGACTGCGTAAAAATCAGATATCACAAAACAAACGAAAAAACAAAAGAAATACTAAACAAAACAAGCCTTCTACTTCTTCAACAAGAAATTCGAGCTTGCCGTCAAGAACTAGATATACTTGGGAAGAATATTCTGGAGCTATACTTCTTGCTCACTGAAAAATTAGCGCCATCAGACTGGGATCGTTAAATGAAGAAAATACTTTTCACTCAAGAAATGAAAAACTAAAACAAAAATTTTCAAAGTTTGAAGAGAAGAAAAGAGGCATTTCCAAGAGAAAAGCCTCAGAAGAGACAACCAAAAAGAAAACAGTAATCAATCTCAGCAAAAGAGAACTAAACGTCCACGAAGAAAACGTACTCTCGAAAGGACTTTTAATTATGCTATCACATCCAAGAACATTCCTGTAGAGGATTTCATCGTAAACATAGAAAACGGAATCACCAAACTATCAGAAAAAGAACAAGAATAAGAAATACGACAAGACGTATCATCGGTGATCCGACGCTCAAAACGACCAAAAAGAAATGTCTAAAAAGAGGAATTACAAGCCCTAATGAAACTAAAGAACTGTGAAGAAATCGTAATACTACCAGCGGACAAGGGAAATTGCACAGTAATCATGGATCAAGACGAATACACGACAAAGATGAAGAACATGTTGGAAGAGGACGAATATGAAAAAACTAAAGACTTGACCAGCAAAACTCAAAGACAACTTTTGGAAAAGATTAAAAACTCCGTCACGCTAAATAACGAAGAAAAAACCAGCCTAAAAGAATCAGATCCCGCAGCCCCTAGAATCTACGGGGTTCCAAAAATTCACAAGAAAGATGCTCCACTTCGCCCAATCGTGAATACAATACGCTCTTCGACACAAAAAACAGCAAGATTCATAGCAAAAAAAACTTCAGAATCACGTCGGAAAAACCAGCTCCTTTGTGTTAAACTCAACGGATTTTGTAAAGAAAATACAAAATATCAAAACCTCTCCAACAGATATTCTCGTTAGCTTTGACGTCGTCTCCCTCTTCACAAAAATCCCAATCGAAGAAGTCACAGATATCGTCCGAAATCTTCTACCGGAAGACCTGGCAGATAACGGAATTTTGTCTGAATACAGCATACTTCAGTTTTCAAGGACAATTCTATCGACAGAAATGAGAGCTGCAATGGGCTCTGCACTATCGCCAGTAATTGCAAATCTGTACATGGAAAAGTTCGAAGAGAAAGCAATAGAAACAGCAACAATCAGGGGTGGGCAAAATACTTTGAAAATGTATTTAAAATACTGAAATACAAATACTTTTTAAATTGTATTTGGAATAAAATACAAATACAATTTTAAATACTTTTCAAAACTTCGATTTCGACGGCAGATAGTGCGAAAAACACGAAAAATAAATAATTCAAAATTATCAGTTCCTTCAATAGACAAGTTGACAAAATGTAGCAGCGCGAAATGGCGCTGCGCCGCGATGCGCAAAGAAAAGTAGGCAAGTTGTCACGAAGTATTTAGTACCGAACCGGCGAACACTGGTGGACCGTGAGCTGAAAAGGAGGTGAGGTCACTGGTGGTTCTATATCGGGGCCCGGGGCGGAAATCTTCAAGAGGCCCCTAAAAGTCTCTAACAATATACATAAAACCTCTATTGGTAACCTCTAGGGCCTTTTCCTAATTTTAGCCATGGCCTTTTCCATATATTGTAGGCAAATTACCGCTATTTCCACAGTCTATCCGCTAAACAGCGCTTATGCCAAGTTTAAACTGCGAATTTCTCCATTTTAGCCGCGAATGAGTGCTTTTTGTCAACATTAACAGCAAATTAGCGCTTTTCGCTGCAAATTAGCAACTGATTAGCGGGGTAACCCCCCCCCCCACCATAAAGACATAAATATGCGCTTTTCCCCAACTTTAGCAGCAAATTAGATTTGGTATCCTGTGAATCAGCGATGTTTCTTCAACTTTCCTCGAGTTGGCGTTTTCCACAATTTTAGCTGCAAATTAGCGATTTTTTCTAGCGGTTTACTCAGTATGAGCTGAAAATTACTCAATTTTAGCCGTAAAATTCTCCAAATGTTTACCACAAATTAGCTTTTTTTGTTCACCGTAACCATACACTGCGGAATAGCGATTTCGTCTCAGTTTTAGCCGCGAATTTGCGAGTTTTTCACTCATAGCCATAAATTAGCGCTTTTTCTCAATTTTAGCCTCAAAGTCTCCCGAGGAAGCCGCGAATTAACGTATTTCCAATTTTTGACGCAAATTTAAATTTGTCTCAATTTTAGCCGTAAATTAGCGCTTTTTTGTAATTTTAGCAGTGCAGTAGCTATTTCTAGCCCGTGTATTAGAGGTTTTTGTTCATTTTAGCCACGAATTGGCGTTTTCCGATATTTTTACTGCAAATCGGCAATTCTTCAATTTTTGACAGTGAATTAGCACTTTTTGTTTCAATTTAGGCTGAAAATTAACTTTTCTCTTTATTCTAGCCAGAATAATTACTGATTTTCTCTAGATTAGCCGCAAATTGGCACCGCATTAGTAATTTTTTTCAATTTTAATTATATGTAGAATAGGGCTTCATCTCAGTTCTAGCCGTGAATCAGTGTTTTTTCTTTTACTTATAACCATTATTTGCCGTTTACCTCAATTTCAGCCACAAAGTTGTTGTCAGAAGGCGGAATTAGAAATTCCTACACACTTTATCCGCGATTATTTTCCTCAATTTTAGCCGTAAATTCGCGTTTTTTTCAACTTTAGCTGCTTTGAAGCGTTTCTATAATCTGTGAATTCGCGAATTACCTTAATTTTTCAGCCACGAATTGGTGATTTCCTCAAATTTTAGCCGGTAATAACACTTTTTCCCAATTTGAGCTGAAAACGAGAGTTTTTATTTATTTATGACAGGCTAATTATAGTGAATTTTTCAATATTAGCTGTTTTTTTTTTTTAACACTTCAGTCTCACGTTGGCATTTTTCCTTCAATTTTTGCTATGGATTAGCGTTTATTGTTTAGTTTTAGCCTCGAACGGAAGCTACGCATTTGCGTTTTGTCAATTTTTCAAGGTTTAGTGACTTTGTGGTCGTTTTAGCCCGCGTGAGCAATTTTTTTCTACGGATTAGCGCTGTTTCTCAGTTTGAGCCTCGATTCTTTCAGAAGCTATACAGATTTTCGTTTTCTCAATATCAGCCGCGAATTATTGATTTTTCGTCATTTCAGCTGTGAAATAGCGTTTTCTGATAATTTTGCAGCGAATTAGCACATTATCTATTCTCTTTTTTTTATTATTAATAGGCGATTTTTCGCTATTTGAGTTGTGAATTTGTCATTTTGGTCCAGTTTAAACTCGAATTAGCGTTGTTTTTCGCAATAATTGCCACGAGTTTTGTTTACTTGTACAGCTTTGTGTACTTGTAGGCTAGGGCTCTCTCTCTCTCTCTCTCTCTCTCTCTGCGGAACTCCTTAAGACGTGGCCAGTACCTAGACCTTTTTGCAGGCCTTTACCTGGCCTGTACCCCATCTTTGGCCCGGATACCGCAACAGAGTCGGTCCCATCGCTCAGCTCAACCCGTTAGCCGCGGCTGCTTGCCAGCCAGCCGCGCCCGAGAGAGACCACGCGGAGGTGGGTCTTTTGAGCTGAGGATGCATTCTTCCGCCATGGACCGAAACCGGACAGGGAAGAGAACCCTGCCCGGGTTGCCCGAGTAGGGAACCCTACTCAAGCATGGCCGGTCCCAGCCCTCTTCGCTCCAGCCAGGAGCGGGAGAAGGCCAGGAGGCGGCCATACGCCCTCTGTATGATTCATTTTTGTGCAAAGTTTCCATCCGCTAGCATCATTTTTGCGGCAGTTGTGGTAACAAGGAATTCGGAACTTCCACCTCCCACCACGACTACCCTTCCCTCTCCACTTTTTCGAAAAATGAAAACGTCAATCGAAGGCTGTTATTACATCGGGTTTTTGTTCCAAATATGGTGTCACTAAGTTAGGTTGTACTGGTGAATGGTGGCGAAGAAGTGGAAACTAAAGAACGTTGAAATTAAAAGTATTTGTATTTGTATTTTCGTTGAGTGTGAAATACAAAATACTTTTGAAAATGCATTTCAAATACAAAGCCCAAAATACTTTCAAAAATGTATTTTAAATACAGAAATACAAATACTTTTCCAAAAGTATTTAAATACAATTACAAAATACGTATTTTGTATTTAAAATACAAAGTATTTTAAATACTCAAGTATCTTGCCCACCCCTGGCAACAATGAAACCAAGTCTATGGCTGCGCTACGTAGACGACACCTTCGTAATATGGCCACATGGGCTAGAGAATTTAAACACCTTTCTGGACCACTTGAATAATCAACATCAAAACATCAAATTCACCATGGAAATAGAAAATGAAAGACAACTTCCTTTTCTCGACGCCCTAATAAGAAGAAAAGAAGACGAGTTCTTGGTACACAGCGTCTACAGAAAACCCACTCACACTGATCGCTATCTATACACGCAAATTCGCACCACCACCCAGCTCAAAAGAATGGTATCGTCAAAACCTTGATCGACAGAGCCATATCAAAATCTCAGACAATGAACACCTTGAAGAAGAAATAAAACACTTACAAGAAGTTCTACAAAAAAATGGATACACGAAGAAAGTATTCACGAAAGCAATCAAGAAATCAAAAAAACTTTCTTCAGGTGAAAATACAGAAAACCCAAGATACCAAGAAGAAACTGGAGAAATCAAAGGGAAAGTGGTGCTACCATTCGTCGAAGGGACTTCAAACAAAATAGCAAGAATCCTCAACAAATACAAAATCAGATCAACGTTCAAACCACCAAGAAAAATAAATCGCTTCCCTCAGAAATGTCAAAGATGAAAGAAAACTCGAAAACCCAGGTGTCTACGAAATACCTTGCAGCTGTAACAAATCTTTACATTGGTGAAACTCTTCGAAACGTCAAAACAAGAATGAAAGAACACATGTCAGCCGTAAAACACCGCAATATTGAAAAATCAGCAATAGCTGAACACATGTACAGCGGACAATCACACGTCATCAAATTTGAAGATACCAAAATACTGGCAATTGAAAGTTCGTGGAAGAAACGAAAAATTCGAGAAGCCATCGAAATAAAGAAAAAGGAAAACTTCAACAGAGATGAAGGAATTCATGAACCACATGCCTGGAGGCCACTGATTGCAAACTTGAAAAGAAGATAACCAGAAGACATTCTCAGTTGCCATCAACAACAAAATAATTTTCTAATCAAGAAGAATAAATTGACACCCCTCCATTCGTCACATGTCTATGATTTAAAATAAAAAACCCAAAAAGTTCTCTGACGATGCCTTCAGCACAAGAAGGCGAAAGCTCAGGAAACGAAGAAGTAGAAGAAGAAAAAAGCCAAAACCGTTAATCAAGTTGTCAACCGTAAACGTCAAACGTTAATCAAGTTGTATGGCTTAAAAACTATTAATAATACTCTCCAACGCCCAAAAGTGAAATAACGATGTTTTGCAAATTTTGGCGAATGTTTTACTTGAGTAGGACACTTTCCAAGGTGTTTAAGTTTTCCAGCTGTTTTTCAAGGTAGCTGATCAGCTACAATCAGCCCGTCACCTACAGGTGACATTGGGCGTTTGACCAAGTAAATTGACGAACGCCCAATGTCACCTGTAGGTGACACTGTGACTTGTAGGTCTAGATACACTATTTTCAGTGACGATAGGATATCCTTCCCCAGCTTCTCAGAAGAGAATAGGACCTGTCTCCTGAGTTTGCTGGAAAGGATAAATTGGTTTGGGAGCCGTACTAGACCGTCCCGAGTCTGGGGTCCAACCGGGTTGGATGACAATTGTCAAATGAATGACAATAATGAACGAACGGCGTAAATGGACGGTAGCAGGTTCAGAACATGCGACAATCGCATTCGAGTATCGGATACAAGTATCTCTGGTGTGAAATCGGCCTAAATACTGTGCAATAGGGTAATAGGTATAGGTATCGAATCCTGCCATGCCTCGATCGCCTCGGACCGCACCCAAGCCTTCCGGCTCCTCGCAGTCCTTTCTATAAAACTTGGGTTCCGTCCTCCTGCTTAAGAGATCCTATCTATCAATTTTTATTTTTACTCGATCGGGGTATGGCAGGTCACCCTGCCGCGCCGGCACTCTGTTCAAACGGTGTGGGCCACGTGAAGGCGGCCGGCCGTCGAATGTCCGCTTTATGGGTGGTTATAAAATATTCAGAGAAAATCATTCGCAAAATATTCTTGAAATAATATTCAATAATATTTTCTTCAAGTATTTACAAAATATTCCCTAAGTAAGTTTCAAAAATATTTTCTCGAAGTATTTCCAAAATATTCTTCTGAGATATTTGAAACATATTTTTTCGAAGTATTCGCAAAATATTTTTCTGGAATATTAGTTGTATATTTTTAATGAATGTTTTCGTCAAAATATTCATTTTTTTTTTAATCCATAAAAGGAGGTCAGTCACTCTGAGCCGGTGTGGCTTACCCATGTAGCAAAATTCAATTAAATAATATTTCTTAAACGTTTTTCTAGAATATTAAAAAAATATGTTGAATGTCCCATTTAAATAACATTATTTCAATGAACATTAATAATGTTTTACCAAGATTAATTCCTCATGTATCGAAAATATTGCGCCATAAACATTGATAAGATATGCCAAGAAAAGTCCACAAAAAATATTGTGGCATTATATTGAATAGATACATTGGGTTGGTATATCAAAAATATTGGTTCAAACACGTGAAATAAATATTTAGCAGGCAAATTATAGGGTGTGATGCAGCAAGGTGTTTGAAACATGTTCGGATCAAAGTTGCCATGGGACCAGCCAATAAAATGTCATGATTTTAAATTTTATCGGCTGGTTTCAGGGAAACTCTGCTCCAAACAATTTCCAACACCTTGATGAAACTGGCCTAATATTAAATCAAAAAAATTGCCTAATATTAAATTACTGGTGTAATTTTTCAAAAATTTCGGGTATATTCTTAAAATCACTATAAAACCTAAGAATACATTATGACAATTTTAGAAAATCGCGTGACGGAATCAGACAAAATTATTTACCAAAATTTCAAACACGAAAGTGATTGAAGTTATATGACGTCATCTAGTTGCTGCTTACTCGAGTCGTCATTATTTTGCCGCTAACTCTCTGTATGATGCGGTTGAAGCGGTTTAAGCGAGCTGTTCTCCAGAAGTTGAAGTCTCTACTTCGTTCGAAGGTAAATTTTTCCTTCCCGCCACAACGCGGTCCCGCTGTGGCGAACAATTTTAGTAAAACGAACATTTTACTATTAATAGCTCAAGAAGGCAGTATAAGAATTATGCGAATTATTAGTACTCACCCATTGTTGTAGGGAAATTCCACCCATAACTGTTTTGAAAATCTTACGCTCACACGAAGGCCAGTACTGCCACTGCCAGTAGCAGCAAAGCAAATAATACGGACTCAAGGTCTTTTCTCGTTCTACACACGCCACAACTTGTACGAACGCGCATGGCGTGGGCACAACTTTGACCTTCGTTGTTCCCCTCCCCTCTATCGTGTCACCTTGAGGTCGGCCAGAGTAAAAACAAAACCTCCGCCCATTTCATTTTGCTGTTTTTTTTTCTTCGCGATTAAATTTTACGAACTGAGAATGAGTCGTAGTCGCACATTTCATAATTATTATTTTGCACCATCGAAATGGGACCTTAGGCGCATTTTTTAAATTTAAGTTCTCTTCAAAGCGAAGTTAAAGAAAAAAGAAAAAGAGAGACAGGCCCTACTTAACCAACTTGCCACCTAAAAAGCACCAATAAAAGGTTAACACAATAATTCTGGAAAATGCACTGAACAATCACAAAAAAAATCACCTAATTTAATTTCCCATAACGATTAAAGACTTAAAGATTCTCGTCTTCACGAGACATCGTTGATTTATAACCAGCTGGTTTTGGAATTGGTTTTAAACCGAATATTTTGTGCTAAATTGGAAAGCAACATTTTAAAAATGCTCGTACTTCTACTCATTTTAAACATTACTCGACCAATATGAATTTCATGTTGTGAAAATAATGAAAAACTAATGTTGGAATAACCATAACCAAAAAATATTGGAAAAATGATTATCGTGAAGTGGTGAAAAAATATTATATTATAAATATAAATTGAACATTGGAAAAATAATTGTGTCAAAACATTAAGATTCCAGTAACAAAAAAACATTTTTTCAATATTTAATTTACATTACCAATATTTTTACAACGTGACAATATTGAATAAATATTGGGAAAATATTACTGTGCTACTTGGGTAAGTCCATCTCACAAAATCTGAGTCGATCACAAACTCTGCGCGTGACCTCTGTAAGAGGGAAAACATTAGAAAATGAATAAAACAATTGGCAGAAGGAAAGTTTTTCTTACCGTTCAGAGCACGAGCCAAATTCAAGTGCTCGAAGGACTTTTTCTCTTTACTCCCCGCCAGTTGTAAGTTTGTCCTAATTATCCACATAGCGATCACGTGGTCCATTATTTTTTTAAAAATTGGTCCGGCCGTTTTTGCGCCACCAAGCACTGACAGCTTGAAACCTTTGAGATTTTTGTGTGAAAGTTCAAGTGAACAAGATGAAAATCATTACTTTATTTTCCAAGTCGTCGAAAGATGTCGAAAGAAAACCACAAGATCTGAAGAACTTTTGACACCCCTTCACGAAAGGGAAATACGAAAAAGCCAGCTTGAAGAATGGGGAAGATGAAAGGGCGGTACAAACGGGAGAAACAAAGCTGAAAAACGGCAGTCAGCGAATCAACCAGCCACCCCCGAGTCCTTCTTTCTCTAACACCCCTTCTTCTTTTGAACGCGGCCCGCATGTGGAAGACGTTGAACCGTAGGCTCAAGGACGGATCTGGGACTGGGACGAGGGACCTCTCTAAACCCTCTCCCTCCCTTCAGCACTTCTCCATTATGTTAAGAAGAGCGATTTGCCCAGCTCATGGGGGGGGGGGGATCCTGCTGTCCACCCCACCATTTAGATCCGCCTATGCGTAGGCTAAAAACTAGTTGCTTATTGGAAATTGTAATTAATTCATAAGGGGGCGAAAATTTGAAGGTTATTTTTGGAATAATATTATTGAGGAGGGGTGGGGTGAATAAGTAATAAAAATTGTAGCGATTCACCTCAATTGTTCTCTCAACCTCTGCAAGCTTTCTTACCGCGTATTTGTTTGTACCGGGTGGTCAAATATGATACGTAATTCTTGTCGTTCAAAAATGAACGAATCATACTTCTCTGATAAAGTCCCTTCTTAATCGAGAATTCACGGCGCTCATTAAACAAAAATGATTTGCTTGGAACCAATATAAATAATATTTCTCAAAAATTAGGTTTTTTACTACCATGTCCAGAAAGACGGGGCCCGTAAGGGAAGAAGTATGGTGCTCGTGGAAAATAACTATAACTAAATAACTAACTATAACTGTGCATAAATAACTATAATCAGCCATACTCTGCAAACGCAGGGGTTGTATGTTATCGTTCCGAAAAGTTCAAGCTCCCCAATGAATGGTTCATTTTTTGGTGGAATTAGCAAAAATATGCATTGAATAATCTTGAAAAATATTTAGATAATACTCACAAAAGTATATTTACATAATATTCTACGATATTATACCCGAAAATATTTCCGCCTACACCAAAAAAGAGTATTTCAAAAATATTTTAATCAGGCTCGTTTGAAAATATTCGTTCAGAAATATTATTTTCATAAATTAAACAAAATTATGATACGAATATTAACGATGAATGAAAAATTAATATTCTTAAAATATTTTTTTGAGATTCTGAATATTGTCTGAATGTTCGAATATTTTCTGAATGTTCAGAAAATATTATCATGCTGCTTGGGTAGGTCCATCTCTAAGTTTGGGGCAGCACACCCGCCAACACCTGAAGTGCAATCGTAGGTGCCGTCCTGTATGCTCACAGCAACACGCCTCTTTGGGCCCTCTCAGCTTCCTCCCGATACTGCTTCCGGGGCATATCCCACCAGGCTCGTGCCGCGTACGCCAACGTTGGAACGATGACACTCCTGTAATATTGTCGGAAAACCCCCATTGGAGGTCGCCACGACGCAGCCGCCAAGCTCCTGAAACCGAGCACCCGCCTTGACGCTTCTCTCCCACGACCTCTTCAGCTGCGCTGACGGATCCCATTTCCATTGAGTGCCACGCCAAGGTAAATCACCGGTGTCGTCTCTTTTACCAAAGTATTCTTGACAACTACTTTCATCGGGTTCCTTGCATCGTACAGCCCCGAGAACACAAGTAACTTCGTTTTGGATGCCGCCAATGCTAGTAGCGACTATCCTCGCACCATTGCTCTTCACACGCGATCGCAATTTACGCCTGCGCCGTAAACCCGTGCCCTTGTACTTCAGTCAACAAAGATCACCAGATCGTCCACATATGCAACCGCCTGGACTCCCGAGGGCCTCCAGACTTCGAAGCAGCGGGTTGAACACCAGCTTCCACAGCTCCCCTCCGAAGACTGACCCCTGCGGACAGCCACACTGCGACAGCACCCTTACTGGCTCCACCCCCACCACCTCCATTTCTGCCGTCCTCCCACGGAAATAATCCTGCACCACTGTCACGAGGTCATCACCCACACTTGCCGTTCTCAATTCCGCTACGATTTTTGGCCACCATAGCGTGTCGAAGGCTCCTTTCAATGTCGAAAAAGATGGCCATCCTCTGTACACCTCACACGACTGACTCACAACATTACGAAGAGCCGCCAGTGCCGTCTCCGTCGACCTCCCACGGACACACCCGTGCTGTCACCGATGCGTCGCACGTTCCTGGCACTCACCCATGCGATTCACCAATGCCCGCTCAAAGACCTTGCCAATCACACTGAGCAGACTGATCGGCCTATAGCTCTTCGCCAACCCCGGATCCCTGTCTCCCGCCTTCAGGAACGCAACGACCTTCGCCTTCTTCCACGCTGCAGGAAACCTCCCTTGCCTCAAGCACGAATTGTACGTCTCTGTCAAGTGCTCAGTCGCTATCCGGGGCAGCGCTCGCAGCATCCTGGCATCGATCAGATCCATTAGCCAACATAGCAGCAGCACTGACCATGCAGCGAGAACAAGAGCAGTTGAAAAAGAAGGTCTAGAGGGGGAGGCTGGTTTGCTGACTATCGATTTCCTTTAATCCTAATTTTTCCATCTTCGAGCTATTCGGGGGGCAACGCGGTGGTCCACACAATACTCGCCACTACCTCGGTACGCTACTGAACGGGTCTGCAGAGAGCAAACCCCGAAAATTTAGTAATTTATGGAAACCACGCGAAATGATGGTTCCTAAAAGATCCAGATTCGCGAAATTAGGGTTAGAAAGAGCTAAATCACGCACAATTTTGAACTTGCAATGCAACCCTAAAACTTCAATTTAGTGGCAATTTTTTGTCACCTTCCCCCTTAATTCCAACTGTAATTTTGCAGCAAATTTCTTCAGTAACTTACAATTTCGAGGCTGTTTATCGATCCGAGCTCGCGATTTCACTGCCGGTGAATATTCAAAACCGGAAGTTTGCGGCTATTGCTCCCGGCTAAAATGCAATTTCGCGTCTAACTATCCTCCGAAATATTCAATTTTGTGGCTTTTTAGGGATTATTTACTGAAACTTTCAATATCGTTGTCCAAGCCCAAGTAGCAAGAAAAGATTTAAAAAACATTTTATAAAACGTTTAATTTTACTATTTTCAAACATTTGAAAAAAGTCAAATATGATGTTTTATTGGCCGTTTTATAAGTTGGAAAACATGTTTTCGTAAACTGTTTTTTTAAACTTTAAAAAACGTTTCTCTTTTCATTTAATTGGTCGTTTGAAAATGGTTAAAAAAACATTTTATAAAATAATAAAAAAGCTTAAATAAAGATTTGAAAATAAACAAAAATGTATTTTAAAAAAATTATTTGAAATATTAAAAATTAGTTTTTTGGTTTTTAAGTTTTTTTTCTTTTATCAATCGCTTGTGAGCTTTCTACAGTCACAGTCCAGGTCACTCGAAAAATAATCAACCAAAATTACCTGCACAACTATTCTCAGGTTCGTTTGTGCAGGGATGAGTGTTTGCTTCACCAATAGACGCCGGTATTGGAAATTCTGCTAAAAAGTGCAAAAAACAATGCGATTGCAATTATACAATTTAATATTCCACCATACCAAATTGAAAAAACGTAATTCTCATGGATTTATCTCATTCAAAAGTCAAAACTCAAGAAGGCCACGGCGGAGGGAAGCTCAGCGAAGCATTTAATTTCTTCTTCGAACACGATAGAATCCAATTGATTAATGCAAACAAATAGTTCTCGTACCGAGTAAAAAGTAAATTAAATCTATCAAATACCTTTTTATATAGAGCTATGCGAGAATGTGCTGCAGAAATAAGAAATGATGGCTGTAGACAGCTGGTTAGATTCTGTTTCAGGCATTTGCTTCATCGTATTAATCCCGGCCTGAGAGTAAATCGCTTGGTTTTATGCAAAAATCCAGTGACTAGGAGCAACATCAAAATCTTTTAATTGCCCCCAACCATTTTTATCCTGTGAGGAAAAATTGCATCAGTATACATACATAATGTACTATAATAGCCTAATAAGAGGAAAATACACGAAACATGTTCATGATCCGTGGAAAATACACGATGAAGTTCATTTTCATTGTGATCAAATTACATTAATTTGGCATAACAGAAGCTCAATCAGGAACAAATTTCATTTTTCTGTCCTTTGAGACGATTTAAATGCGATTTTCAGGTGTCCAAAATTATCGAAGCTAAAAAATGTTACTTCATCAAATCGGTCCCAAATGTCGTCCCCAAGCTCAGGTTTTTCTCTATGAGCTTCTCGTTATTGTACACCCGGTACACGTCAAAAAGAGAAAAAAAGCGACAGAACGATGGCACGATGAAAACCAATTTTTTTAACCCTAAAGTTTTCCATCAAAAATACGAAGTCAGTTTGGACTCGATGTTCGATTTTCGAACATGGAAGTATAATAAAGTGGAGGTAGCTTCCAAAATGTTCCCCCTGATGATGCATAACAATACAGGAGAAAAGAGGGTGATGAAATGAATAAGACTATATGTATAGCAGCCCAGAGAAATTTGAAAATAAAGTATTAAAAAACGTTTTCAAACGTATTGAAAAAAAAATTAATTTGCGCTAAGACACAACCTATTTACTAAACATTTAGAAATAAAATTTGTTATTTTTACGTTTTAAACACATTTAAAAAATATTTGATAGCCAAACATTTCTTCGTCAAATATTTTTACCTAAATTAAACGTTTTTAAAATGTTTGTTAAACCAACTTTGCTACTTGGGAGGGTGGGTTTATCAATCACCGGATTTCTCATCGAATAGCAATTCCTCGGATAACTTTGCATTACTGTTTACAAAAAGGCCCATAGCAACCAGACTTATCCCAGCTTTGTCTGTAGATTAAGTGCATTGGTAAACGCACCCTAAGAGCTTGTAGTCCTGAATCTTCAAATTTATTTTCTATTAAGAATATGTATCCCGCGAAACTTGTAATTCATGGCTGCGCCCCCCCCCCCACGGCGTTGAGTGGTTTTGTCGCGGGAAAGGAGCCTTTGAAAACGTCGCCTGATGCATCAATGTAACACTGATGTGAACGATGAACGAACTGAATGTAATATATTGCCCCCACCATCTTAGGGGCGGTAATATAAAGCTTTCCTCCTCGTTACCAGGGTGGACAAATACACCTTGTCCCTCCCCCCCCCCCTTAAAATTCCTAGCCTTATTGTGTGCTATACATATACATGACCTGGATTATTCCCCTTTTCGGTGTCCACCTAGGTACGAACACATCCCCCCACCTCGGACAGCATCCCCCTTGAAACATTTGGACGCTCTCCCATTACCACGAATAATTTCCCCCCTGATGAAAGTTTTGAGCGTTCCCCCCCCCCTTGTGTAGACGCCCCTGTCTATCATAAACAAGAAACATAATATTCTGAGTAGCGTTAAACAATGGCCTTTTTCTTATTTAAGCCAACGAATTACCGTTATATTTCCACACGCCTATATCTGCCAATATGAAGCGCTTTACGCCCATTTTTGATGCGAATACCAGTGCTCTTTGTCAATTTTACTCGAAAATTAGCGTTTTTATCAATTTTGGCAGAGTGTACAACGCTTTTCTCTATTTCAACCGTGGATTAGCCCCCCCCCCCCCATCAACCAATAACCATGAATTTGCGCTTTTCCACAACTTTAACAGCAAAGTAGCGTTTTTAGCCATTGAAACTAACAATTTTTTGGATTTTTAGGGATTATTTACTGAAACTTTCAATATCGTTGTCCAAGCCCAAGTAGCAAGAAAAGATTTAAAAAACATTTTATAAAACGTTTAATTTTACTATTTTCAAACATTTGAAAAAAGTCAAATATGATGTTTTGTTGGCCGTTTTATAAGTTGGAAAACATGTTTTCGTAAACTGTTTTTTTTAAACTTTAAAAAACGTTTCTCTTTCATTTAATTGGTCGTTTGAAAATGGTTAAAAAAACATTTTATAAATAATAAAAAAGCTTAAATAAAGATTTGAAAATTAACAAAAATGTATTTTAAAAAAATTATTTGAAATATTAAAAATTAGTTTTTTGGTTTTTAAGTTTTTTTTCTTTTATCAATCGCTTGTGACTTTCTACAGTCACAGTCCAGGTCACTCGAAAAATATCAACCAAATTACCTGCACAACTATTCTCAGGTTCGTTTGTGCAGGATGAGTGTTTGCTTCACCAATAGACGCCGGTATTGGAAATTCTGCTAAAAAGTGCAAAAAACAATGCGATTGCAATTATACAATTTAATATTCCACCATACCAAATTGAAAAAAACGTAATTCTCATGGATTTATCTCATTCAAAAGTCAAAACTCAAGAAGGCCACGGCGGAGGGAAGCTCAGCGAAGCATTTAATTTCTTCTTCGAACACGATAGAATCCAATTGATTAATGCAAACAAATAGTTCTCGTACCGAGTAAAAAGTAAATTAAATCTATCAAATACCTTTTTATATAGAGCTATGCGAGAATGTGCTGCAGAAATAAGAAATGATGGCTGTAGACAGCTGGTTAGATTCTGTTTCAGGCATTTGCTTCATCGTATTAATCCCGGCCTGAGAGTAAATCGCTTGGTTTTATGCAAAAATCCAGTGACTAGGAGCAACATCAAAATCTTTTAATTGCCCCCAACCATTTTTATCCTGTGAGAAAAATTGCATCAGTATACATACATAATGTACTATAATAGCCTAATAAGAGGAAAATACACGAAACATGTTCATGATCCGTGAAAAATACACGATGAAGTTCATTTTCATTGTGATCAAATTACATTAATTTGGCATAACAGAAGCTCATCAGGAACAAATTTCATTTTTCTGTCCTTGAGACGATTTAAAATGCGATTTCAGGTGTCCAAAATTATCGAAGCTAAAAAATGTTACTTCATCAAATCGGTCCCAAATGTCGTCCCCAAGCTCAGGTTTTTCTCTATGAGCTTCTCGTTATTGTACACCCGGTACACGTCAAAAAGAGAAAAAAAGCGACAGAACGATGGCACGATGAAAACCAATTTTTTTTAACCCTAAAGTTTTCCATCAAAAATACGAAGTCAGTTTGGACTCGATGTTCGATTTTCGAACATGGAAGTATAATAAAGTGGAGGTAGCTTCCAAAATGTTCCCCCTGATGATGCATAACAATACAGGAGAAAAGAGGGTGATGAAATGAATAAGACTATGTGTATAGCAGCCCAGAGAAATTTGAAAATAAAGTATTAAAAAACGTTTTCAAACGTATTGAAAAAAAAGATTAATTTGCGCTAAGACACAACCTATTTACTAAACAGTTAGAAATAAAATTTGTTATTTTTACGTTTTAAACACATTTAAAAAATATTTGATATCCAAACATTTCTTCGTCAAATATTTTTACCTAAATTAAACGTTTTTAAAATGTTTGTTAAACCAACTTTGCTACTGGGAGGGTGGGTTTATCAATCACCGGATTTCTCATCGAATAGCAATTCCTCGGATAACTTTGCATTACTGTTACAAAAAGGCCCATAGCAACCAGACTTATCCCAGCTTTGTCCTGTAGATTAAGTGCATTGATAAACGCACCCTAAGAGCTTGTAGTCCTGAATCTTCAAATTTATTTTCTATTAAGAATATGTATCCCGCGAAACTTGTAATTCATGGCTGCGCCCCCCCCCCCCACGGCGTTGAGTGGTTTTTGTCCGCGGGAAAGAGCCTTGAAAACGTCGCCTGAATGCATCAATGTAACACTGATGTGAACGATGAACGAACTGAATGTAATATATTGCCCCCACCATCTTAGGGGGCGGTAATATAAAGCTTTCCTCCTCGTTACCAGGGTGGACAAATACACCTTGTCCCTCCCCCCCCCCCTTAAAATTCCTAGCCTTATTGTGTGCTATACATATACTGGACTGGATTATTCCCCTTTTCGGTGTCCACCTAGGTACGAACACATCCCCCACCGTCGGACAGCACCCCCCTTGAAACATTTGGACGCTCACCCATTACCACGAATTATTTCCCCCCTGAGTGAAAGTTTGAGCGTTCCCCCCCCCTTGTGTAACCCCCGTCTATCATAACAAGAAACATAATATTTCTGAGTAGCGTTAAACAATGGCCTTTTTCTTATTTAAGCCAAACGAATTACCGTTATATTTCACACGCCTATATCTGCCATATGAAGCGCTTTACGCCCATGTTTGATGCGAATACCAGTGCTCTTGTCAATTTTACACGAAAATAGCGTTTTTATCAATTTTGGCAGAGTGTTACAACGCTTTTCTCTATTTCAACCGTGGATTACCCCCCCACCCCATCCCAATAACCATGAATTTGCGCATTTTCCACCAACTTTAACAGCAAAGGTAGCGTTTTTAGCCAGTTGAAACTAACAATTTTTTGGATTTTTTCACGAAAACTCGGTGTCTCCAATTCAGAGAATCACCAAATTCGGCCTTCCTGCGCGGATTTGAATTAAACCGACCACAACTTTAATTGTCGCCCCTTCTCAAAAAGTGCAACTTTCTGGATCTGATAAAAACTAGGACGAACTGGGCAGTGAAAATGAACAAAAAGTCAGCATTTTATTTATTTCGCGAGATTCCGGCAAAAGATGCGTTCCTCAATTTCAGTAATTGAATTTATTTTAATTCCTCTTGATTTGCCCTTATCGCGTAGGCCCGGCAGGTGCTGCTACCATTCATACATAGTGGCGGATTTGCGAAACACACAAAACAACTTTTTGAATCAACAGATTTCATTTAGGTAAATGTTTGAATGGATATTATGGTCTTAAAACGCTGCATGTAACGAGTTGAAACCATCCTAAACTTCTAATGGTTTTAAAAACGTTAAAACGTCGGCCGGTTCGACTCACTCCTCAGCCCTGAAACACTCCTTTTCAACCGTATACAAACCACCCCATAACACCCCATATTGACAGATCGTTGAGGATTTCAAATTCACGACAGTTATAACCAGGAAATTCCAGCGTTTCGGATATGTTTCCTTGTAACTTTAAGTAGCCGAACCCCTCACGACTTCCACGCCATCAATTGATTGCGCGTCTCGTCAGTCCGGGTCGTACACCTACAACTTCAATTTATCTCGGAATATTGTAGATGATCCGCCTCCACAGAAAAGGCCCCAAACCTTCAATTTCATGGCTGTATTTGTCAGATTTTGGTGGCTGTCGTGACTGATGGGTAGCCTTCTTACTCCACGGCCTGAAAAAAGGCCAGAAACTTGAAAATTTTCAGATACTTAGCTCTTTTCGACCTAATTCTTAGTTTATTTCTCTTATTTTTACCTGAGCATTGCAGGTAAAATTGATTTTTTTCTGCTCAATTTGAGCTGTGACCTGGGCGATATTCCTCCAATTAGTGGCTTTTTTCCTCACTTTTAGCGTTGAATTATCGTTTTTTCTTAATTTTTGCCGCGGATTCGAACCACGAAAAGGCACAGGCGGACGTACACGTTAGGTGCCCGAGGTGGATATCTCTATATGGGGCCCCTTATCTTAGCCTGTTCTACATAATCAAGAAATATAATTTTTACGTTGCGTTTTCCTTTATTTCATGCTCAATCCTAGGACGCAAATCGCGATTTTTTTCTACTTTTACCCGCGAATTCGAACTAGCGTTTTTCTCGATATTATAGCCGCGAATTAGCGGTATTTTTCCATCTGTACTATTCATGAAGTTGCGCTTTTTAAAAATGTTGACTGCAACGTTACCTTTAGATGCCCCCCCCCCCCTAACACCCAAAAGTTTTCTTCAAAGAAACCGCGAATGGGCGTTTTTCAATTTTAGCCCTTAAATTGGAATTTTCTCAATTTTAGCGTGAATCAGATTGTACACTCCATTCGTGCATTTAAAAAGTTCTAATTTTCCTCAGTTTTAGCTGCCAATTTGTCATTTTTTTCAATTTTAATCCGAGTTTGTCCGGATTCGGGCGGCTCCAAAAAGCTTAAAGACGGAAAAATGAGGATTTTTAGGTCCTAATATGTTCATGGGGCACGTGATACACAAGCGATTTGGCTATTTTCAACGAATTTCAATCCATCCGACCCGGAAAATAGAACGTTGCTGGTGATCAGCAAACAGGGTCGCTGAATATTCGATTGAGCACACAAAAAGCGCTATTATATGATGGCTCAAGTTAAGAAAATTCACGCCTTCTAGACGTGACTTTGCAATTAAAATAGAGCAAATACGCTGATCTTCAAGTTTATTTAGGTCCTTAAGCTAATAAAATTATGAATGCGCTCTACTTTGCCGATATCGCGAGAAAAGCGCTAATAATCGTGGCTAAAACTGCGAAAAAGCGCTTATTCGTAGTTTTCGATTAAACTTTCAGAATTAAGATCAAAATCGCTCATTCCCGGTGTATATCTAGAGGCAATTTTACGGCTAAAATGTACAAAAAACCGCTAATACGCTGTTTTTGGTCCAAACCCGCGGCTAAAATTGAAAAGGCTGTACAAATGAGAAAAAAATCGCGGCTAAAGTTGAGAAAAATCGTTGGATATTTCGTCGAAGAAATTGAGAAAAAACCCCAATTCGCGGATAACCTGAACAGGAAAAACGTTAATTCGCGGTTACAAATGAAAAAAAATCACTAATTCGCGGCTGAAATTGGGAAACCACCAATCCGTAGCTTTTGAAGGATATTTCGTGAAAAAGTGCTAATCGATAGCTAAAAGTAGGAAAAAAAGTGCCAATGCGGGGCTAAATTGTATAATAAATGACAAAAAAAGCACTAATTAACGGTTGATATTGAGAAAATCACTAATTAGCGCGGATAAAATTAAGAAAAACGTAGAGTTTTAAATCAAATTGAGAAAAACGGCCAATTCGCTGCTAAAAATTGAGGAAAACGCCAATTTTGTGGCGAAAATGGAGAAAAATTACTAATTTTCAATTCAAATTGAGAAAATGTACTAATTCCTTCCTACAAATGTGGGGGAAAAGCGGCAATTCATGGCTAAAAACACACGAACCCCGTCAAATTTGTGGATAATTTTGGGTAATCACTAATTAGAGCGGAGAAACACTAATTTTCAGCTCAAATTGTGGAAAAATATTGCTGAACAGCTGTAAATAAAGTGTAGTATTAGCTCTAAATTCACGAGTGAAACATAGAACAATTTCAGATTGCGTCTAATGTCGAAATTATCCCATATTTCACGGCTTCTGAAGGCAATTTATCTCCGGTAAAAAGTGAAAAATAGCGCCAATTCATGACTATGGATGTGAAACCTTGTCTGCTAAAACTGGAAAAAAGCGTTTATACACATCAAAAAGTGGACAAAATTTGCGGCGAAAATGGAGAACAATGGCTAATTTTCAGTACAAACTAAGAAAATGTGCTAATTCCCGGTTAAAATGGGGGAAAAGCGACAATTCATGGCTATAATAGAGAAAAATGTCGGTTTTGTGTTCAAAATTGAAAAAAAACGCCAATTCTCGTCTTCTGAAAGACATTTTCTTTGAGGTGAAAAATCAGAAAAAGCGCTAATCCATGGATAAAAACACACGAAAAATTGTTATACTATAACTAAAATGTAAAAATCCCGTCAAATTTGCGGATAATTTTGGGTAATCACTAATTAGAACGACTAAAAATTAAGATAAACACTAATTTTCAATTCAAACGAGGAAATGTGCTAATTTCGTTGCTGAAAATGATAGAAATATATCGTAAGCCGCTATAAGTAAAGTGGAGTATTAGCTGTAATTCACGAGTGAAATATAGACAATTTTCAAAATGCGTCTAATGTCGAAAATATGCCATAATTCACGTCTTCTGAACCCAATTTATCTCTGGAAGAAATTGAGAAATAGCGCAAATTCATGACCTTGGATGTAAAACCTTGCTAATTCGGCTAAAACTGGAGAAAAGCGCTTATCTACAACATTAATGCTGGACTGAAACACTAATTTGCGGCTCATTATGGAAAATCACCAAGTATCGTGCCTAAAATTGAAAAAAAAAAAAAAAAACGCTAATTTCATAGTTCATAGTGGGAAACGTGCTAATCCGCTGCTAAAATTGAGGAAAACTCTAATTTGTGGTGGAAAAGTTAAAAGAAAACTTTAATTTAACTCAATTTATAAGTTAAAAATGCCAATTTGCTGCTAATAAAACTGTGAAAAAGCGCTAATTCGTGGCAGAAATTGAGAAATAGCGCCAATTCATAACTATAGATGTAACACCTTGCTAATTCTGCTAAAATTGGAGAAAAGCGCTTATCCTCAGCAAAAAATGGAAAAAATACTGTTAATGCGGGACTGAAATTCAATAAGAAACACTAATTAGCGGCTAAATATGGAAAATCACCAAATATCGTTCCTAAAATTTAAAAAAACGCTAATTTCGTAGATCATAATGAGAAAAGTGCTAGTCCGCTGCTGATTTGTGGTGGAAAAATTAAAAGAAAACGCTAATTCATAAGTTAAAAATGCCAATTTGCTGCTAAAACTGTGAAAAAGCGCTAATTCGTGGCAGAAATTGAGAAATAGCGCCAATTCATAAACTATAGATGTAACACCTTGCTAATTCTGCTAAAATTGGAGAAAAGCGCTTATCCTCAGCAAAAATTGGAAAAAATACTGTTAATGCGGGACTGAAATTCAATAAGAAACACTAATTTGCGGCTATATATGGAAAATCACCAAATATCGTTCCTAAAATTTAAAAAAAACGCTAATTTCATAGATCATAATGAGAAAAGTGCTAGTCCGCTGCTGATTTGTGGTGGAAAAATTGAAAGAAAACGCTAATTCATAAGTTAAAAATGCCAATTTGCTGCTAAAACTGTGAAAAAGCGCTAATTCACGGCTAAAACAGTGAGAGAAATTTCAATTTATGTCTAAAATTGAAAATACGTCAATTCTCAGCTTCTGAAAGCAACTTATTTGTGGCTCAAAACTGAGAAAAAACGCTAATCCAATGCTGAAAGTGAAAAAAAAAAACAAGACATTGTTGATGCCGGGGGATAAAATGTAAAACAAAAAAAAAAGGCTAATTTTTGAAATTCACTATAATTAGCGTGGCTAAAATGTAGAAAAACGCTAATTTACCGCTCCAATTAGCGCGAAATTGTTAATTTGCCCTAATTAACGCTCTTGGTCTCTCAAAACCGCCAATTCGTGGCTAAAATTGAGAAAAAATCGCTTATTCACAGAATGAAAACGCTATACTTTGTGATTTGAGGGTTCAAAAATACAGACCAAATTTCAATTTGTGTTTAAAATCGTGGCTTCTGATGGCAACAAAAATTGAGACACAACGTAAATTCTGGGCTTTAGGTGACATAAAACAACAAAATAACGGTCTGATTCGCTGATGAAATTAAGAAATGCGTTGCCCGCGGTCAAAATTGAGAAATTCGTCAATTTATTGCTTAAACTGATTGTAAGTGATAATTGTCGAATATATTGCCATTTCGTCATAGGACATATTGACAATTCGTGTTAAAATAAGGAAAAATGTCATATTTCAACGCTTAAGTACGAATTATATTCCATTGTTATACTTATACTGAACTTAGAGGCCACATAGAGTTATCCGCCCCGGGCCTCGATAAGTGTAGGTCCGCCCAGTGACCATTGGTGACAATGGCCGCACCTCTTTGAACAACACAAAACTCTGAAGGCCACATTTTTCCCCTTATTGAAAAAGACAAGTGAGCGTCTGCGTGCGAAAAAAGTGGAGGATTTTTTTTTTTTATCAAATAACGTCGAAAAGAGCATCCTTCGAGCATTTGAAACGCCTTGAAACAGCCAGCGTGTCGCCAGTTTACTCTTCCCTCTTCCCCTTCTACCCTTTTGTCCAACCCGATCAGAATTGAATCGATACTACTCGGCGTTTTGAGAAATGGTCGTCCTTTTATTGTAAGACGAGAGAAAATGCTCAACAGACTCAAATCAATTTTAGGGATTTCTCTATTAACCTCATTCGGTAATTCAATTACTTTCTTCTAACAGTTTAGTTACTAACTTCCCAGTCCACAAATACAATTCACAGAAGTAAGCTCATTTTCATTTTATTTTGTTCGTAGACAGAATGGAAGGGAGTGTGAGGGCATAGCTTACGGGCAGAGAAATAAGAAATGAAATGCATATAAGGAGTGGTTGAATGAAATATGAAATGGATTCAGCCACTTGAATGGGCGACGACCCAAACGCGCTGACAATATAAACGAGCGTCATAAAAGAGTAGAAAAACATGGTGAGGGCTATGGTTTTCGATTGATTTCGATTGCTTTTCCGGTTCATAAGATCGAACAGAATGGTTAGACTGAGAACGGGAACGAATATATGAAGCAAATAATTCAGCCCGCGGAAGAAAACAAATGGTTTCAAGTCGGCTTGATATTGCTCTGAAATCAATAAATTTATTTTTTAAAAAAAGAAAAGAAGGAGCTTAAAAAGTTACCTCTCCACGTCGTTATTTTTCTCGTTAGTTGCTCCACGGGTGCAATGAAGAAGCAGTATAGAAGAAAAAATGACGATCGTCTGAAATCGTGAAGTTGGATTTGATGGGAATACGGTTGTCCATTAGGAGGTGGATTATTTCGAGCGCTATATCCCGAGACTGATCCGGCCAAAAAGTCTTCCATCGTTTCAAATCCTTCAAATAAGAGCCAACCCACGGCGTGTATCATTAAAAAAAGGATTTTGATTTGATCCCCGTTTGAGACGGTGGGCTTGAAAATTGTGACTGACAGAGAAAACAGTGCCTGTTTAAAGGGAGATATGATTGTGAATTCGAGGAAAAGGGCGTATAATGATGAATGCAAACGTTCGTTCAGAACGTATAACACACACGTGTAGTTTCCTTTTACCTGTAGGATCCTGACTGAAAATTTCCTACTTCCAAGAAAAGGTATGAAAGCCACAACGAGCCAAGATGATAAGTAAACCGATTCATTCATGCCTCCGTGACGAGTTCGCCACGCCAGGGAGCTGAGCGCTGCAGCCGCCGCGGCAAGTATAGGAATATCAACGGACGAGGCGCCGAATCGGTAGGCGAAAAATGCTACGGCGGTCATCCAAGTGATTACAGTTAAAAACGGCGTGATCTCAGCCTCTAAACGATCGTACTCAACAATGGCAGTAGTTAGTGGAAGTGACGTTAGAAGCCAGATTGAGAGGAGAGTGTTCTGCGACCGGGAGGTGGTTACGAGGGATGCAAATGATAGGGAAATTACGAGGAGAATCACTAGGGTGTTGGGCTTCCCTGCGAACAACCTGTAAAACGAAATGTTATCCGCAATGTAAACAATTATTTTGGTTCAATGAAACGAATAATTACCAATCAAAAAAAGTTAAAACACAGTAAAGCAACGACAGAATTTTTGACGTGGCAGTACCATCAATGAGTTGAGCTCCTGCATGATTGTAAACTCTCAACAGTTTCTTCATACCATTGAAGAAGCACCACCAAACGATTGCTGTGCAAGCGAGATGAAAATAAATTCGATAGGAGATTTCTTCAAGCGTCAACATCGCTCCAAGGCAGCCTATAAATAACGCGTACACTAAACTCAGGAAGATTCGACGTGAGAAAATGAGCCCCAGGCCAGCACAGTGCTGCTGTCCGTCGTATTCTTCGCTGTTTTTTTTTTTTAAATATTGTGAGACAGTTCATAAATTAAAGTTTTGATTTCTATACTTTGGTTGGAGTAGACTAGTCGCTGGACAAAGCCACGTGGTGGTGCAGAGAAACCAGCCAATATTCGTGAAAAGAATCAACAGCCAAAGAATAATTCTCTTGAAATTGACGTAAAACTCGATCCCACGCTGACAGTTCTCCGCGAGAAACTTGGCTGCGCTCACCATTCCGTAGTAGTCCCCTTTAACCGCACAAACGGGTTAAAGTGTTACCCACCGACAGAATGTTGTGTACGTACGGTTTACAAGCAAATTATAGAGATTCGCAGCCATGGAATCAACCGCTCTCTCAGTGATGGGAGACCACATGTTTGACAGTTCCGCAGATCCAGCGGCCTTCCTATTTGCAACAATTTTTTTGAAGAGCTGAACGAGTTGAAAAGCAGAATTGACGGCACATTCAGCTTTGAGCTGGATCGTTTCATTTAAATACTCCAAGGGTACAAAGCCCAGAGAGTCATTAGGCGGACGAACACCTGTTGATTTTAAAACATCAAAGCATAATCATAATCTTGTGGATTTTTTTTTCAGGATTGTATAGTTTTTCAGGTTCTGCTATAACCTAAAAGGCAAAACAAAAGAGCTGCGATCCTTTTTCTGTCTAAATCTCTCCGTTTAGTTAAAGCAATCTTCCATTCGATCGGTTGGGGAACGTTCCGATCACTCGGCTTAGCTGCACTCACACCAGAGCCCCAAACTAGTAACGGTGACTCCTTGGTGTTTGACACAAGAAAATATGCGGTCCTTTTGTCGCTCCACAATTTGTCCAAAGTTTGAACTAGCGACTCAATTGCACCGTTTGTTTCACGAATCGTCTCGTCCAGGAGAAGAGTGTTTTCCCCCTCGAGATCTATGGCCAATTTGACTGCCGTGAAGTGCACAAAAATTATCGTCTGAGAACAAGAATATGAATTATGGTCATCCACACGACGACTAATGCCGGCTCACTTTTTTATTTTGATGCTCCTTTATTTTTTTGAGATCTTGAAAAACCACTAATGCGTTATCATAAATCCAAGTATTTAAATCCTTTGGAATTGTCGCCCATGTGAGATTTGAGCCCATATCCCCCTTGTGAGTCTTCGCTTTCCATTTAACACTCTTCGAAAGTTTTCCAAAGTAACTGAACGTTGACTCCTCACCGATGTACCAATATTGCGGCTCCAACGGCAAAGGACTTCCCCTCCAGTTGGAACCCGTCAACAGCATTCCCAAAGGCACTGTTCTTGCGTAGCTCTCTCGATTTATTGCCAGGCCCCAAACACCCGTCCGTTCTATGACTGTTCTGAGAGCGCTTCCTTTTGACAGTGACGAGAAAAATGAGGACGGCGTCAGATCGTCGACGATGAAGACGACGGACCGATCGGCCGGTGACTTTAGGTGAAGAGCTGTCTGCGGCATCAGGGTCGCGTTATTGTTGATTTTAGCTAGGGAGATGGGCTCTTTTAGGAGGTCCGACGCAGCCATGAGAAGGGATAGATTGACGAGAAGTCCGATTATCCAGTAGATTGGGCATTCTATCGATGTGAAAAAGTCGAGAATGGCCGTCTTTAGGGCGAAGCCGGCGTTTTTCAAATTTTGGATTAGTGGAGCCATTTTAATTATTTTTCAAAAAATAAAAATAAATAGAATAGCTTTTGATCAGCTGAAGGAGACATTTCAGGTCCGCTCATTTACCCCACGAGGGTTCCACTCATGTTAAAAATAATAAATTCGGTAGTTTTTAAACAATGCATGTGTGCATTTTAACATGCAGCTGTGCAGCAAAAAAGAACAGAACTAGTCCATAAAATTTGGTTTCTGAAGAGCTCCCCCCCTCCCCTCTAGTTATACGCTACTGAAAATGCGTTTACACCGAAGTGTCCCCGTGTCCCGCAACACGTCTCTTTAGACATAAGCGTCATGTGTATCAGACATAAATCGCTTTGACTAAAAGATAGCAAAAGATCGCGTAGATCGCATTTGGCGCGTGGTGTGTGGAGCGTGCGTGGTAATTAATTCGACTATGACTCGTAAAGAGAAGGGGGTCTTGTCCTCGGTAACTTCTGATGGGCGTTCAATCACTGATCCTCTTGAAATTGTCTAATGAATTTATAATCGTTTTTTCATTGAGGAAGTTAAAAGATTGTTGATAGTCAGCATAGTTCTGTTTGCCTAAATTCGTCTGAAAGTGGGTCCTCAACGGAATCTTTCTTTTTCTTTCCTACTGACACTGAGGAAGTCAGGAAAGCGATAAAAAGAGCCACGAAATGCAACTCAGTGGGGGGGGGGGCAGATGATGTAACTAAGGAAGGTCCTTGTCGAGGCCAATCAACTGATAGCGGAACCTTTAACATTCGTGTTTAATAAATGTATTGAAGAAGGATATTTTCCGTCTGAGCTGAAGATATCTAAAGTTGTTCCAGTGTTGAGAAGACCCCGGACGCTTGTTGAAGTTGGACACCCTATTGTGGATTAGACCGCCCCTGGTTCAAGTCGTCATAAACCTGACGCATAGATTCAAGCAAATCAGCCGGATAACCTTGCGGGAACCTTCCAAGCTCGACATATCCGTTGAGACGACTCCGGTCAAAATTTCTTCTCATTCCCTCAGCCTCGGTGGAACTCGATAGATACTACGACGGGGCTTAGCGACACTTGTGTCTGCCCCAGAATTCATCGAGCGAGACCGATCCTGTCCGAACCTTTCCCTGTCCTTGCCGAACTCGGCGTTGGAAGACGACACCGGACTGGACGGAGCCGATCAAGGACCGGTCAACGCCATCAGTCAACAGCACCAAGGGGCGCTAATAACGGACCGTTAGCCCGGCAAGAGGATCTGCAACAGCGCGAAGGGACGCTACCAGACCGCCGAAGAAGATATAAATCATTATTATTTTTTACAAACAAAAATTGTAAATCAGTTGTATTATATTGAGAATACATTGGGGCCTGTTATCCAAAGCAAACAACAGGTGGCGACCGTTTAATTTCTTGAGTCTTCAACCCTCATCTTCGGGTCGTCCGAACGACCCCCATTAAGCCACATCGCGTCAGTCTACATTCTATATTCGTTAATTATCGCTTACGATCAGGTTAAAAGCCATAAATCGACGAATTTCTCTTGTTTTTTGTCAATTTGACCCTCGATATTATAGAGCTTTTCTCAGTTTTTGCCGCGGGCAACGTATTAGACCTTTACTTGTTGTTTTTGGCTCCTAAAGCCAAGAATTTAGGTTGTTTCTCAATTTTATGGCCATAAAGTTGCCATCAGAACTTCAGAAGCCACGATTTTAGACACAAATTAAAATTTTTCAGTACTTTGTACCCGCGAATCGCAATGTATAGCGTTTTCATTCCGTGAACTTAGCAATTTTTCTCAATTTTAGGCACGAATTGGTGGTTTTGAGAGATCAAGAGCGTTAATTAAGGCGAATTAACAATTTTGCGCTAATTCGAGTTGAAAATTAGCGTTTTCTTCATTTTAGCCACGCTAATTAGTGACTTTCAAAATTAGCCTCGTTTATTTTTACATTTTATCCCCGCATCATCAATTATTGTTGATAATTATTATTGAATTATTATGATTGATTGTTGATAATTAATTTTTTTTCTCTCTTTTACCTTTGGATTAGCGTTTTTCCTCAATTTTGGGCCACAAATAAGTTGCCTTCAGAAGCTGGGAAATGACGTATTTTCAATTTTAGACATAAATTGAAATTTGTCTCTATTTTAGCTGCGAATTAGCGCTTTTTCTCGGTTTTTAGCAGCAAATTGGTGTTTTTATCTTATGAATTATCGTTTTTTTAATTCCCCCCTCCCCACAAATTAGAGTTGTCTTCAATTTTAGCAGCGGAATAGCACGTTTCGCATTATGAACTATGAAATTAGCGTGTTTTATTTCAATTTTAGGCACGATATTTGGTGGTTTCCATAATTAGTCGCAAATTAGTGTTTCTTATTACATTTCAGTCCTGCATTAACAATATTTTCCCTACTTTTTGCTGTGGATAAGCGCTTTTCTCCAATTTTAGCAGAATTAGCAAGGTATTACATCTATAGTCACGAATTGGCACTATTTCTCAATTTCTGCCAGAGGCCGCGAAATAGCGCTTTTTCCTCGGTTTTTAGCAGCAAACTGGCATTTTTACTTATGAATTAGCGATTTCTTTTAATTTCCCATCACAAATCAGAGTTTTCCTCAGTTTTTAGCAGCGGAATAGCACGTTTCGCATTATGAAGTATGAAATTAGCGTTTTTTTTTTTCAATTTAGGCACGATATTTGGTGATTTTCCATAATTAGCCGCAAATTAGTGTTTCTTATTACATTTCAGTCCAGCATTAATGCTGTGGATAAGCGCTTTTCTTCAGTTTTAGCCGAATTAGCA
This sequence comes from Corythucha ciliata, assembly GCA_038030265.1. Taxonomy (NCBI): domain Eukaryota; kingdom Metazoa; phylum Arthropoda; class Insecta; order Hemiptera; family Tingidae; genus Corythucha; species Corythucha ciliata. The sequence continues at coordinate 8,441,772 of CM075941.1, forward strand.
AGATTTTACATCCATGGTCATGAATTTGCGCTATTTCTCAATTTCTGCCAGAGATAAATTGCCTTCAGAAACTGTGAAACATGGCATATTTTCGACCTTAGACGCAATTTGAAATCGTTCTATATTTCACTCGCGAATTAGAGCTAATACTCCACTTTATTTACAGCTGTTTAGCAATATTTTTCTTATTTTTAGCAACAAATTAGCACATTTCCTCATTTGAGCTGAAAATTAGTGTTTCTCTTAATTCTTAGCCGCTGTAATTAGTGACTACCGAAAATTATCCGCAAATTTGACAGAATTTCTACATTTCAGATTCAGTGTTACAATATTTCGTGTGTTTTTCGCTATGGATTAGCGCTTTTTCTCAATTTCGGGCCACAAATAAGTTGTCTTCAGAAGCTGAGACTTGACGTATTTTCAATTTTAGACATAAATTGAAATTTGTCTCTATTTTAGCCGCGAATTAGCGCTTTTTCCCAGTTTTAGCAGCAAACTGGCATTTTTACTTATGAATTAGCGTTTTCTTTTAATTTTCCCACCACAGTTTCTCAATTTTTAGCAGCGGATTAGGACTTTTCCCATTATAAACTATGAAAATAGCGTTTGTTTTTTTTTTTCAATTTTAGGCACAATATTTGGTGATTTTCCATAATTAGCCGCAAATTAGTGTTTGTTATTACATTTCAGTCCAGCATGAATGCTGTGGATAGAGCTTTTCTCCAGTTTTAGCCGAATTAGCAAGGTTTTACATCCATAGTCATGAATGGCGCTATTTCGCAATTTCTGCCAGAGATAAATTGCCTTCAGAAAGTGTGAAATATGGCATATTTTCGACCTTAGACGCAATTTGAAATCGTTCTATATTTCACTCGTGAATTTAGAGCTAATACTACACTTATTTACAGCTGTTCAGCAATATTTTTCTCATTTTTGGCAACAAACTAGCACATTTCCTCATTTGAGCTGAAAATTAGTGTTTCTCTTAATTGTTAGCCGCTCTAATTAGTGATTACTGAAAATTATCCGCAAATTTGACGGGATTTTTACATTTTAGTTACAGTGTTACAATTTTTCGTGTGTTTTTCGCTATGGATTAGCGCTTTTTCTGATCTTATGCCTCAAATAAGTTGCCCTCAGAAGACGAGAATTGGCGTTCTTTTCAATTTTGAACACAAAACTGACATTTTTCTCTATTATAGCCATGAATTGTCGCTTTTTCCCTATTTTAGCCAGGAATTAGCCCATTTTCTCACAGTTTGAACTGAAAATGAGCAATTTTTATCCATTTTCGCCACAAATTGGCATTCACCTCAATTTTTAGCAGCGAACTAGCTATTTTTCTCCATTTGAGCTGAAACTCAGCGTTTTTCTTAATTTTAGTCGCTCTAATTAGGGATTTTCTCAATATCAGCCATGAATTAGCGTATTTTTTGTAATTTATTATACATTATAGCCCGTATCGGGAATTTTTTTCCAATTTTAGCTATCGATTAGCAGTTTTTCACCAAATATCCTTCACGGATTGGTGGTTTGATTTTTTTTTTTTTTCATTTGTATCCGCGAATTAACGTTTTTCCTGTACAGGTTATCCGCGAATTGTTTTTTTTCTCAATTTCTTCGACGAAATAACCAGCGATTTTTCTCAACTTTAGCCGCGATTTTTTTCTCATTCGTATTGCCTTCCCAATTTTAGCCGCGGGTTTGGCCCAAAAACAGCGTATTGGCGGTTTTTTTTGTACGTTTTAGCCGTAAAATTGCCTCTAGACATACCCGGGGAATCAGCGATTTTTATCTTAGTTATGGTCTGAAAGTTGCATCGTGAAATCACGAATAAGCGATTTTTCGCAGTTTTAGCCACGAATATTAGCGCTTTTCCCGCGATATCGGCAAATTAGAGCAACACGAGTCGATTTTGTGCGCTGTTGTAAAGTGTGCAGGTACTCTTGGCTCCATCTCCTCCAAAAATGTTGCTGTATGTGTTGAACAAGTTGCCAACGTTTCAAAATCCCAGGATTCTTCGTCTCAACGTTTTCATGAGGAAGGGATATTAGGGGTCCCATAATCAAGAAGTGCCCCGGAGTTAATACGGATGCGTCGTTGGGATCTTCACCAATACTGTGACGAACTCTTCGTATGTCAAAGACATGTTCTTCACGACTCTGGTTAGGTGGGTTTTCACGGATTTGACGAGAGCCTCATGAAGTCCACCGAAATGTGGCGACAAAGGAGGTTGGAAATGCCATCGGATTCCTCGAGACGAGAGCGAATACTGACTGTCATCAGAAGTCATCATTTCTGAGAAGAATCGACGAATCTCGCGGCTGGCTCCGACGAGATTGGTGCAGTTGTCCGAATATAAATCTGCGGGGCAACCGCGACGAGAAACAAATCGGTCCAGGGCTGCTAAAAATGAAGAGGTGGTCAGATCCGAAACCACTTCCAGATGTGCTGCTTTCACCGCAGTACAGACGAAACAAACAATGTAGGCCTTATAGACTCGAGACTTTCTCAAGGGGCACGACTTGATCAAAAACGGACCGGCTAAGTCGACTGACGATTTAAGAAACGGCCTGGCTTGGTTGACTCTAAAAGATGGCAGGTCACCCATGAGAGGTGCTACGAATTTTGGGCGGGCTCTGAAACAAGTCAAACATTTGAAAATAACAGAGCGAACAGCTCTGCGTCCCGACAGGGCTGCGTACGGGCATGGGCTGCGAAGTATAGCAAGTAACGCCAAAGCGCTCAAGTGACCGAATTGCACGTGATAAAAGGTTACCAGAAGGTCGACGAATTTTGACTTTGATGGTAGAACGATAGGGTGTTTGGAGTCCTCGTTCAGACTTGATTCTTTCAATCGACCTCCGACTCGAAGTGCTCCCTCTTCGTCTAGAAAGGGGGAAAGGCGAACTAGAGGGCCTTTCGATAACTTATCCTGCCGAATTAATTTGATATCTTCGGCGAAAACATGACTTTGTACAGTTTTTACCCAAAAGAGGAGAGATCTTTGGAGCTCCTGGGTGCGAAGGGGTCCAACATACCTCGTTTTCGAAGGGGTAATGGCCCGAAAAACAAATGCTGTTACCCTTTGAAGGTGAGAAAACGACGAGGTTCTGTCCAATAAGTTTTCAAGTGGAAAAGTACCACACTTTTGTGTTAATAAGACGATTTCTTGACGATTGCCTTTCCTTTCTTCTAAATTGACAGACGAGATCGGTGGCTGTGTAGATTGGGTCAACCCAGGCCAATGACGAGGCGGTCCTGAAATGAACTTGGGACCCGTCCACCACAGATTAAAGTTTACGAATTCACCTGGATACATGCCTCGGGATGCACAATCTGCCGCATTGTCCTGTGATCGGACGTGTTTCCACCACGACGGTTGAGTTTTTTCTTGGATGAACGAAACTCGGTTGGCTACGAACGTTTGCCATCTGCTAGCAGGTGAGGCTAGCCAGTGGAGGACGATTGTTGAGTCAGTCCAACAATTGATGGACGAGATTTCAATTTCACCATCGAAAGTACGAAGAACCGACGAAAGGAGTTTGACCAACAGTACAGCTCCAAGCAATTCAAGACGAGGCAGTGTGACATGCTTTTTTAGGGCAATTCTTGTCTTCGAAGTGATAAGATGCGACTTGAATTGATCATTTTCCGAGACGACAATGAAAATAACGGCCGCATAAGCTGCTTCCGACGCATCCGAAAATCCGTGCAACATAAATTTTGTATTAGACGAACGAAGATGATTGAAAAACCGAGGGATTCGAGGGAAAGTTGGACTAGTTCTTCATTGAAGCGGTTCCAACGAGCTTGAATCTCTAGAGGGAGATCGTCATCCCAGTCAAGTCCATGTCCCCAGATGTCTTTGATCAGAATTTTGGCCGTCAGGATGCATGGAGACAAAAAACCAAGTGGATCGAAGATCCGTGCCAATGGCGAAAGAATTCCTCGTTTTGTTGACGGTTGCTCGGAACTAGTGACTCTATAAGCGAAAGTGTCGGACTTGGCATTCCAGAACATTCCAAGGATTTTAGAAAATAAATCAGCGTCAAAAGATACTTCGTTTGTGTGAGTTTCAGAAGTGTCATCTTCATTCAAAACCGAGGGATGGTTCGATTGCCATTTTGTCATCTCAAACCCTGCTTTTTTGAGAAGCTGGTCTATTTCAATTTTAAGCTTACGAGCGTGCGAAACATCTGGGCAGGATGCGATCAGATCGTCGACGTAAAGGGACTTAAGCAGAGCTGCGCTGGCGAGAGGAAACGACGAGCCTTCGTCAGAAACCAGTTGTTTGAGGGTTCTGATGGCTAAGAAAGGCGAACAACTTAGCCCGAAGGGCAAAGATTCCATTTCGAAAACTTCGATCCGCGACTCTCTTCAAAAACGCCAAAGTATCCTTTGGTAGCAACGGTGCGGCTCCTTGACTTTAACTTGTAGAAACATTTTCCTAATGTCGCCAGTAAGCACAATTGCGTGAAACCGGAACCGAGTCAAAAGATCGGAAATGTTTTGTTGAAGTTTTGGTCCGGCAAATAGCGTGTCGTTCAAGCTGCGACCGTTGTCTGAACGACAAGACGCGTCGAAAACGATGCAAACTTTAGTTGAAGTGCTGCTCTCGTTTACAACGCAGTGGTGCGGTAAGTAATAACAAGGGCTTGAAGAGTCAACGTTTTCGATTTTGTTCAAGTAACCCTCATCCAAAAATGTTTGTAAAGCGAGGTGATATTCCGTTTTGAGAGCAGGCTGCTTCTCCAGACGAGCTTCTAAAAGTCGTAATCTTGTTTCGGCGCCTTTGCGGGAGTTACCGAGCACAGGTTCTCCCGGTTTCAATAACAAAGGAACGGCGTATCTACCATTTTCCAATCGTTTCACCTCTTGGCTGTATAAATTTTCACAATACGCATCATCAGGGTGTTCAGGAATGAGCTCAGGGATGTCATCCAGCTGCCATAACGACTCAGAAATGTTTTCTAATGTCAAGTGAAACGAATGGACCTCACTCTCAGGGGGTTCAACGCTGTCAGCCAACGATAAAAATGAAGAAGATTGCACGGGTCCCATCAGGGTCTATCCGAAAATAGTTTGCATGGCTATGGGAGTTCCAATTGGGCCGGTTCGTCGCCCCTCTAGGAAAATCTGAGGTAGTAAATCGGCTCCGATCAACAAAGATACGGGTCCGGGCACTGAAAACCCGGGATCTGCGAGGTTGAGACCCTTCAAGTGATCGCAAAGATCGGCAGCGTGGGCAGACGAAGGTAAATGACCCGAAATTCGGTCGATGCAGTAAGCGTTAACCCTTAATTTGGGTTCGTTTCTTTCGGTTGGATGGATAACGAAAGAAGTGATATGGTTGACCGACACGACTTTTTTGTTTGCCAAGCCTCTCACGGAAAGTTCAGCTTGTCTTTTTGGTAGGCCAAGCTGGGAAGCAAGAGAGTCAATAATGAAAGAACTTTGGCTTACTGAGTCCAGGAGCGCTCGGACTCTATAGGTACTCTTTATTATGTCGAGTTTGAATCGAAACCATGACGGTTGATAAGAGAACTGTGTGTGAGGACGACGAGGACGGGTGGGTATAATATGTGTTAGACGATTTTGAAATCGAAGTTGCGTCAGACGAGTGAGAGGATTCTTCCTCGATGGGTTTCTCACAGGAGGAATCAGTCGCACGATACCGATTGGATGGTTGGAAGTGTAGAAGCGTGTGGTGCTTCGACCCACAAGTCCGGCAAGTGTTCTTGCTTCGACATTTAGTGAATAAATGGTTCGAGTCAAGACAGTTCTTTGGCTACCAGAAAACGATCACGAGGTGTCTTTTTGAGAAATGAAGGGCAACGACGAAAAGGGTGTTCCTGCTGACACATAGAACATTGCGCCACTGACGTCCACAGGACGTTTCTCGATGTTTTCGGAGTCGGCTTTAATGGCGACGAATCGTGAGGAGTGGGTTTCTTGTTGTAGAGACTCACAGACTACAAAGATCTCACTCTATTTTCTAAAAACGTGATGAGGTTGTTAAACGAGGGGAAAACATCGACATTGTTTAATTCAAATTGTTCGCACGTCTGAGCATCGAGCTTTTTCATGATCAAGTTGATTAGTGGGAAGTCCCAGTGCTCAGTGGGCAATTCGAGAATTTTTAGCGCGTTGACACTGGTCTTAACGGTGGTCAGGAACGATTTCAAAGACGAGGGTTTTTTCCCACAGGGGGATGATCAACGACGTGGCTCGAGGACAGTCGAAGTGTTTTACCACACTATCCCAGGCGACGTCGAAGTTTCCGTCTTCAAATTTCAATCCGGAAACGATGTCGAGTGCGTCGCCCTTTAGCGTCGACTTGAGGTAGTGCAGGCGTTCGACATTAGAAAGTTCAACATTCTCGATTACCAATGAAGTAAATAACGATCTATACTTGGACCACTCGTCTGGGACTTTGGGGTCGAAAATGGGTAGTTGTAATCGAGGTAGAATGTCTCGGCGATTGGTTTTAGGGTCGAAACGATGATTATCGTTGTCATGTTCCACAACTGTAACATAATCTCCAGCGATGCTCGGAGACCTAATTTGATCGGCACGGTGCCCGACTTGGTCAGGCGACGGGGTACGATTGGGACTTAGTTCGGTTCGAATCGTGGTTACATGGCTCGACCTGGACTGGAGGGTGACACAAAGTGTCGTAAAACGATCGAGTAGAGCGTAAAGAGCGTCGTCGTTGACGCCATCAGGCCTTTCGTCTGAGCCAATAACGAGAAATAAGCCGTCGGTCAAGAGGGACTGATCCCGTAAAATGTTGTTTAATTCGATTGCGTCTGCCAAGGACAGCTCTTCCTTCTCTATTATAGATTCTAAGCGACTAGAGTAAAACTTTACTTTAGATATGTTTACCTTCAATCTTGCCGTTTCCATTTCGTTGAGTGTACCTTTTCCGTTCGACTACAATCCAGCTCGGAGGACCAACAATGAACCGGATTTGAGGCTCGGTTCGTGCCTTATTTGCCCGGGTGACGACGGGCAACGAAAACCAAGAGGGAAAAGGTACGAAGTAGTGCGGCGAAGAAATTAGGCAAAATAATTCACGAACGAATAAAAACTATATTGTCATACTTCACGACCAAGGTGACTAAACTTTCTATAGGTGCCGCAGATCTTCGGCCATTACTGTCCTTCACCTACGTCACGAGCAGTCCCAACCGCCTTTGCACTGGACCCAGTACATTATTAATTGCTATCGGGCTGTGATTTTTGAGAATTTATAAACTTCAATTTCAACATTAACCTGCTCTAAGGTGAGCAATCGGGAGTAAAGGACCGCTGGTGACGTCAGTCCCCAACCCTCTCGCCTGATCGACAGGGGGAAATCTGCGGCACCTATAGAAGAGTTTAGTCACCTTGCTTCACGACCAAAAAAAACTATATGAAACACACTCGATGAACTTTGTACAATTTGTTAACTTGAAACAACGAAAGAAAAATTAAGACTCAACATTTTGCGAGAAACAGTTCCGGATCATGAGTTGTTATCAGACAAAAACGTGTGTGAGAGAGAGAGAGAGCAAAAAGGCGCGCTCGGTAACGCCACACGCCAATGTGGAGGCCTCCGGTTGGCGCCTTCAGTCTAAGACGAACAATTAGCGTATTTTTTGTAATTTATTATACATTATAGCCCGTATCGGCAATTTTTCTTCCAATTTTAGCTATCGATTAGCACTTTTTCACCAAATATCCTTCAAAAGCTACGGATTGGTGTTTTGATTTTTTTTTTTTTTTTTTTTTCATTTGTATCCGCGAATTAACGTTTTTTCTGTACGCGAATTGGTTTTTTTCTCAATTTCTTGGACGAAATATCCAGTGATTTTTCTCGACTTTAGCCGCGATTTTTTACTCATTCGTATTGCCTTCCCAATTTTAGCCGCGGGTTTGGCCCAAAAACAGCGTATTGGCGTTTTTTTTTTGTACGTTTTAGCCGTAAAATTGCCTCTAGACATACCCCGGGAATCAGCGATTTTTATCTTAATTATGGTCTGAAAGTTGCATCGAGAAATCACGAATAAGCGATTTTTCGCAGTTTTAGCCACGAATATTAGCGCTTTTCCCGCGATATCGGCAAATTAAAGCGCTTGGGCATCAGCGTATTTGCTCTATTTTAATTGCAAATGCACGTCCAGAAGGCGTGAATTTTCTCAATTTGAGCCATCATATAGTAGCGCTTTTTGTTTGTTCAATCGAATATTCAGCAACACTGTTTGCTGATCACCAGCAACGTTCTATACTCTCCTGGTCGGATGGACTGAAAATCGTCGAAATTAGCCAAATCGCTTTTGTATCACGTGCTCCATTATTACTAAGTTAAAATCCTGGATCCACCACTGATTCAAATTATAATGTAATTTTTGTTTGATAAATAATTTCAAGACACTTCGGTGTAAACGAACCCAGTGAAGCGTAAAGCTAGATCTATACCAATAAGTATAAAAATGGCCAAATTACTTTCAGGACATACCTACCGAGAGGTTTCAGTGACCCAAACTGAGCCAGGTCAACTCATTGATGTGGAATACACAGTCACCAAGTTTACAATTGGGAAAACTACCCAGTGCTAATAGTTTTCGGGAATTAGGAAAAATCTTGAAAGACGAACCGTTCAAAAGTGTGTCGAATAAATCGCCAAGGTTTTGATCTCAAAGTAATGGAAATAGATGAGACTTTCGCATTGGGTGGCAATCCATTAACTCTACTGAAGGTTTGGAATCATCGATTGCACCATCATACAATTCACTCGGTTGTCCCGCACGACTGGGCCTTGATTACTCTCTCATTCTCTCTCTCTCTTGAGTCTTTCAAGGGTCTGATGATGTTGGATGGGGGTGAGTAGTCACTAGTCAGGGAGTCCTTGGCGCATTTGTTGAGTAATCTGTCATTTATTATTGTTAGTGTGACCGAGGGATTTTTTTTTTTGTGGGAGGGGGCGTAACAAAAAAAAAAGGTCTGGCGACAGGTGCTTCCCTTATTTTGTGACGGGGGAGAAGAATTCAAGAAAAAATTGTATACGTGGGTACGTATTATTTAATATTGGGGTATTTGTTAACAATATTTTCAGTAAAACCTGTTTCCTCTTCTTCAAAAATACATCAATAAGAAAAGCTTGGGTAAAGGAAAATTATTTCAAGTTATTTTCCAAAATGAGAGAAAAATGAAGGAATAGTAATCTTCAGCTTCTCTCCAGTTACCCTCACTCGCCAGACCAATGATTAATAAAGGACCTTAAAAATTCTCCATTCTGCGCGTCACGTTGGGATGAAATTCAAGTGCCAAGTCCCTCAATTACTACCCCAGGGACTGTGAATAATGCAAGCTCATTTTGTTCGGGAGCCTTAAAAATGCACAGCTCGCAATTGCGAAAAAGTGTGCGCCGAGGGGTTGTGTGGTGTGGAAGGGAGAGAAGGACGAAAAGGCACAAATAACCGGTCTGATCCAAGGGAAATAACACTGACCTTTTCTAGTGCTATACTTTATCCCACCTCATTTCCCAGTAACTTTTATCCCACCTTTTGTCCTTTACAGGGGGTCCTCTCCCTTCGGTTTTCTATCACTCACTTGCACATACTTGTACGCTTCGTCCTTTTATTGCTGTTTTTAATCTATGAAATGCGGAGTGATGAGTTTGCTTGGGGAGTATGGTGGTGGTGGGGTGGCGGGTCCCTCTAATTTTTCCAAGACTCTCCCTATAACGTACAGAACGTGAATGACTGGTAGTGGTTGGGAAGGGGGGGTAGGGGACAAAATCTCGAAAAGCTGTGGCTAATGAAGGAAACTGAGGGAGGGAAACGCTCGACAATATTGTCCGTCCACCTACGCCGAACGCCTAATTGCTCATGTCGATTGCTTCGAGTGACTCATCCTGACCCTTCTCAATCAGTCTCTCTCACTCATTCTTTCTCTTTCTCCCGCCAGTTTGAAAATTCCTTTTATATCGGCCCTCTTCATTCTTCTTCCTAACTAAGTTTAATGGCTAGGTTCAAGTTTGGGATCGAACACTATGGGTTTCTGGTGGGTGTGGGGGGAGGGGAGGGGGCGAAATGGAATCATGAAACTCATGCGCATCAACGCTCTATTGTTTGCCTCTTCTTTGGATTTTTCTAGCTGACCGTCAAAAAAGCATCCCCAGTATTATGAAGTTTAAATAAATTAAAAGTTGATTATGATTCTTGGTTTGACTTTGGGAAGAGTCGTATGCAGGTTTTAAGTTGGCAATTGCGGATTTTTTACAATTTTCGATCGAGTGTACATCATACCTGCGTGCTTCGATTTTCATGAATAAGCCAAAGATCTCGAGCATGTTAAATTATTATGAAAATATGAATTTTTGGTGGTTCTTTGAACCTCTATGGTGATTCAGTCTAATGGATTTCTGTAGTTCTGAGATTTTTATATTTTGTAGGCATTTAATTACTTCAACGTTAGTGAAACACACTCCGTCACCTTTCCGGTGTAAATTTTTCACACTCTACGGACAAACTGTCTCAAGAAGCAATAAATCCTAGAAAAGCGGAGGGCCTCGGAAAGTGAGAATCCCTGTTTTAAAACTTGCCTCTTTAGAACACGCTCCTCAACTCTGAAGGGGAAGAGAGGCCGCGTATGGTAACCATTTGTTGTAATGAATGATAACTGCAGGGGGTGCCCTCAACTAACCCGCCCCCGCCATACCACGCCTTAGCTATTTGCCATTCACAGCCCCTATACGTCACTTTCTCGCATCGGCTTGGCGGTGAGAAGGCAAAAGGAAGTTTTTAAAAACGAGGCAAGCTACAGCGCAGATTAAACACAAAGTGGTAAATTTGTCGCAACTGGCATTTTTACACCTGGCACATTTGTGAGGGGTTGGCTCCCTATAAACATCCGGCTTGTACAACAATAAGGAATAGAAGAAAATCCTTCTCCTTTTCAATGCCTGGGGCCTTTTACTTCCACGTTTTTTTTTCCACTGTAATCGATTAAATTCTGATTTTTTCCAATAGAATAGAAAATATTATGATTGGAAATACTCCACAGGCGTAGCAAGGGGCGTGCGGCGTGTGCGGTCCGCACCGGGTATCACTACCCTGGGGGCATCAAACCCGCTGTTATGTTATGCGATCACCGCTACCTAGGAATAGGAAACAAGAACGTGAATTTGTAAGGGAACGTTTTAGCGAAGACATCGGCCGACGGCCGCAACATTACGGCACGCCTTGCGCCTTCCTAAGGAAACCCAAGCAGTAAGCAGCTAAGCTCCCCATCGATCCAACACGCAACATCCGTTGATGGGTGAGGCCACTGGCGGACCTACACGTATCAGGGGCCCGGGGCGGAAACCTTCAAGAGGCCCCTAAAAGTCTCTAATTATACATACCAATTACAAACCTCTATTGGTAACCGCTAAGGCCTTTTCCTTGTTTTAGGCAAATCACCGCTATTTCCCCAACCTATCCGCCAAACAGCGCTTATGCCAAGTTTAATCCACGAATTTCTCCATTTTAGCCGCGAATGAGTGCTTTTTGTCAACTTTACCAGCAAATTAGCGCTTTTCGCCGCGGAGTAGTGGGGTATTCCCACCCCTCCCCACCTTATAGACATAAACACGCGCTTTTTCTCAACTTTAGCAGCAAACTAGCTTTTTTATCCTGTGAATCAGCGATGTTTCTTAACTTTTTCTCGAGTTGGCGTTTTTCACAATTTTCACAAATTAGCGATTTTTTCTAGAAGGAACCAGAGAATTAGCACTTTACTCGGTTTGAACTGAAAATTAGCATTTACTCAATATTAGCCGCAAAATAGCGGGTTTTTCTAAATGTTTACGACAAATTAGCATTTTCTTGTTCACCATAACCATACGCTACGGATCAGCGTTTTTTCCTCAGTTTTAGCCGCAATTCGCCGGTTTTTCACCCATGGCCATAAATTGGCGCTTTTTCGTAATTTTAGCAGCGTAGTAACGTTTCTAACCCGTCTGTTCATTTTAACCACGAATTGGCGTTTTCCGATATTTTAAGTGCAAATTTAATAAATTTAATAATTAAGTGCAGCGTATTAGCACTTTTTTCAATTCAGGCTGAAAATTAACCTTTCTCTTAATTTTAGTCAGAATAATTACTGATTTTCTCAATATTAGCTGCAAATTAGCGGGTTCTTCTCTATTTTAGCACCGCATCAGCATTTTTAAAATTTTATTAGTGGATTAGCGCTTCTTCTCAGTTCTAGCTGTGAATTAGTGTTTTTTGTTGTTTTTTTCTTATAACCATGAATTTGCCATTTTTCTCAATTTCAGTCACAAAGTTGCCCTCAGAAGGCGAGATGGTGGAATTAGAAATTCTTGAACACTTTATCCGAAATTTTTTCCCTCAATTTTAGCCGCCAATTAGCGCTTTTTTTCACTTTTAGCTGCGTAGAAGCGTTTTTAGCCAGTGAATTCGCGAATTTTCTCAATTTTAGCCACGAGTTGGCGTTTTCCTCAATTTTTAGCCGGGAATAGCACTTTTTCCCTATTTGAGCTGAAAACTAGAGTTTTTATTTTATTTATGCCGGGCTAACTAGTGAATGTTTTCAATATTAGCTGCGTTTTTTTGTTTTTTGTTTTTTTTTCACATTGGCATTTTTTTCCTTTAATTTTTGCTATGGATTAGCGTTTATTGTTTAGTTTTTTCCTCGAACTTTTAGTGATTTTCCCCAATTTTGGCCACGGGTTAGCACTTTTCCTCAATTTTAGCCACGAATTATCGTTTTCCTCATTTTCAGCCACAGATTTCATTTTTAGTAGCGAATTAGCACTTTTTCTCAGTTTGAGTTGAAAATTAGTGTTTTTCTTAATGCTAGCCGCCCTAATTAATATATTTTTTAAATTTTAGCCGTGTTGTTTTTTAGATTTTAGGCCCGCGTAAGCAATTTTTTTGTCTACTTTCTGCTTTGGCTTAGCGCTGGTTCTCAGTTTGAGCCTCGAATCATTCAGAAGCTATACGGATTTGCGTTTTCTCAATCTCAGCCGGGAATTGGTGATATTCTTCATTTTCGATCCGCGAAATAGCGTTTTTCCTCAACTTTATCCGCGAATTAGTGATTTTTCTCCATATCAGCTGTTAAATAGCGTTTTCTGATAGTTTTGCAGCGAATTAGCAAATCTTTTCGCCATTTCAGTTGTGACTTTGCCATTTTGGCCCAATTTTAATCGAATTAGCGTTGTTTTTGTCGATATCAGCCGCGATATTTTTTTTTTTTACTTGTACAACCTTGAATTACAAGCGTGTATTCTCAATTGTAGCCGCGGGCTTGGCCCAAAAACAACACTTTTGCATTGATTTCTACATTTTATCCGAGGAATAGCCTCCATACACTGTGAATCGACGACTGTTTTTCTCAATCTCTGTCTGGAATTTGCATCGTGAGACCACGAATCAGCGCTTTTTCGCAGTTATAGTCACGAATATTAGCGCATTTTCATAAGTTTTTGCCGCGTCAGCCAGTTCTAAATTGCCTATCAGTATATTAGTGCGCTTGTAAGGACCTAACGAAACTGGGGACGGTCTGTTTTCTCTATTTTATTCATGAATTTTCCTCAAGAAGGCGTAAATTTCTGTATTTCAGCCACCAGAATAGCACTCTCGGGGGCTCAATAGAATAGTCAGCCCACACTCTTTTGCTGATATAACTTGTAACGTTATATTCTCCAGGTCGGATATAGACTGAAATTCGTAGAAAGGAGTCTGAGAGAACTCTGAGTTAACGTAACTCAAACCTTAACTCTTGGTGGTGAAATCCATCATAAATATAACACAAATGGGACCGAAAACTGTTAAGTAACTACTGAAAGTTGGTTATTTGGCCATGTAATCGATCAAATTTATTGATTTGAGGCTTGTGTAATATTAATATTATCACCGACGAAACGGCACCTCTGTATCAGGGCAAAAATCTGCCCTGATGCTGTGAGGCCGAATTAGGGATTTTTTTCACTTCTATAGCCATGAACTGACGTTTTTTCTCAATTTATCCACGAAGTTGCCTCCACAACCCACGAAATTCTCAATTTTAACAGTGAATAAGCGATTTTTCCTCAATTTCGGCTGTGAAATCTTTTTTGGCCTCGATTTCGGCTCTTTGTCTAATTTTTCTCGAATTTCACAGCGATTTAGCCATGTCTTTCCATTAAATCACAAACTAGAGTTGTTGTTTTTTTTTTTTTTTAACTTTAGCAGCGAATTATTGATTTTTTCGCATTTCCTGCTTGTCCATTTTAACAGCCAATTAGCAGCTTTTCTCCATTTCAGCAGTAAATTAACGCTTTTTCTTCATTTTAGCAGCGAATGAGCCCTTTTTCTCCATTTCAGCTGCGACATAGAGATTTTTCTTAATTTCAGGAGCAAATTGGCACTTTTTCCTTACAGCCTATGTATTCACATTTATGTAGCTAAGAAGTACTGTTTTTCTCAATTTTAGCCGCGAATTAATGCTTTTTCTCAATTTTGGCCGCGAATGAACGCTTTTTCTCCATTTCAACCAAGAATTAGCAATTTTTTTTCAATTTCAGCCACGAAATTGCCTTTGAATGCTGTGAATTCACGTTTTTCCTCAATTTTACCGGCGAATTAGCGCTTTTCCTTAATTTTGGTTGTGAATTAGCGATTTGTTCAGATTTAGACACAAATTAGCGCTTTTCCCCAATGATGGCAGTGAATTAATACTTTTTATTCATGACGTTCACATTTAGCCATTTTAGTGAATTTTCTCAATTCTTATAGTTAATATAATGCGCTTTTTAAACCATAATAACCGTGAATTATAGCACGCCGTTTCCCAACTTGGGCTATGAATTATTATCGGTGTAATCACATTTACCATTTAATACCGCTTTCCCTCAATTTTAGCGACGAAATAGCGATTTTTCTTTATTTCAGCACCGAATTATCGTGTTTTGTTTCTATTTGAGCTGTGAACTGACGTTTTTCTCCATTTTAGCCGCAAATCAACGTTTTTTGAGTAAATTTTTCCCACATTAGCGCTTTTTATCAATTTTCAGCAATGAATTAGCGCTTTTTTTCAATTAGAGATTTTTTTAAATTTCATCCCCGAATGAGCACTTTTTCTCAGTTTCAGCCTCTAAGTTACCTCCAAAAATTGCGAGTGGGCGTTTTTCCCATTAGAGGTCTGAATGATCGATTTTTGTCTTTAGCTCTTAGTTTCAATACGTTGTAGGCCTTTAAAAGGCTGAAAACATTTAGAAGGCTTTCTAATGTGCTATAGTCTTCGGGTAAATACGCGGGGAAAAGCGCTAAAACTCACGGCTGAAATAGCGAAAAAGCCCTGACTCACAGGGCAGTATAAAACGAATTAAATCACTAATTCGGGGCTAGAAATGAAAACAAAACAAAAAACACCAATGTGCGGCAATAATTGAGAAAAAGCGCTATTTCGCCGCTATAAAACTGAGAAAAAGCTGCAGTCCATCGCTCAGCAGGCTCGACTATCATTTCTTGAAAACGTCAATTCACAGCATTGTTCCGAACATTGGGACTGAAGTTGAGACAAATCGCTAATTCACGTCGATAAAACTGAAAAAAATCTCTGATTCACAGCTAAAATTGAGAAAACCACCTAATTCGCGGCTATAACTGGGAAAATCGGCTAAAGTAAAGTAAACCACTTTTATTCGCAACTAAAATCTTATCGAGAAATAATACGCCAATTCAAGGATCAATTTGAGAAAATCCGCTTGCACACGGCAAAAATTGAGGAAACGCGGTAATTTGCGGCTGAAATTGAGAAATAATTCTCGACACCGCGTCAAAATTTAAAGAAAAAACGATAATTCACGGACACATGTCATCAAAAACCCGCTCATTTACAAACAGAGACAATTCCCGCTCAAATTGATGTAGAACGCTCATCTGCAGCTAAAATAAAAATAATTAAAGATTAAATTCACGTCTAATTTCGGGAAAAAGCGCTTACCATCAGCTAAAACGGAAAAATATGTTAATTCGCGGATAAATTTGAGAAAATGCTCTAATTCACATTGAGGAATGTGGTGAATTCTCGGCTGGGAATAAAGAAATAATTGATCGCCATAGTTTGGGAAAACAATTCGCAGTTAAAATGAGATAACAGCGCTAATTCACGGCAAAAATAGAAGCCAAGCGCTAATGTGAAGCTAAATTTTGAAAAACGCCAATTCACGGATTTTGTGTGGAAATTCCTCTTCTGTTAAAACGTAGAAAAACGATAAATTGCCGAAGAATTTGAAAAAAATCCGCTAATTCACTGCTAAAATTGAGGAAACGCCAATAATTCACGGTTTCTATACATAGAGGCAAGTTTGCAACTGAAACTCAGAACAAAATAGAGAGAGAATTATGGTTGAACCCCTCCAGAGATGAATTCCTAGATTCGCCACTGCTATAAGGTATAAGGTGAATTACTTACAAACGAAAACGGCATTATTTTCGTCGTTTTGTTGTAGTTTTTTGCCCCAGCAAAGCCCAACTACAGCAAAAGTGCAACCAAAGCAAGGCTTCAACTGTAGTAAAACTCTAAGTACAGAAAGCTCTAACATACAGTAAGTAAGAACCTCAAAACTACAGTAAAGCTCCAACCACAGCAACATCCCAACCACAGCAAAGCTCTAACCACAGTTAAAACCTTCAACCACAGTAAGGCCCCAACCACGGCAAAGCTCCAAAACACCCTTCACGACAGGCCTTCATGCCAGATCGCATTGTAGTCGTACGAGGGGCTCGCGGGACTAGATCAACACTGCGTTTGCGCCTAGGTATATGAAGAATCATGCGCGTGGTTGTCGAACGCTAATTCGCGCGAGTGTACAGACTGTGGACTGTCACTTTCCCGTCCTGATTTCACACTTTTGCAGTGCAACTAGACTGCAAAAGCGCAAGGCGTCCTGCCAACTACAATCGGTCTGTCTCCTGTAACGAATGTTGTTTCTATCGATGTGTAAGCTGATAACTCGAGTGTAACCTGCGGGATCACCTAAGAAAAGGCAGTCTCCTCTGCCTCTGCTGTCGTTCGTTTGTTTCTGTTAATTTTAATTAAACTGTTTTGACGTTTTTATTCCTTTTATGAACTATTACATGGTGTCAGAAGTGTTTTCGGGCTTCTTGTGTGTCGTTGTGAACTGTCTGTAACGTCGTTTTTGTCATGTCTGACTCTGAATTTGACTCCGGAGGTGGCTCTCTGGTTATGCCGTTCACTGGAAATCTCGCAGAAAACTGGCGGAAATTAAAAACTGGACGAAGCTTCCTCGTATCTGACAACTTTTCAGACGCCACCGCCGTTTGGGCGATTCCATTTTTTAAGGGTTTGCTTCGGCGTCAACAGCGTGCCTGAACTTTTTATGCAAAAAATCTTAGAAATTTTTGGAAGAAATGATGGGTGCTCCCCGTATTTTGATGACTTGATTATCGCTGCTTCCAACCCAGAAGAATATGACAGAATCCTCAGAAAAGTTTTCGATCGAGCTGAAGAGTATAACGTTCACTTTAATTTAGACAAACTCCAGTACCGTAAACCTTTCTTGGAATGATTCTGTCCAAAGAAGGTGGAAGTATTGACCCTGACCGCTGCACAGCAATCGGCAATATGTCTCGGCTCGAAGAGAAAAAAGCGGTCTTTCGGTTTTTAGGTCTGATCAAATATCTGAATCCCTTCATAAAAAATTTAGCGTCAAAAACCGAACATTTTCGTAATTTAACGCGTTGTGACGCCGATTTTCAGTGGTGCGAACAACACGAACGCGAGTTCCTTAGCCTAAAGAAGGAGCTGACAACTGCCCCTGTTCTTTGGTTTTTCGATGCACGAAAGCCAATCACGTTGCAAGCAGACAGCTCCCACACTGGGCTGGGTGCATGCTTACTACAAGAAGACCGGCCTATAGCCGGAATGGTCGATGGAAGTATACGTAGTTTCTGTCTCCAACTCTTCAATTGCATTATAGCTGCAACAGTGTCCGTACCGATTTATAATCTCGATGACATTGCGTGAGCTCGTTAAACTCTTCATGGCCATGCCTAAACTTATATGTTTTGATGTTTTGATTCTTCCATTTCCATAGCGCACTGCCTAGCTACTGAGGTCCATGCAATTTTTCGTTTTGTTTCGTTTATTCTGCATCTTATTCTATTGACAAGCGTTTGATTCAGCCTTTCGTTCAGTCCGTTGGAGGCTGGGTGATCGATGGCCGTGTAGACATGATTTATATTGTTTTCTTGAAGATATCTCGTGAAGTCTTTCGCGCTCAGGCCTGCATACTGGTCTGTGAGCAACGTGCCGATTTGATGTTCGCTCTGCACTTTTTTAATTAGTTTTATGAATTCGTTAGCAGTTTGGTTTGGTGACGTTGATATAAATGCGAAGCGAGTGAAGTGGTCTACTAGGAGGTGTAGATACCTTTTTGTTGATTTGTTTCCTCCAAATCCCCATATCGTGTCGATGGACATTATTTGAAAGGGTTCACTTGCTGGACTCAAGTGGCCTAAGAAACCTATGGGTTTAGTGCGTCTATATTTATTTTTGAGGCAAATTGTGCATGTGGAACAGAAGTGTTGAATTTCTTTGTACATATTGTGGAAGTAGTAATAATTTTTGATTGTATTTATAATGTCTTTCGGCCCTACGTGGCCGTATTTTAGGTGCTTGAACGAGTTGCAAGCCGTATTCCTTATCGATTATTATTTGTTCTCTAGCCCTAGTTTTCCGCAAGATTATTCCGCGTTTTAAAATATCGCGTTTTCCCTTAGTGATGTTCTTCTGGCTATCCCGAATTTCCTCTAACTCAAGCAGATTAGCTGTGCGTAGTTGTTCATGGTCATCTGTGTTGTAGTCACTTGCGAGTACTGGGTTTCTCGATAGGCAGTCCGCTTCTGCATTTGCGGATCCCGATCTGTAGATTATGTCGAAATCATACTGTCAGAGATAGTTTGCGAGATCGCCTAGCTCCTCACCTGTCCTTGCTTTCAATTTGAGATTTTCCAGAGGTTTATGATCGGTAATAATTTTAAATTGGCGGCCTATCAACCAGTACCGCCAGTATTTCACGGCTTCTTTAATCGCTAAACTCTCCAAGTAGATAGCTTTTTGTCTCTTTTGGCTCTCGTTGAGCTTCTTGGAGAAGTAAGCAAAGGGGGTTTCAACTCCGTCGGGTTGAGGCTGCTTAAGGATCGCTCCGATACCTTCTATGCTCGCATCAGTATAAATTACGATCGGTAAGTTTCGGTCAAAAATGGCTAGCACGGGTGAGGATGTTAGGTAAGTTTTGATTCGCTCAAAAGCTTCTTGGCATTGTTGCGTCCATGCGAATTTGACGTCTTTTCGAAGAAGATAGTGAAAAATGTCAAGTGTTTTTGCTGCCTTTTGGATGTATTTTAGGTAGAAGTTTATTTTTCCCAGAAACTGACGAATATTTTTTTTATTTTTTGGCGTAGGGAAGTTTTTAATAGCTATTAAATTATCGTTGAGAGGTCTGACTGCGTTGTTTTCTATGTCGTGACCCAAATATTGCATGGAATTATTGGCAAAATTGCATTTGATGAACTTTAGTTTGAATCCCACCTTTTTGATTGCCTCCATTAGAGCCTCGAGATGTCGGATGTGTTGTTCAAAAGTTTTAGAGAAAATGAGTATGTCGTCTATGTAGTTACAACAGAAGTCACCTAGCCCATTCCGTCGGATGATACCCGAGAGTATTCTTTTGAAAATTGCGGGTGATGTTTTTAAGCCAAACGGCATGGCGACCCACTGCCAGTGGCCGTGTTGGGTAATAAATCCCGTTTTATATCGATCTTTGGTACGTATAGGTATGGTCCAGAAGGCCATGTTAATATCTAAGGCGGAAAACCATCTGCAATCTTGGGTTTTGGCTATAATGTCATCAATGAGCGGAAACGGCTGGCTCTCAGGAACCAGAAGTTTGTTTAGTTCCCTGAAGTCCACGCATAATCTTGTTTTTTCTTTTTTATTACTTTCACCTGTTTTTTTGTACGCCAGCGTGACCGGTGCGGCGAATGGCGAACATGATTCCTCTATGATGCCGTGGTTTAAAAGCTCACCAATCTGTTTTTCAATTTCCTTCTGGTCATCATAAGAGCACCTATAGGGGTTTTTCGCCATGTATTTGTCTTCCACCAGTTTTATATGTGCTTCGTGTTTTTGCACTGTGCCTAAATCGTATTGGTTTTTTGCGAATAGCGTGCCGTGTTTGTCAATCAAGTCATAAATATGTTGTTTTTTTTTTCAGCATCTAAATGAGCCGTTTTTATTTCAAACTGCTCGATAGGAATATGTTCGTTCCAATTTATTTGAATGTGTTCACCGTTGTGGTTGGTGTACTTTTTTTGTTCCGTGTTAGCCAGGGGGATTTTTAATTCATGATTTTGGCATAACTTGTAATCTTTTATAGTATCTAGGCCAATTAGCATGTCGTATTTAAAGTCTGTATTGTCTATTACAAAAACTCCCCGTGGCGAGTGTGTCTTCTACATGGGTGTCTTTATGGATGGCTCTCTTCGCGTAATAAAATCATATTTGTCGGATCGCTACCAGACAGTCTCCACTGGATCCGAGGTATCGTCTGTTCGTCCGGTCCGGTCCTACACGGTGTTCCGCAAAGCTCCCACTTGGGGCCGGACTTGTGTGCTGTTTTCAACAATGACTTACCGGCTAGCCTGCCTCGATTTGCGCAACTCCAGAATTGCTACATATATGCAGACGACGTCTCGGTGCAATTTGCGCTCCCTGATAGTGACTCGGCCTCCCATTTGGCCTCCCAATGTTCGGAGTTTTTAGAGGCATGGTGTGGCGCAAATAAGCTCATCCTCAATTCTGGCAAGACCCAGTGCCTGGAGGTGACATCAGCGTCGTCGGTGGCGCATTCTCCGCAGGAGCCGCTCAACTTAACTTCCTGGGATTCAAACTGGATAGCAGACTCAATTGGGAACACCACATTGACATGGTCTGCGGAAAGCTCTCTCGCAGTCTATTTTTGTTGCGGCGACTCAGGGGCTCTGTGTCGGAGGTTGCGCTGAGAAGTCTATATTTCGCACACTTTCACTGCCATCTTCTTTATGGGGTTATGCTTTGGGACGCTTCATGTCGGGCTGGTCGCGCCTTTCAGCTTCAGAAGCATGCTGTGAGGCTTCTTGCGGGTTTGAGGCCAAGGGACTCGTGTAGGGAGGCTTTCACTGCTCTTGGGATACTCACCCTCACTTCTGCTTTTGCCCTCCAAGTTTTGAATTACGTGAAGTCTAACTCACAACTGTTCAAGTCACACTCGGATGTCCATGTCCATTCGACGCGGAACGCCAACAAGCTTATAAAAGATAGGACCCGTTTGAGACTCACTAATAAGAGCTTTCACCAACTTGGGATTGATCTCTATAACATGCTGCCTGGATCAGTAGCGCAGCAGCCTCCGAAAACATTCAACAGGAAGCTTAAAGGGCTGTTTCTTGCAAAGGCATGCTACTCCGTGAATGAGGTGAAGGACGCTCTCTGCTCTTGGAAGACTCTGTCTCCGTGACTTTAAATGTTGCCACTTGACGTTGTAATGCCCGTTTGGGTCTCTACAATAAATCAGTTTATTATTATTATTATTTTTTTTTTTTTTTTTTTTTTTTGGGGAGCAGGGAGGTGGAAATGCCTTTACGCACGGAGTGCCGGACTCCTGCCTTACGGCAGACTACCGGCTAAAACCACCCCCCCTTATGGGCATCGACTACTGGGGTCATTAGCCCAATGGATGTTGAAGACGTGTTATGATGTTATGATTTCAGGAGTATGTTACTGTGATTATTGGCTGTTAATGTTATATTTGATATACTGTACGGAATTTACATGAAGTGTATTAGGTGATTGAACTGTTACAGGGTGTAGTAGTAATTGGTCATTTTGAGGAACTTGATAATTTCGGGCAATTTCTTGGACGTAGGTTTGAGTAGTTCGTGGTAGGGTAGATTATCGAGATGAAGTTGTTGTCGAAGAGCGCTCCAACGGGGACATTCTATGATGATGTGGTTCGTTGTTAGTGGTTGGTCACAGTGTTCGCATACTGGGCGTGCTCGGCGCACGAGGTGGTAACTGTGAGTGAGACGTGTATGTCCTATACGTAACCTATTGATTATGATTTCATCTTTTCTTGTGAGGTCAGCAGTTTTGATATGTTGGACTGGATTTATTTGGGGGATAACTGAGTGCATGGTGGATGGGCTACGATCCCAGTCTTGTTGGATTTGTTGATTAGTGATTGTTTTAATGTTGTTTGCGATGTCGAGGGGCGGTAATGGGGGGAATATTTCAGATTGATCAACGGGTGTATTGGCAATGTCTCTAGCAAGTGCATCGACAAGTTCATTTCCCGTGATATCGAAATGACTTGGAACCCAGAGAAAACGAATACATTTTTTTGAACAATGGAGGGCAAATAGTTGATGCTGAATGCGTTGGACAAGTGGGTTTAGTGAGAATTTGTTTTGTATGGCCTGAAGTGAACTCATAGAGTCAGAAATGATGAAAAATTTGGTAGACGGATTATCACGACAGAAGTTGAGGGCTTGGGAAATCGCCTCAAGCTCCGCTGTTAAAATGCACACTACAGGAGAGAGATGAAAGGAATGGTTGTTGGTGTTGTCAACATAGAAGGCACAACCAACGCCAGTTATGGTTTTAGAGGCATCAGTGTAGATTAATATTGAATCAGAGTTTTTGGAAAGAAGTGCTCGAAATTGTTGCATGATTGCAGTTGGATGCAGGTTACACTTTGCTGCGGTATGTAGGGAAAGATCGATAGATGGGTTAGGGATAAGCCAGGGGTAGATAGAAAAGTCGTCGACAGGAAGGACAGGCGGAAGTTCGAAACGAATTCTAGTCGATAGTTCGCGAAAGCGAATTGGGAGTGGACGTGTTCGAGTTACAGAGTGAAGGAACTCTGCTGTTGAATCATCGGAATCGAGAATTGAGTAAAGAAAGTGGTGAGGTCTACTCCGGATAGTATTGGCATATTTTAATAAAAGGTGATTACGTCTGTGATTTAGTGGGGGATGGTTAGCTAATACGTATAAGGTGTCGGTTGGGCTGGTGCGGAATGCACCAAGAGAGATGCGAAGAGCCTGTGTGTAGAGACGCTCAATCGGTCGAAGCCACGATTTTCTAGCCGAAGCGTAGATAATAGAAGCGAAGTCGATTTTCGAGCGTATGAGCGATTGAACTACTCGCAGCAGCATGGTTGTATCACTGCCAAAGTGATGGTGTGCTATGACCTGGAGAACGCGCAGGTCTGATTGACATTTTCGGTGAAGGTGTTGAAGGTGAGGTTTCCAACTGAGGGTATTGTCGAAGATAAGTCCCAAAAATTTGTGTTTGTCGACGTATTGAATCGGAGAATTTTGTATATGAACAACTGGAGGATTGTGCGGACGTCTTAGATGGCAGAAATGAATAGCTACGGTTTTCTGAGAGGAGAATGTTAAGCCAAGGTTTCCGGCTTGTGAGACCAGAATATCTACGGCTGTTTGAAAGCTGCGGACATCCCTGTCGCTGGGGTGGGCTGGATATGATTTGTAGATGGCAATATCGTCAGCGTATAAAGAGATGTTGAAGTCCCTGGGAAGATTGGTTCCTAAAGGTTGAATGGCAATAAGAAAAAGTAAAGTGCTCAGGACTGATCCTTGGGGGACACCGTTTTCAAGAGCCCGCGGTATGGACAGGTGGTTACCAATTCGTACTCGGAAAAACCGGTTGGTGAGGAAGTCCTGTAACACCAAGGGCAAACTCCCTCGGAGACCCCAGGCATGGAGTTGTTTTAGTGCGCCGTGTCGCCACACGCGATCAAAAGCACTTTTGACGTCAAAGAAAATGGCGGTGGTATGTGACCGATGGAGGAATGAGGTCTGAATGACGTTTTCCAATTTTATAAGATTATCCAAGACTGAATGTTTCACACGGAACCCTGTTTGAGAGGAATTTAGAAGTCGGTGTTTTTCCAAGAAGAATTGCAGCCGGTATTGAATTAAATTTTCATAAATTTTTCCCATACATGATGTGAGTGATATCGGGCGATAATTGGACACGTCCGAGAGGTTTTGACTATTTTTGGGGATAGGGATGACCGTAGACGTTTTCCAGTTGTCAGAATAGGCGTTGTTCTGCCAAAGAGTATTATATAAATTCAGAAGGCATAATTTGTGAGGTTCGGATAGGTTCTTAAATATTTCATTAGGAAGGTGATCCGGCCCTGGTGATTTATGATTTTTAATTTTTTCCAGAACTCGGTTAAGTTCAGGTAAAGTAAATGGAAGGTTGTAGTCAAGGTTTTCTATGGTGGAAAAATTTAGGGGTTGATGCTCTTCTTCGTGTAATTTGTACGCCTGAAAGTGGGAAGGGTATTGAGAGGTGGCCGAATTATGATGGAAAAATTTGGAGAAGAGTTCAGCTATATTTTCCTGGCCTTCCACTTTCGTATTATCAGAGGACATCATAAATGGTGGGAGAGAGTTGACCGGTTTACCCTTGAGAGTCTGGATCTTGTTCCAAACCTCTCTGGCATCGACCGAGGATGAGATTTGGGAAATATATTCACTCCAGGATTTGCGTTTAGCCTCTTGTTTCAGTCGCCTTTCTTGGGCTCGAAGCTGTTTAAAACGAATTAGGTTGTCTTGAGTAACGTGGCGTTTGAGAAGGTTGAACGCTTGTTTCTTCAGGCGGTTGGTGCTGTGGATTTCAGAGTTCCACCATGGGACTTTTTGTCGTCGAGTGGTGGGTTTGGATTGTGGGATAACATTGGAGGCTGCATTATAGAGTGATTCGGTGTAGTTGAAGACATCTTGGTTGGCGTCGTTAGTGAGTTCTGGGAACGATAGTGAACTATTGAAAGCATGCCAGTCAGTGTTCTTAAAGTACCATTTAGGGGGATATGTAAATCTCTGGCGACTACTATTGTGCGTTATGATAATTGGGAAATGGTCGGAGTGGTGGAGTTCATCGGCAACTCGCCATGTAAAAGAGGTAGATAACACGGGTGTAGTAATGGAAACATCGATCGAGCTAAATCGACCGGAAGCCGAAATAAAGTGTGTAGGGGTATCATCGTTGAGGGGAATAAGTGGGAAAGTTTGCAAGATCTGGTTGAAGAGATTCCCTTTAGGAGTGGTGACGGTGGAACCCCACGCAGGATGGTGGAGGTTGATGTCTCCTAAGATGAGTACCGGTTGTGGTAATTGATGAAGAAAGTCGTATACTTCTTGGTACGCCCAATGAGTATTGGGGAGGTAAAAGGAACAAAGAGTAAGCTGAAGGGGATAGGAAATTCGGGCAGCTACGGCCTGAAGGTTGGTGTTGAGATTGATAGGTGTGGGCTGAAGATAGGTTTTGATGTATAAGGCAACGCCACCGTGGCTACGCATCGACTGGGTGGTGACGTTTTTATGGAAGGACGTGTATGAGACAGGGTTATACGTTTGGTGAGGTTTAAAATGCGTTTCTTGGACTGCTATAGCAAGAGGATCATGTTCATTTATGAGGCTTCTTAGCTCATCGATGTGAGCAAAGAGGCCTCTGATGTTCCACTGAAGGAAAATGTTAGGTTGAGTTAGAGGTGAGGGTTGGAAATTCGTAGGTTGATTTGAGTTATTCTGATTAGGCATAAAGAAGTGATTAGACTAGGAAGTATATTATTCTTTGGTAGATGGTTGCTCTTCAGTTGTAATCGGAGTAATGGATTGGGAAGAATTTTGTTGTGCTATGAGATGGGCCTCAAGGGCCTGAACGTCGACAGCAGGTGTTGTTTGAGGTTGAAGAGTTGTTGGTGGTCTTTGGTCTTTTGGCGCAGGGGGTGGTGCACGTTGATCTTGTGGAGTTGTTGGTCGTGAAGTTTGTATCGACTGGTTGGCCTGGGAGTCGGAAGCAGGGAGCTTCCGCGGGCGTCCCTTCTTCCATCCGGGCTTTCGTTTCCTGCCTTGAACTTGCCAACTGGAGTCGGTATCGCCACTTGTAGCATCATCAATGTCAGTATTCGGAGCGTCGGTTTCCATGACACTTGCACGGCGAGAGCGAGTGGATCTAGGTTCATGAAAAGTCGGTGGTTGGAAGGTGGTTGATGTTGAGGTTGGTTTGGGGGTTTTTGTTGATGAGTAGGCAGAGGGATGAGGGTGTAGGGGGAAGGATTTTCTGGGAAGGTAGGGTTCAAGGGTATAAGTAGAATTTGCAGCCGGTTTGGCAGCAGTGTGAGCGTATGTAGCTCCCATCACGTACGACGGATTAGTGACAATAGCCCTGATTTGTTTGTATGGTAAGTCGCTGTTATATTTCATTTTGATTATTTCTTTTTCGATTTTGAGTCTCGGACACAATGGAGATCTGGCATCGTGGTCGTTTTCAGCCGTGGGTGTGTTTGTGCAGTTAATGCAGCGGACTGGTTGTGGGCACATTGTGTCTTCGTGTGTGGGATAGCCACACTTGCAGAGTGCTTCTGGCGCCCGGCAGTTGGTGGCATTGTGACCAAACCGATAACATCTGAAACACTGAAGGGGAGGAGGTAGATATGGCGTGACGGGTAGTTTGTACATTGCTAGTTTCACTGATTCAGGGGGCGTTGGTGTATTGAATGTTAGCAGTATAGTTCCAGTCGGCACAAGTGAGTCGCCAGTTCTTTTATTGAAGCGTTTGAAGCTAATTGCATTAATTTCAGCGAGTTCTTCTTGAATTTCGTCATCAGTGGCGTTGTTCAAGTCCTTGCATCGGATTAATCCTTTCGAGATGTTCAATGTATTATGTGGTTCGATTTTGATGGGAATGTCTTCGAATAGTTTCAACTGAAGGAGGTAATTTGTTTGTTGCGAATTTTTGGTTTCAATGACGTAGGCTCCAGTTTTTGTCTTTGTGATTTTCTCAACGTTACCAACGCGGGAAGTTATAAATTTATAGACCTTGAATGGGGACATATTCTCAAAGTTGCCTGTTAATTTGGACATCACAAGAAATTTAGCGTTTTTCAGGTTCAATATTTTATCACGTAAAAGTTCTCGTTCTTCAATCGATGTCATCTGTTTTTTCATAGATGGTTGAGTACTTGATTCGCTTGTTGTTCCAGCAGAAATAGGTCGTTTTGTTGAGATTGAGTTGCACTGGTGTCTGTCAACGTATTGTTTGTTGCTTTGTTAGGGTTATTAGCCTTCTTATTTGAAGGTAAGGTGTTTGTGGTTCTTGAAAAGTCCTGGGAAGATCCGGGTCTGGTACCTTTGCGACTACGGTCTTCAGGAGCGGGTGGAGTCGCACCACTCGTCCTGCCGGCATTTTGGCCTTCCGGGGCTACGGCCTTGGTTTTGTTTTTCGTAACGTAATTTATTCAGTGGCTCGGGGGGTTAGCCCGAAACCACCTAGTCGGCTGGTGGGGCTGCCACCTCAGGGCCTGCCGACCTGCCCCCCGTCGCCGGGAGTGAAGGAAAAGGCTCAACAGGGGAGGTGTCCCTGAATCACGGCCCCTTCCCGCCTCTGCCATTTCGCTAGTGGCCGACAAAGTCGACCACTACCCAGGGGGCACCACGAGGAGGCCTCCCGGCCCGCTGTGCGCGGCACCGAGAGAGGACCCCAGTCCATGGCAGTCGGCTAGTTGGGGATTGCGACGGCGGACTAATACCCGGACAAGGGGGTCAGGCCCTATTCGTCCGAGGTTCATCACTAAAGCTGAGGAAGCTCCGCGCCCGCTTACACTTTTACACCTTTATCTATTATTATTATTATTATTATTATTATTATTATTATTATTATTATTATTACTATTATTATTACTATTATTATTATTATTATTATTGAATTTCAGCGTGACGAGAGGAGGTAAATTTAGTTTTTTGATTCTACTTCACTGTTCATCAGTTCTTCGAGTTCGGTGTTGTTGGCTATTTTAAAATTTTTTTCGTTAGTAGTGTTAGAAGGGTTACTGGCGAATTTCTTCGTACGGCACACCGACTCAGGGTGCATTCTACCGGGTTTGCCTATTTTCTCGCAATAAGAGCAGGGTTTTCGTTCAGTGAAGCCAGGTTTTGAGAAAAATGAATTTTTATTATTACTAATTGTAATATTATTATGTGGTTTTGGTAGAACAGCTCTATCTAGTTGATTTAGTTTTATCATTAATTTGTTAACGGTTGTTATTTCTTCCCTGTTTAAACTACTCTGAATAGACAGCGGGAACCCCACTACAATGAAGCACACGCGAGTATTTTCACTTAATGTAGGGTCAAAATCGACCAGCAAACTAAGTTTAAGTAATTATAAGCATAATTTACATTTGACCAACCTTTGTTGGAGAAATTGTCGAGAAACGATTGTTTCCAGGTTGTCCAGGGCGCGTCTCCTAGGAGTACCCGATTTGCGGTGTACCAGTCGTTTACAGGTCCTTCGATGAACAGGCGTATGACTTCGCAATAGCGTTCCTTAGGGGGATGTCAAGGCGTACGCACGCCATCTCCAGCGTTGTGATCCAGGTTGAAGCGTTCAGGTTTTTCCCGTTGAATTTGCTCAGAACGAGGTCCTTTGTTACCGATTGTAATGATTTACGTTCAGTTGGCGACTCGTTTTTCTGTGTTTGGTGGGTGGACTCCGTTGATGTCATTTCAAGTTTCAAATTGTCTGATAGTTCTTCAAGGTACTCTTCTTCGAAACGGGGATTTCCTTCCTCGTCAAGATAGGTTGATTGGAGGTCTTCTGAAAGCGTTATGGTCAGGTTTCGGCATTGTCCTCTCATTTTGATTGATTTAAATGCGCTCTTGATGATCGGATGTTTTGCGAGTTGTTGGTGTTTTCCGATGGCCTGCTTGTCTGGCGGAAATACGTAGACCGTTTGACCGCCGAGAAGTTGAAATCGTTTTATGCAAAAGACGGTAGTTTTATTGTCGTCGCTAGCCACGGCCGCTATCAAGATTTTAGCGCGTACGTTCAACATAGTTAGAACGAGTTTTCGATTTGTAAGACTGGGGAATTTTGAACACAAACCGAATAACACCAAGATTCGATGCTCAAGCTTTTATTGAGAATCGAAAACTAAGTCGATTTCAATATAACGAACGCTTAACTTTTAGCTACAAAATATTGTTTTCCGCGAGAACACGAGAAGTGGAGTCCACAGAGTATAGAACGTGACTGCCTCGCAGGACAGTTTACAAAAAAATATTTAAACAGAGATGAGAAATAAATTAGAAGAAAGAAGTAAAAGGATCAAAGTCCAACAATAACCCCATGTCCTATGTGAGCGGGAACTTGGCGATACCAGCGTGTTGAGCGGGTACATCGTTTTTTGCGGGGCGGGCGATTTTGTGTTTAAACCGTACGAACTGAGTGGTGTGTCCTGCGTACACACGCTCTATCGCTCCCTCTCACACGCACCCGCTACACGCGTCTCGAAATCAAACCAGTTTGATTTTTCTCGCTGAAATCGCGCGTTTTCTGCGTTTGTTTTTACGGTTATCACTTATCAGTTCATCGCCTGCTACACGTATTTCCTGGTTTCAGTTGGGTTTACTTATTATTTAAAAAAAGTACTACTGGCCATTGCCAGGAAGTGGAAGCGAAGCATGGAAGTTCTGATCAGCGAAGTTCGTAAAAGACCGTGTTTATGGGACAAAAAAAGTCCCCACTTTAAAAATAGGCTCAAGAATCGAAGTAGCTGGCAGGAAGTCAGCGTCGCTATGAAAACCCCAGGTAAGCGGTTACATATTTATTGAACATAAAATATGACAATATAACAAAGAACAGCTAGTGGTACGTGGTAGGTAGCGAGTGGATCTTCATGGGTGACCCTGCGCCTATGGTAGTGGGAAAATAATTTTTGAAATTTTCCCTAATTGTCATTGCTGACCTTGATGAATGATTGTAATTACGTTGCGTTGGACGAATGTACTCAAGTCCAAGGACTTTGTTGAAACCCCGTGGTTTTCAAAGCTAGATTTCCCTTCTTTATCAATGATGACGTTATGAAGAAGTGTGATGGCCTTAACTACAGCAATTGTATTTTCAATTTTTGTCTCCATAGGTCTGAGCAAAACTCGGAATTTACTTGCAATTTGCCCAAAAGCGCATTCAACCGTCATTCGGGCACGAGACAGCCTGTAATTGAAGTTCCTTTTATCACTGTCACTTGACGCTTGCTTGAAAGGGAAAGGGCGCATCAGTGGGTAGCCCTCATCCGCCAAAAACACGTAGGGGGCAACAACGGTTGAGTTGGGCAAAGGGGCGACCTGAGGGACCTGCAATTTTCCAGATTCTATTCCCTTAAAAAAATTAGAATTAGCCAGCACTCCCCCATCACTATCTTTGCCGTAGGCGCCCACATCCACAATCACAAATTTATAATTTGCATCAACTACTGCCATTAGCGATATTGAAAAAAACATTTTGTAGTTGTAGTACATGCTACCCGAGTTATTAGGGCGCTTAACCCGTATGTGTTTCCCATCAAGGCATCCAAGTGCGTGGGGGAACCCCCAGTTCTCATAAAATTCGTTGGAAATTCGCTTGAAATGTTCTTCGTCCGGGACCGGCATATGCCGTGCCTACAGTCTTTTCCATATAGCCCGGCCCACCTCTTTAACGACGTTGGCGACGGCAGTTTTTGAGATCCAGAACGAAAATCCTAGCTGCCGAAACGAGATGCCAGTTGCCAAAAATCTGAAAAAGCAAGCAGTGAAGGGTCCAGTTGCCATGTCAGCATGATGATATCATTGTTTTGAGGCAGCTACACGTGAAAATCACACGCGTTTCGTTCCTCTCGTTTACTCAAGTTTTTTTTTCAAGGGGACCAGTAACGAGTATAGTAATATATGTAATTCGTTTTGTTTCTTGGTTTCAGAGGAAGAATTGAAAAGAAAGTGGAAAAACTTGGTGGATTATTTCAGAAATGAGGTGAAAAAAATACCGAAGCCGCGTTCCGGAGACCCAGGTGACAGCGCTCCCGCGTGTACAAAGGGAAATGGGAGTATTTCACCCAAATGTCATTCATGCTGGGGACGGTTGTACCCAGGGAAAGTGAGGGCAACGTAGTCGACGAAGAAAGTTCCCAACAAAGCGCCCAGCCTATCCAAAACTACTTTTCCATCCCAGTATTGTTGACTGAGAGAATTGAGGATGAAGAAGTCGACCATAGTAGCTTTGGTGGAATGATTTCGATGATAGACGACAGCGAAGTGGTGGCCGCAGAAAATCCTTCACCGGCGACGTCTATTGTGCAGCACATTTCTGCAATAAGTCATGACCAATCGGACCATGGTCTCCTCCCACACTCATCCACGAGTGCTCCTGAGCCCTCACCGGGATCTGTTACGCAAACGTCATTCCACTCACTTGGGTCAGGCCCACCACCAGCAAAGAAGATGCGGCCCCTTACTAGGTTCGAGAGGGAACTTCTCAGTATAGAGACAAGTAAAGTCAATGCTTTAAAAGACTCTTCAAAATCAAAGGAAGATTTGGAGCCAGACGAGGATCTCGATTTTTTTAAATCTCTCATTCCTTACATGAGGAAATTCAAAGGAATCGAAAAACTGCTGATCCGGAATGAAATTAATTCAGTGATAGTTAAAGGCCTCGCTGCCCAAAACGAACTGAACGAGGCGCAGTGAAAACGAAATACATATGTATACTCTGCATTTACTCTAACGTTTTACCATTCCAAGGTCCAAGTTCATTTTGTTACCTTATTCCTTCTTTCTGAATCTGAGTTAGTAAAGAACAATAGTGTAATTCTTCTCACCTTAGGGTTAATAAGAGTCGTTCCTCCACAGAAATCGGATCTTGAAAATTGTTCGACACTAAGTCGAATTCAGAGCGAATACTCTCCGCTAAATAGTCGAATGTCGATACATCCATTCTTGCGTACGAACGAAACAGATCATTGCTCTTTCGGAGCTTGGGGTACAGGTGGTGAAATTCCCCGAATTCACTTCTTGCTTGATAAATTTCATGAGACGGTTGCCGGCGCAACCGTCCACGACAAATATAATTCATCATAGCAGGACTGTTAGATGCTAGCATAAATCTCTGAAAAACTGACATTTTTCTATGAACTACTTTAGAAAAACGCTGTACGATACTCTCGCGCAGCTAGGACGCCAGCGGCGTTTCCCGCTGTAAACACTCGACACGCGTAAATCGCCTATATCGCGTAAATCGCGCGGTTCCCGCCCACGTAGGACGGTGCGTAAGGTTCGAAGACTGGCGAGAAACTTACGTAGTACACATTTGACGATCCGTGAGGCTTGCGTCGATTTTAAACTATTTAAAACATGTGTATCGCTCACAAATCATCAATTCGAGTTTCTTTCCGTAACGAAGCAACGAGACAATTTTGCGCTGCTATGTTAGCATGAAAACGGTTGAACATAGATTTTGTACTATAAACATTTTACATGACTTTCTCGTCCCATTCCACCCCCCCCCCCCAAATGCTGGGGGTAAAATCCAAAAAGCCCATAGGGCTTTTTGGATTTTACAATGTTTCTATTGGCTCATTGCCACGGGGTCCGGTGAAAAAATTAATTAAATCCTCATTTCCCTATATTTTTCAATGTACATAATGTTATCAAGTGAGTAAATATTTTTTCCCGTCTGACCGGAATTTGTGTTATTTTCCCCTACAGTTGCATGCTTTGACCGCGTCTACCGCCGGTTTCGTCGCACGTCCAAATGGAGGCAGACAATTTTTCTCTCTATTAGTGACTTATTACCTTATTAATGTGCTAAGCGAGAAAAGTATGCAAACGGTTGCACTTAAGTGCAACCATAACGACATTCACGTCGTCGTATAAAGGTTTTGGACATATGATCGGAAAGGCAGACATGCTTTTTCATGCTCAACAGCAATAGTACAAAGCTGGGATGTGTGTTAGAAAAGTATGCAAATGGTTGCACTTATTACGTCGCTGGCTCTTGGTCTATAAGGTCATTCATGCAAAAAAATCGGCCGTGTCACGCGCCTTCTGTGCCCCGAGCTTTTTCTCTCCAATGATGGCGTAGTTATCTTGTTTCATTCACGGTGTGGTAATGGGGGGGGGAGGCGTAAGTATATGTAGAAAGCTGTAGCGTTATATCCGAAGAAATATACTCGCTTCCCTGTCCCATAAAGCCCCTCTTAAGCCAGGTTCATTATTCTATTTTAATCCCCTGTTTATCCACTGAGTCCCAGCATATCCCTAAGACGCCTGTACAGGGTCTTCAGTGGGGCGTCTGCCATACTCTTTCAAAAAAAAAAAAAGATCGCTCGTCCGCTGGATTTTGAAAGTAATTTGCTTTCGCACGTGTTTGTCATTTCCACCCTTCCCAATGATGTACAGTTTCCCTTCTCTTACTAAAGCTCATTCTATAAAAAGAACAGTTCTGTGATGGGTGACTAAGAACAATTTAAGGGATCATTATTAGGCGTTGAGTACACTCTGGCCCGCACAACAGCTACGCCTATTTGCCTTAAACCAAACACCAAAAAAGAACCAACAAAATATAAACGTATGCCTACTTAACTTTATTTCGTAAGTATAATTTATTTTCGCTCTTTTTCTTCGCGCGTAATAAAACAAAAAACATTCCATGAGAGGGAATATAGGCCGTTACTCAAGTTAATATCGTGGCGTCTCCTAAGGGAAAAGGCACGCCTCCCCTTAAACCATAACGGAATGAAATTTAATTTAACAAAGACGTTGAGACTAGGAAGCGCCATATTTTATAGTATACTATATTATCGAAAGCTATTTATCACTAATAAAAATACTTCATCTGCGCCTTGTTTCGCGGTTTCACTCCCCTTTGGTAGTCTCATTGTATTATATAAAAAAAGAAAAACTCACTCCCGTCATAGGAAAAGAACACTCCCAATGAGAAATAAGGGAAAAGGGAGAGTTCCTCTGAAGGCAGAAGTCTGATCTCTTGCCCCTCCCCCTCTCCCCTACAACTCACAAACACGACAGTTCCATTTGCGATATTAACCATTTCCATTCTTTTGCCCCTCTGCATCATAACAAGATGTGATGAAAAGATCAAGTGTATTATTGAAGAAAAAAAAAAATAATATTAATAATCTTGGGGTCCGAATGTTACAGTAAAAAGCAGAATAATTCTCAACAGTAAGGAGAAATGGTTTCATAGAGAATTCTTCCGTCTTGAGTGTTCTGATGATATTGAAGAGACGTGAAGTTGAAAACGAGTGAAATGGGGAGCG
This sequence comes from Corythucha ciliata, assembly GCA_038030265.1. Lineage (NCBI taxonomy): Eukaryota > Metazoa > Arthropoda > Insecta > Hemiptera > Tingidae > Corythucha > Corythucha ciliata. The sequence continues at coordinate 8,476,000 of CM075941.1, forward strand.
AGAAAAGTTAATTAAAACAAGTACCACAGTGAAATGAGCGTTGTGCCTTGAGGCATGGCCGGGCATTATAGTGCATTTCATTTATGTGGAAATGTAAAAATTTCACCAGTTTATCCAAACGTTCCCGAATTCGGGTCAAAAATGTAATGGAACAAAGGAAAAAGTCGAAAAGGGGTCCTGACTGGCGAGTTCAAGATGACGATGATGACTGATATGTATAACGACTATGAATGGAAAATAAAAATATGCGTTGAATATACAAAATTATGAAGCGTGAGAGAGAGCATAAAGTCCTGAATGCAGGCTAAAATTGTAAATTTGACTGAAGTTGCACGAAACGAGCTGCACTCCCCAAATTTGCCTAGTTTGTGAAGCTGTAAAAGTCACGTTCTTATAATTATCTTCAGTTTTAAGCCACGCTCTCGCGAAAACTCCTTTTTAATTCGTTTTTGAACCCCCCCCTCCTCCTGCTGTACCCCTGAAGCATCAACGCCCCTCTGGAAATGATTGCTACCACGGAGTGTTATTCGACTTCCCGACTTATAATCCACGGAAGGCAGGATAACAAGATAGCAACAACTCCCACCCACCCCCCGCGCCTCAGGGGTTTATCTCCAAAGAGGCACGTGCTTCTTGAGCCCTCGAGCTAATGTTTCATGGTATTTGATTACACAGAGAGAAAAGTCCTTTCCGCATAGAAGGGATGAGGGTATAGCCCTTCACTTCAAACCCCGGTCGTTTCGTAGCATTTTAGTTCCAAAATATTCTCTTCTCAATCTCTATCTCTTTCTCCTTCAAAACCATCCCTAATCCCTCTATCAAAATTTCAGTATTTTCAGTTTAAAACAATTGAAGGACCGAAAAGATGATGAGGGCGGTTTTGTGCTTTCGAATCGCTCAGGATAGTACGAGAAGAGGAACAAAATAAAAGCGACTACTTGGGTGATTGGTGACACGTACATACGTCTGTGTGAAGAAGCCTTAAGATGAAAACTATGGATTTGCAGGTTCTAAAGCGTTTATTAGCATCAAATAATGAGAACAAGTGCTCATTTGACACGTAAATTAAGTAAAGCACTAATTGGAGATATCTGAATGCAACTATACGCATACAAAACACAGAAAATACACTAACCCAAAGTTTCTATAGGCCCTTAATAGGCGGAAAAAATTGAGATGGCGTTCTAATGAGCTAAACTTCGGACAAACACAGAGCAAACCGTTGGGAAAAAGCGCTATTATTCGCGGCTGAAATAGCGAAAAAGCGCTGATTCATGGTAGAAAAAAAAAAAAACTTATTCGTGGCTAAAAATTGGGAAAAAGCACTAATTCACATCAATGAAATTGAGAAAAAGCTTCATTCCACCGCTCATCAGAAGGTTCAACTATTATTTTAAAAAAAACGTCAATTTTTTGGTTTTTCGATGCTACAACGGGACTGAAATTGAGAAAAATCTTTCATTCGCATGCGATAAAAGCGAAAAAATCACTAATTCACTGCTGAAATTAAGAAAAACGCCAAATTTATTGCTACGGGACTTGAAAATAGTTTGCAGGATGTGGCGCGGGACAAAACAGCACAAATTTCCGGCGCGGGACGTTCCGCGGGAAATCGTGTTTTTGGTTTGTTTTTTTTTTTGCTGAAAAGTGAGATGATCGAGAGAAACCAAATAATCCGTTTGCCTTCTTTCAATCACCGTAACAGAAAATTCATGTCTTTGACCCCAAAATTTCAATTTTTAACGCATCGAATGTCTTTTATCTTTTATCCTTCCCTTCCCTTCCTTCCCTTTCTTGCCATTCAATGCCAAGAATAATTTTGGTGAAATTTTGCCTGACTGAACGTGCCTATTGGGCCTGAAAAAAAATTGGTTACCAGAAATTTAGCCTTCCAAATTCACGAAATTATTAAATTTCGAAGTTGAAGAGCGTTAACTTTCCTTGTATTTAACGTTCTTTAACATTTTACATGCAATATTTTTGTCTGTCTCTGGCGTACCGTGGCAGTGGCGAGGGAGGCGGACCGCCCCGGGCCATCGTTCGGAGAATAGCTCAAATTTGAAAAAATCGGGATTTTCAAGTATATAAGTTGAGAACAAATGGCTGAACTCGCTTGTAAAATTGAGAAAAACGCTGATTCGCGGCTGAAACTGAGAAAAAATGCCTGAATTTACGGCTGATAATATTAATAAAAAGCGCTAACTCACAGCTGACATTGAGACAACGCAAAATCCCGAATTGTTGGGGGCAAAATCGGGACTGAAATTAGGAAAAAGCGCTAATTCACGCAGCTAAAACTGCGAAAAGCGCTAATTCAAGGATGAAAAAGAAAATAACGCGAATTCACGTCTTAAAAAACAAGAAACACGCAAATTCACAGCTAAAATTGTGATAAAGTGCTACAATTTAGCAGCTTAAAAAAAAAATTGATAAAGCGCAAATTCACAGCTAAAACGGGGAAACGCCAACTCATGGATTCTCGGGGCAACATTGAGACTAAAATTTAGAAAAAGCGCTAATTCACGGGTGAAATAGAAAAAAACGCGAATTCGCGTCTAAATAAAAGTGGAGGAAAACTCATCCAAGGTATGAAATATTACGAATTTACGGATAAAATCGAGAAAAAACGCTAAAAATTGCAGCTAAAATTAAGAAAATACGCTAATTTACTGTTACAATTGAGAAAAAACGCTAATGTGAAAATGAGAAAACGCTAACTTGTCAATTCTTGGGGGCAATTTCAGGGCTAAAATTGAGAAAAAGTGCTAATTCACGCGGCTAGAACTGAGAGAAACGCTAATTCACGGATAAAAAAAGGGAACGACGCGAATTCGAATGTAAAAATAGAGAAACACGCTATTATGATAAACTGTTACAATTTGACACGCCTCTCCGGGCTGGGCCTGAAATTGAAAAAAAAACACTGATTCACGGAGTGAAATAGAGAAAAACGCGAATTCGCGTCTAAAAGTGGAGAAAAACTTTAATTCACAATTAAGGTATAAGTAATTTTCAATTTGACGGATAAAATCTAGAAAAAGCACTATAATTCGTAGCTAAAATTAATAAATGTGCTCATTCGCTGCTAAAATTGGGGGTAAAAAGGCTAATTCACAGCTGAAATTGAGAAAACGCGGGAATAAAATTAAAGAAAAGCGCTGATTCAAGCGGTCAAAACTGTAAAAAAAAGCTCTAATTCACGGGTAAAATTTAGAAAAACACGAATTGGCGTTTAAAGTGGAGGAAAATGCTTCTGTGGATAAAATTTGAACAGAGCACTCAAACGCTACCTCTACTTTGCGGATTCTTGAGGCAAATTCGTGGCTAATTCACGGCAAGGAGTTTATAATAAGCACCGATTCGCAGCTAAAAATAAGAAAATGTGCTAATTCGCTGCTAAAATTGGGAGTATGGCAAAACGCCAATTCGGTGATACCTAGGGCAACTTTGGGAATAAAATTGAGAAAAAACGCTGATTCAAGCTGCGCTATAACTGTGAAAAAGCCCTAATTCGCGGGTAACAAATAGAGGAAAACACGAATTTAGTATTTAAAATTGAGAAAAGCCCGAATTCACAGCTTAAATTCAGAAAAATTCCTAATTTGTGGATTTTTGAGGCAATTTCACGGCTAAGAGCTTATAAAAAGCGAAGAGAAGCACCTGTCGTTTTCTAAATTTTAGCCATGCATTTGCGATTTTCCCTAATTTTGCCTCGATCTATAAACGCTTTTTCTCAATTTTAGCCGTGAATTAACGGATTTTCTCATATTGATCACGATTTATCGCTTTTCTCCGTTTCAGCAGCGAATAGTCACTTCGTTTTCCACTTTACTACGAATTTGTTCGATTTTAGCAGTAAATACACTACAGGAACTAGCGGTTAGCGGTTCGTCTCAGTTTTAGACGTGAGTAAACGTTTTTTTTTTTTTTTTTTTTCTAGATATAGGCGTTTTTCTCTACATTTATTTCATGAGTATTAGCGTTTAACTTAATTTTAGCCGCGTGTTTCCTCAGTTATACAGCCACGACTTAGCGGATTTTCTCAAATTTATCCGCGAACCAGGGGTTTTTCTCTTTGAAATGTTTTGTTTATTGTTGTTTTTTTTTTCATAATAGCTGCGAATAATTTCGTAATGTTAGCCGTGAATCACCGCATTCCTAAGCACCTTTTGAGAAAATGAGCTAATTCACGGATAAAATTGAGAAAACGCACATACGCAGTTTTCGGAGGCAATTTCGTGGCTAAAATTGTGAAAAATATGTACTTCAACGCTGCTAAAAAGTATATTCCTAGTTTAATTAGAGACTAAACAAACAGCCTCCTAGAGATCCTCATAACTAGTAACAGATGTCACTGGTCCGTCTAGGATTTCTGCCATAAGTCTGGAAAGAAAAATACATTCAGTAGCAGCTGTTGCAAGCGCTACAAACTCTGCCGAACAGCTCGAAAGAGTGACTAGTGGTTGTTTTTGGGTCCTCTAAGCTACAGTGTTTCCGAAAGCCTTGAAAATGTAGCCCGACACGCTTCTTCTGTCCTCGACATTGTTAGCAAAGTCGGCATCTGCGAAACCAATTGTAGTGACTCACAATTGCTCTTGACATACTTCCGTGGAAGATCTTTTGTGCCATGAAGATATGTCAGTAATTGCTTCAGATAAGATCAATGCCGTTTGTCATAAGCATTCTGGAACATACTAAAAAATATGAAATAGCAAAACTTAGATAAGGGCGTGGGGCGGGTTCCCAGCATCAAATACATCAACTCTCCGACCAGCTCCTTATAAGGATAAGTTTCAGATGATAAGCTTCCTTTGGTGAGTTGCAACTTAGCCTCTACCGGTACTTTTCTTGGTTTGGCATCGACCATTCCAAATTTTTTAAAGAGTTTGGAAATTAGAACGCTCAGTCCCTCGGCTGTGCGTTGAATGGCGATTCCGAGAAACTCTAATGAGTCCATATTTACACGAGTTAGATCCCTCATGTCGAATTCGTTCGTAAATGCCAGTTTCACATTATCCAGATCCGAAGTTGAGCCCGAAGCCAAAATCATATCGTCTACGTAAACGAGTATTTAAGTCGACATCTTGATATACAGGCATGGATCGGTACTTGACCTAAACCTTTCAGAAAAATGTTAAGACTGTCAAAACAGAATTTGAGAGATTCTTATAGACCATAGAGAGACCTTTTTAATTTACGTACAAGCCCTTCGACACAGGCCAAACCTTTGGGAGGGTACATGCCGACTGGTTTTGTCAAATATCCATTCAGAAAGGCGTTCTAGACATCTAACTGTGAAAAAACAAGGTCTTGATTAACAATCAACGACAGAAGAGTTCTCACTGTAATCATTCGCGCAATCGGAGCATAGGTTTCTTCCTTTAATACCTCTCCCTGAAGAAACCCTCGAGCCACCAACCGAGACTTACGAATTTTTTGACCTCCGACGTTCTTTTACTTGAAAACCCATCGAGAATCAATAATTTTAACGTCTTCTGGTGGTTCGAGCAAATCCCATACGTATGATTTCTCTTCAGAGCAGTCAACTCTTCGTCAATTGACGGTTGCCACCCTTCTTGGATGGTGTCCTCGAAAGATTCCGGAGCTCTTTCGAATAGAGCATTCACGGACCGTGCGGACTGGAGGGCAGAGAGGTTAGAGATGCTCTGTGACAGTGAACTTGACGACTTGAAAAGATTATCGACATTCTCTCCTTCTATTACGAAGACAACCAGAGCTATCATGCACGCTGACATAAGGCCACAGGGGCTCAAGTACGAAGAGGTGTTAAATGAAAATAACACGGGCGGCACAACGTGGCAACCATTTTAATTGTGATAGGATAACGCCGTGATAAAATTATGACACCCCTTCGTACTGCCCCCCCCCCACAGGTCTTTTACAGTAGCCAACATGCAAGAATTGAACAATCAAACTTCGTGCCTTTACATCCTTTTTTATAAAATTTGCCAGCTCTGTTTGCTCGGCAGGTGCAAGAAAAGTGAAGCAATTAAATCATCCATGTAGTGTCCCAAAGATCACAAGACCAACAGCTTTAAAGTGTATCCTTTATATAATTTTTAAAAGTACAACTTCCAATCCAAAACATGTGAATAATAATAATTGGAGGATACTACATTCCTCCCTTGTTTCAATATAAAACATAGTCATCGTACCGCTTCGGTATCCGTCGAGTTCTTCTAGGCCTTTCTCTAACAGTTACTTCTTGGTCTTGGCTATTAGAAAGAGAGCCCTGCAATCCTGGAGAACTTGGTTCATCGATTGAGGCTTCTTCTCCTCTTCCTGATTCTTCTGCTGCTGTCATTTCTTCTTCACACTGTGATCGTTCTTCATTATCAGCAAGATCTTCATCACTTATTGATATTTCTTCATCGACAAATTGATGCTGAAGTTGGGATTGAACATCGTTTACAGGGTTGGGCAATTTTTTCAAAAGGGATGAATTTCGAACCAATCTTTTGCCATTTTCTGGAACCAAACTTTACTTCTTAGCAACTCCTTTGTTTTATGGATTCCTTGATGTCCTTTATGAGCTAGTTTAATAATTCTGTTCTGTAATTCCACAGGAATTACAATTCGATTACCCCTCAGTACAATGCCATGGGATGTGATACTGAATTCGAATTTCAATCGCTTGAAAATTTGGACGTCAGAGTCTTCCCAAATTCCTGATTTCATCTCTTGAAATGTTCTTGGGGAGGGTCGCATTCACCAATAAATTGATCACTTCTTTGTCGTCTGCATCAGTAATAGATTTGTTAGGGTGTCTCGAAAAATAATCTGAAGGATTAAAATGACCAGGGGTATGAACAATTGAAAAAGTATATCCCTGCAAACGAAGGCACAATCTCTCCAACCTTGCAGATACCAAGTTTTTCGCGTTAGTTAATAAACTAATAAGTGGTTTATGGTCAGTATGTATGGTGAAGCAACTGCCAATGAGATAATTTTTATAATGTTCAACGCCCCAAACGACTGACAAGAGCTCTTTCTAAATTTGTGAGTACTTCTTTTGAACATGATTAAGAGTAGTGCTGGAACAAGCGATGCGATTTTCTCCCTCACTGCTAGTTTGTGTCAGAATAGCTCCAAGGCCTTCAGGACCAGCATCGACGTACAGATGACTCCTTTTTGAGCAATCAAAATATGAATTAACAAGATTTTTTTTCATCAAATCTTTCAAATTGTCGAAACACCGTTGTTCCCTTTCCCCCCCAGCGCCAAACGCAATTCTTCAGCGTCAAATCTCTTAAAGGCTTGGTATTTTCTGCCAAACGGGGTATGAAGCGAGCACAAAAATTCGCCATTCCAAGTATACTTCTAACTTCGGACACATTTTTAGGAGGAGAGAGATTTGAAAAAGCACTAATTTTATTTTCTTCCACTCTCACTCCAGATTCAGAGAATTCATAACCCAGGAACTTCATTTTTCGTTTAAAAAAAACACATTTCTCTTTATTCAGAGTGAGGCCTGCGTCAAGGAGTCGATTGAAAACTCGCTCGAGTGCCCGATCGTGTTCCTCCTAAGTTTTTCCAAATATCAAAATATCCATCACTAACATTAATAGAGTTAGGAATATCGGACAATAAGTTTCTGATTACATCTTGAAACTTTTCAGCTGCCGAGCTAATACCGAAGTTCAAACGTTTAAACCTTCTAAGACCTAAATGAGTCGAAAATGTTGTCATTACACGAGATTCTGAGTCTAAGTCGAGCTGATGATAACCATTTTTCAAGTCCAATTTACTGAAAAATTTTGCTTTATTTACCACGGTAATAACATCCTCTATAGTTGGAGTGATATGCCTTTCTCGTTTTATTGCCTTGTTCACTGCTCTCATGTCTACACATAAACGAATTTCTCCTGGTGAGTGTGGCTTTGGAACGACAACTATTGGAGATACCCAAGGTGTCGGCCCATCAACTTTTTCTATAATATAATTTTCTTCTAATCTTAAAATTTCTTTTTCAACAGCCTTTCTGAAATGAAATGGGATCCTTCGATGTTTTTGAGAAATCGGTTTAATACTCGGGTCAACATGTAAATGAATTTTAGATTCTTGAGTTTTCCCACCCCATTAAAAAGAATCGGATATTTATTGAAATATGTATTGGTTTTCAAATCATCTGACGTAAAATAAGTTAATTTAATTAAGTTCAAACTTTGAGCAGTTTCGTTTCCTAGGAGACACTCGCCACTCCCTTTTACGACAAAAACCTCCGCAGACGACTCATTCGTTTTGAATCTCAGCTTCGTTTCCATAACTCCCAAAATGTGTAGTTGTGATTTTGACTGATATGCAAATAATTTTGTAGAAGTCTTTTTCAAAGGAGGTGGTCTTCTTAAGGCTGTTGACGGTGCTTCCTCAACTTCGGTACACGATTTCTTTGTGGTGAAACCGAGATATTTCATGAAAATTGGCACATAGCTATTTCTAACCAATTAAATTGTCAGTATGGATTCACTTTTTGGAAAAAAAAATTCTGAGGGTGGGTTCCCCCCGCAACGAAAGCTTCGGTACACGTTTTCTTGGACAAAAATGCAATATAATTTTTTTTATTATTTTTTCGCGAATCTTTGAGGTTGCCAAATTGTCACTATGGATTCACTTTTTTCAAATTTCAATTTTTTTTTAAATTTTCATTTTTTAAAAATCGTGGCCTTCATAAAAATGTTTATTCGCACCGTAAATATTTGAGGAAATAGGTTGAGAATACAGTCACAATTTTTTAAAACGTATTCATCAACACTTTCGTATTGTTTTAAGAACTTATTCCTAATTAATAGCAATTTTATTTTCGTTGAAATGAGGATTCCACCTCGTGGCGCCGTGCTGCGGCTACTTTGAAAAGGTGGATTCTATACAATTATTCGTTGGACTCGAGATGCTACCACCCCCCCCCCCTCTAACTTCACTATCATAGCTACCGTACTTGTCCAACAACTCCCTCAAGGTTACAGAAAGTATGTTTTTTTTTTTTCCTCTCATGTCTTGTCTTGTCTTTTGAGTTTTGTGGGCTGAAAAATACGTGAGGATCGTTCCCGGGCTAGGCCGGCGAAACAATCTACCGTCTTCGGGAGTTGTTTCATTTTTTGTTTTTTGCCTAAAAAACAGAACTCGCAGAATAAGAATAAAATAAGTTTAATACTGATTAACCCCCGGACGAACCAATTGATTTTTAGCGTTCGAAGAACTCGTCGCTGGGGCTGATCCAATATGGGGGGGGGGATAATGGGGGAAACTACCCCCTCCCCCAGGATTTCAGGAAAGTTGATTTTTAAAGAAAGATAAGAGAATAAAGAGAATATCACGACGATTAGCTGAGGACAAGCGGTGGTTAAGAAGCTTATTTGTCAATTCTCTCATAAAAGAAAGACTACCCCTTCCCTGCAATGCCAATTTTCTAGCCTCACCTTGTCATAAAGTCGTCAAACAATGTCATACCTCAAACATGACGCTTTTCTGACTTCTGGGATTTTCACGTCAGGCAGAATCGCAGAGCGCCGTTTCTGCTTCCAAATATTAAACTCTGGGATGTCGAGTGGTGTTTTTAAAGCAAGTTGTAGTCAAGGAAGCAGGTTACCAAACGGGGTAGTTACAGGAAAAAACTCCGGGACTAAGTTTGATGACTGATTTTAATGTTTTTAGGTGTGCTGAGTCTGATTTTTAACTCTGCCCAACGTTACAACCCCGGCGACAAGGCGAAATTTTAGTGGATTTTTAACCATCGTGTTTTTGGGGCGTTTTCACCACGCCATCGCTTGTAATAGGTTTTAAAACATGGTTTCCGCTCATTTATTATGTTGTTAGAACATAATAATGTTCTAAAATTATTATGTTTTGAAGGCCGATATACCAAATTCACTTAGTCACCTCCATATAGGGAGCAATTAGGTACGTCTCCTCTACTTCAGCAGGCACATTCGTCACAATTTTAGGGTAATTTAGGTGACAAACCCTGAATGAGCACACTTTTTTTTATTATGAAACGCTCGCGTCCAACGGAAGAAATTTTCATAAGCCTTATCATTGGAAGTTGCGTGAAATATTGTTCTTTATATATTCGCTAAACAATCCATAGACAATTTTGTGAGATAAGTTCATAACGCAAGGCGTCCAGTTTGGCTAAACGTTCTTCAGATGGGTGCATTTATAATCCCCCTATGCCATTTTTCAATATGTATCCTTGATTTCGATAAAACCGGTACGTCATCGAAAAATTTAGGCATACCTATTAAATTTGGCATAGTTGTTCACGTGGCTTCCGCTACTCCATGCGATCGAAGAAAAACGCGAATGTGACCTTGTGGCTTTTTTCGTGATCATCAAACTAAGCCTAAAAGAACAAAAGAACGATTAGTCTCAGGGGCGTAGCCAGCCCGTGATCAATGGGTGGGCAGCCAGCTAGACACGGGTCCACAGTTGGGCGCGGGGGGGGGGGCACGTCTTGAGAAAAAATTTTAGCGGATGAAATCCAGAAAAGGACATTTTGCGGCTAAGACTGAGGAAAAACACCCATTCAGGGCTTAAATTGAGTAATAGCGCTGATTCACGTTAAACGTGAGAAATAAATGTCATTATTCGCGGTTGAAATTGAGAAAACATACCAATTTGCAGTTTCCACGATGCAAAGTCCGCGACGAAATAAAGAAAATGCGCTAATTCACGGGTTATAGAGCTCTTTACACAGCTAAAATTGACGAAATAAATGGCCCGTTCAATGTAGAATTGAGAAAAATCACTCACTTGCGGCTAAAATTGGGGGAAAACGCCAATTTACGGCTAAAATTGAGAAATGGTGCTTATTCACGCAGGTAAAATTGTAAGAAGGCGCCAGATCGTGGTTTCTCAAACAAACATCTCGGTAAACATTGCGAAAAAGTGCTAATTTACCGTTTTTATACATATATATGGCAAGTTTGCGGGTACAATTGAGAAAGAGCGCGTACATTTTTGAAAAAGTGCTTATATTCACGGCTAAAATTAAGGAAAATTGTTCGTTCGCAGGTGAAATTGGTTTTGCGATGCAACTTCCAAGTCAAAATTAATGAAATTCGCTCACATGCGGGTTATGTGGACCTTTTCACTGCTACAATTTGAAGGGGGAAAAAATTGCTCAAGGCAGAATTGGGGAAAAGCACTAATTTGCTGCTATAATTGAGGGAAAACGAATTGGCAAAATTGTCACCGTTTGTTGTTGATTGATGGAATTGTCGTGGCTAAAATTGAGAAATTGCGTTCATCCAGAGGTTAAATTGAGGAAAAACTGTTCTTTTGCGGCTGAAGTTGACAGATCGAACGCACCAACTCGCGGTTAGGCTATGCCCAGTGATGGCCGCAATTGAAATAATAAATAAAAATGCGTAATTTCACGGTTTTTTGAGACATTTTAACGGCTAAAATGAAGAAAATGGGTTATTAATATTACCAGTTTTTAAGCCATACAACTTGAAGCCATACAACTTCAAAAAAACATTAATCAAGATAAGCGAAAATGTGTTGTTTTTTTTTTAGTGAGAAAAAACCGCAAAATTGGTTTTATGGATCGAAATACAAGACATTTGAGGAAGAAATGTCAGTAAAAGTGATGTCTTAGTGGTCGAAATCAGTGATACTGGTTGCTTAGTGAGGCAGAGATTCTAATGTGCATAATTTGGTTTTCATAAAAAAAACAAAAACAAAAAACAGCGAAATTGGTGTATGCATTAGTAGGCGAAATTCGAGTAATTGGTTCTGATGCTGAGCAATTCCTGCGAAAGTTTTAATCATTAAAAAAGAGTTGAATTTTAACTTTTTGATGGAATTTGGGGGTGGGCACCTGCCCCACGAAATCTGCGCTTTTGATTCTAGTGGAGGGCAACTGCCCACCCCTGCCCACCGCTGGCTACGCCCATGATTAGTCTTCACCGATGGTCTCAGAGATATTTCACCAAATCGAACAAAAGGCCCCTCAAATCCAAATTTGAGATCGTGCAGTGCCAACACCCGACGTGGAATCTTCAGGATTTTTTTAGGAAATGGAAGGATGTGTATCTGAAAGAGATTGCCAAGCATTTATCAGTTTGTCCAGCTTCAGGCTCCAGCTAATTTTCCGTCAGCGGTAGAAAATGGTCAATTTTTGACGGGCCATATCTCAGGAACCATTAGTCGTACGGAGATACAATTTGGCTTAAATAGTCGTAAACTTAGTATTTCAAAAATGCAAAGGAGCGCAATCATCGAAAAGTACTTAGTTCCAGAGATACAACCGATTGAGTATAAAAAGTAAGAAAATTTCCAGTTTTTTGCGATTTTCGACGTGCAGCCGACCGATTTTTTGTTGGCAAAGTTCAGATTCGGATTCAGCACCCCAAGAAACATAAGATCCGTTGACAAAACTACTTCTATGCGTTTGTCCCGGCCAATTCCCCATTTGACTGGACTAAATCTTGTCATTTTAATACTCTTCTCATCTAAAGATGATACAAAGAATAGGGGTACTCAAATAATCAGCCTGTAAAAACCTGTAAAGGAGTATTTCCCTGTAATTAAGTAAAATTCCACTCCCCTCCTGTCTATACGTTGCTAAAGAATCTCGTTTCTTTAGTAAGGCATAGACAGGGGGGGGGATTTTACTTAATTACAGAGAAATACTCCTTTACAGGTTTACAGGCTGATTATTTGAGTACCCCTAATGAGTCACACAACGAACTCCTTACGCCCTTGTGCCTTGTGAGACATATAGGCACTACCTGGCCGCTTCGTTCAATGGCTCGTCCAGATTCGACTCAATCTTGTTCAAGTGTCGCTAGAGAACCTTTAAAACACAGGTACTGCAACACGGATTTCAGCGCCATATTTGGTCCCTCAGTTGTTAGGGTAAGGAACCTTTAAAGACGAGTAGACGCATACGGCGCCATGTTCGTTCTTATCAGTTTAATAAGAATGGTTGGGGGTGGTTTGTTGACATCCACAAAACATCAACAAAAGGTGGATTTTACAAGACTGATAATTGATAAGAGCGAACATGGCGTCTGTGATTTTACCTGTCTGATTATAGGTTCTCTAGTTAGGGTAAACAAAATATCATGAATGAAAAAATTGTCATCGTAACTGCAAACAAACGCGGAACGCGATCGAAATAAATCAAAAAATATTACTTGTCAATGAGATCAGGTGATAATTATAATCATGTGAGGGACCAATGGACCAAGCATGGCGCCGATTTCCGTATTGCAGTACTCGTGTTTTATAGTGCCTTAGTGTCGCTAGACATGGATGGTATCTCCATAACGCTGGGAAAAACCACCGCCAATGGATAGTGTGCCCATAACAGCTGCTGTGTTTGTTGTGCGCGAAGTTTAATTATTTTCTGAGGTCACATTTCTTTTGAGTACACACATTGAGCACTCCAAGAGAGAAGTGGAATGATATCCATTGCGAGTTCCTTTCACAATTAACGCATCGCTGGTTTTCCTCAAGCAAACTGCCATAACTCCGACAATTTTCGTCGCACGTAATAATGAAGCACACCACTGAAATGGCACAAAATTGTCTTTTAATTATGTCTACGTGGTTTTGGAATCAGCTTGAGTTAAAGGCCCTTAATACTGGGCTGAATTTCCAAGTTGTCCTCTTTTTCCACCAAACAAGGGTTTTCTAACAGCTTTAATTTCACACACAGCATTATCAAGATGAGTCGCTCTGCGGAAAAAACTTTCCAATGACCTACGATGAAATGGATATTGCCACTGTAACAGCCAAGATATTTGGACAAAGGTTTGAAATTGTCAAGTGTAATTGCCAAAATGAGGATGTTGTAGCCACTGGAAATAAAAGAGAACTATCGTCTTGTTGGTGGATGATTAAATCCAAATCGCTAAATCGGTCTCAGAAAATTATAAAAATACGAATGCAGTGAATTCTTCACTCATACACCCCCCCCCCTCATAGGGCCCACACAAAACACAATAGGTATTTCGATTTATTTATTTATTTTTTTTTTGTATCATTCGTGTTTCATAACGAATGCTCGATGTGCTGTGAGTGAAATTAAAGATGTTAGAAAACACGTGTTGGTAAAATAGGACAACTTGGGAATTCAGCTCAGCATTAACGGCCTTCAACTCAAGCTGATTCCAAAACCATGTAGACATAATAAAAAGACAATTTTGTGCCCTTTTTAGTGGCGTGCTACAATATTACGTGCGACGAAAATTGTGAGAGTTATTGCAGTTTGTTTGAGGAAAACCAGCGATGCGTTGAAAAAGCGGAAAAGTGCGTTTTTCTCGGAAACGGTTGATATTCGGACCATGGTATATTTGGTCATTTTTTGACGTAAATATGGTCTAGAATCACCTGCTTTATTTGTGCCACGTGGACCAAGTACACCCGGTATAGGTCTCACATCAATCAAATCATGTGTTTTTCTAGAGTGCAGCAAAGAGACAGACCTCTTTTCTTACGACTTGGCGTGAAAGTCGGAGTTTTCTGCGCATACATATTCTTCTGCCGATAAATCACCAATGGGGAACTTCACATTTTTCAATCACTGGTGTTTCTTGAAGAGTGTGCTTCAACAAGACAATTGCCCACATTAAACATTGAAATCAATCAAGAGTTTTTTTAGGCGAATTTTTTAAAATGTTGAGTGGGGGTTTGATTGCGTCAAAGGGCAGTTAATGAAATGGATGGTGTTGGAAGAGGGGGGAATACGCGTTTTCTGGGGTTCAATTTTTCTTGTTATTTGTAAGTTTCCTCAAATGCTTCAAAACTGCACATTGACGTCATTTTTCCCTCGTACCATCCATCCCCTCCTGAAGAACTTTGAAATTTATCTAAAGATCACCAGTAGCACCAATCGGCCAGGAACTACTGTTAATATCCTTGTCCGCATGTGTCAATTCACCGATATACTTTTCCCCCAAATCGGGCATTCATGCAAGTTTTCCATTCACAGTCGAGAAATAATGAATCGTAATCGTAGTTTCAAGGGATAGTTTTGATCAATAGTCATTTTTACAGTCATTATCCAAAGCACTAACAGCGCTAGCTAATTCGACGTACACTGCCCAAATTTCGAATTTATCGGTAGAAACAGTACAATTGTCGAATAGTCAATAATTATTATCTACCGTAAAAATTATCAGGTTTGGTATGACAGTCTAATTTTCCGACGTGTACTCAGTCAAGGAAAAATAATTCTTTCTGACGGCAACTTGATCGTTTCCTTGAGCTTGTTTTCCAGGCGTTATGCTTTCGCCTAAAATCTATATCTCGGGAAAATGACTGACACAATAATAATGTCATCTTATTTATTGCACTCCTATTTCGTATACACTACAACTTGAAGTGAAATTGGTACGTTTCTGATTTCAATTAGAGCATCACTAGACACTGGCTGAGGCATTATCAGATCACACTTCACTTGTAATAAACTCGCGGGGTCAAGGGCACTTCTTCTGACAGTTCTGACTTCGACTCAAAAAGATACCTAGATGCGAAAATGTTCAAATATCAGGGTTTCAAGTAAGAAGTTAAGAAAACGAATTCTGGTGTATAGTTTTCGTACTAAAATTTCCCATTTTAATTTTTTCCACGCGATGTACAGCGCCATCTCTTGTCTCAGGGTGATTTTCAAAGCTTCACAGTCAACAGCCTTAAATTTTTAAACGTTATTTCATCTATAATGTTCACTGAAGCTCCTGTATTAATGAAGAAGGAAACTTCGGATTCGCCTAGAAAAACTTTAGCTTTCGGAATTTTACATGACCCATTCTTCTTAGGAATAGAAAACACATATTCACTCTCCGAATGGGAAGACAGACTCGATTCCATTTCACCATCATTATTAATTTTTTTTTTTTTTTATATTCCTGTCAGATTTGTTCTTTCGTCTCAAACAAAATTTGGCAAAATGATTAGATTTATGGCAGTAGAAACACTCTTTTCCAATTGCTGGACATACTTTTCCCGAATCATGGGGCCAAGTCAAGCCACAGTTACGGCATAATTTGGATTCATTTACACGTTTCTCAAACGGACGACTTATCTTTAAACACGAACGATCTAACTGACTAACTTGATTGTTGATAGCCTCTTCTTGCTCTGCATATTGTAAAATATCCTGCAATGTCATCCCTGACTTTCTCAATATTTTCCGTTTGACTTCATCCGAACTAGTACCAGCTAGAATTTGAGCCTTAACTTATTTTTCAGCATTTTCAAATTCGCATTTGCCACTGAGCTGCCGTAAACGTATGTAGAAACCCTCAAGTGTCTCTCCAGCTTCCTGCCTCGCAGACCGAAAATTAAATACTTCAAATTCCACGTTTCTTTGTGGTCTAAAGTGACTATTCAGAGCAGAAAGTGCGTCTAAGTATGTCATACCCGTATCTGGCAGGCTGTAAAATATTTCACATACTTCAGGACCGGCTAGATTGAGAAGTAATGCTTTTTTTCGAACGTCAGCGGAAATATCAGCGGCCACAAAGAATAATTCTAAGCTCCGAATCCATTTTTCCCAAGCTAGGCCGACGGATGCTTGCTCTCCATATGGGTCGAACATTGGTGGTTTGTTCGCTTCTGACATTGCTGAGTATTTCAGTCACACCTTGATATTGAGTCTTTGAATGTCACTGTCCAACCGGTTGGACCACCGACCTCCAACAGTGACACAAAAGACCTTCCGACTGCGCCAAAATGTAGTGTCCCAAAGATCACAAGACCAAAAGCTTTAAAGTGTATCCTTTATATAATTTTTAAAAGTACAACTTCCAATCCAAAACATGTGAATAATAATAATTGGAGGATACTATAATCCCTTCCTCTACATAATTAGTTAATTGATTGTGGACACATGTTTTATTGTCACCATTAAAAAGATTGCTTTCAAAAATTGTCGTCTCGCGTTTTCAAATAAAGTTTCTTTGGTATATCGTGTCGGTTTTTAACATTTGGCGACCGTTTGACAGGACTACACGATAATGGAGAAATTGGAAAAGGCGAGAAAAGTGAAACGACTTGGACTGGAAGAAATTTTTGATGAACTGTTGGCCCTGGTCGAGGGAGTTCAAGAATGGCGGAAGCCGCAGAGGGTTCGAGTCACGTCGGTAAAGAAATTACTCGACGAAAAATTCAATGAATGTAAGGCACTTAACTCGGAAGTCGAATTCGACGCGTCGGAGGAAGATTTACTCAAAGAACAAAGTAGCACGGACAAAGTGGTAAAGAAGTACAACTTGGTGGTTGAACTGGTGTCCGAGTGCGTCAACGTCGAAGCTAATGAGAAATCTCCTAGCCCTAGCATCTTGTCGGAAAATTCAATTCGTAAATATAAACTGCCGAAGCTAGAATTCAGAAAGTTCGATGGAAATTTGAAAGAGTGGGTCTCGTTCTGGGCGCAATTCAAGAAAATCGACGAGGATACCTCTTTGGAAGACTCGGACAAATTCCAATATTTGGTTCAAGCCACGGTGGTAGGCTCCAGAGCGCGAAGAGTAGTTGAGTCATACCCTCCTACGGCGGACAACTACGCCAAGGCACTCGAAGCTCTTAAGAAACGATTCGGCCGATAGGAAGTTCTAATTGAGGTATACGTAAGAGAATTAATCGCTCTAATTATCTGTAATTCGCAGAAAGATAAGAAACATTTGGCCCCTCTGTACGACGATGAAATTTGAAGAAAAACGACAACTGTTGATTAAAAAGGGCTGTTGTTTCAGGTGTTTGAAATTCGGTCATATGAGTAGAACTTGCAAAGCGAAGCTGAAATGCGATAATTGCGGGAAGGGCCATCTCACGTGCCTGTGCTACAATGACGAAAGGAAAGGCGAACAAGGCGTTTCTTCACGAACTGACAACGTGCTAACGAACTTTGGTAGTAGCACAGAAATAGCCCTCCAGACCCTGACAATTGAACTTAAAGACAAATATGGAACGAAAACTAAGCCAATCCGAGTCTTGTTCGATTCTGGAGCACAGCAGAGCTATATATCGAGAAAGGCCGTGCGAGCCATGGGGTACTCGCCGTTGAGGACCGAAAAATAATCGCATGCTCTATTCAGCGGTCAAAATACAGCGGTGACGCAGCACCGTGTCTACAGAGTTCACGTGAACAGCATGGACAAAAAATATCACTGCAACTTCGAAGTGCTCTAACAGCCAATTATCTGCGACTTCGTGGGGCCCAGCGCATCACGTGAACTCAAGAGACAGTTTAATAATCTGAAACTGAGTGACTCGAGCGACCGACCCATTGAAGTGTTGATCGGCGCGGACTTAATGCCAAAATTATTGACGGGCAAACAGAAAAAACTTAAAGAAGGGCTGCTAGCAATCCACACTAAACTCGGCTGGACATTGCTAGGAAAATTCGGTCGAAAAAAAACGAGGCATGTCGCTTCCTTTTGTAAGGCCACGACAACCAAAGCAACGGATGGGAGACTTCAAGTGGTGACTCAGTGCGACGAGGGTCAGCTTACATTTCCTCGAGACGTCGTCAGCGAGCTGAATAAGAGGGCGTTTTACGTTGTAACCCCGTTACAAATGTAAATACACGTCAAGAAGCAACGCCACTCAAGGATACAGCGTGTAAAATCCTCGAGATGGCCAAATTTGAGCTCAAGGGAGAGTCGTTGTCAAAGAATGACAGTGAGGACGAGCTCTCTTACACCGACGAAAAGGTTCTTGGACTGATAGGGGATCGCGAAGAGGACGCAGACGAATTGACACCTCTAACGCCATCAGCCATGTTTATTCAGAGAGTACAAGAAGTGGGCCCGCCAGACCTGGAACAAATTGAAGCCAAGGATTTAAAAAAGATATATCGACGCAGGCTACGATGGAAAGATGATCACTGCACGTCGTCCCAAATCACCGATGCGGACAAAAGAAGGACGTGTCGCGTGAAGCCACCGAAGAAGTTCGACCTTTGATTTTCGAAGTATCGCAATCTTTGGTGGGAGGATGTCAGAAAAGCGAAGCAATTAAATCATCCCTTCATCTACATAATTAGTTAATTGATTGTAGACACATGTTTTATTGTCACTATTAAGCCCCAAGGTGACTAAACTTTACTATAGGTGCCGCAGATTTCCCCCTGCCCACCGGTCGGGAGGGGTGGAGACTGACGTCACCAGCAGTCTTTTGCTCCCGATTGCTCAGCCTAGAGCAGCAGAGCAAGTTAATTTTGAAATTGAAGTTTATGAATTCTCAAAAATCACAACCCAATAACAAATAATAATGTACTGGATCCAGCGCAATGGTGGTTGGGACTGCTCGTGACGAAGGTGAAGGACAGTGATCTGCGGCACCTATAGAAAGTTTAGTCACCTTAGGTCTGTTCGCGAACCTGCTCTGGGGCGCACCAGGGTGCACTAGTGCGCACCAGAGCACCCTAAATGCTTTTCCTGAGAAATGAGTGCAGGCTTGGACAAGCTGGGGCAGCTGGTGTAGCGAGTGTAGGGCGTTCGCGATGAATTCTGTGCTGCACCAGCCTGCCCCAAGTTACTCCAAGTTTTAAGTGATAAATGTAACAGTCCCGTTACCTTCTTTCCTTCTCATTCTTGTTCACTTCATTCAATCTCGGCGTTAAGGCCGGTAGTAGTAATTTGAATAAACTTCTTCAATTCGAGTTAATAAAAACTATATGTATGTTGTATGCCGTATGTTGTGTCGAGTGAGCCTCCGTCTTATACTGTTTACCAAGAAAAAGAGAAGGCAACAAGACTGTTATGAATTTGCACCAGCCTGCACTGAAAGAGAAAGCGTTCCCGTGAAAATTCTCCTGCCCACTCCTGCACCCAGCTGCCCCAGCTTGCCCTGCCCTGCCCTGCACTACACTGAACTTTTTTTTCGCGAACAGACATCTTGATTAAGCCCTGTACACACGGATACTTTTCTGTCCTGTCTTCTACTGTAATCTCCTGAATATTCCGGAGTAGGACAGCATATTTACAGTATATTCCTGGAATCTCCTTGCTAGCTGGGCCGTAAAAGCAAAAGTTAATTTTTGTGTACGCGTTGCTAGGGTAGTAAACATTTCGTTGGTTGAAATGTTAATAGCGTTAACGTTAGCGTTAGCGGAGCTGTTTGCAAAATCTCTCTATTATTCCGACAGAAATTGTTTATTTTCAAGCCCCAAAAGTTACTCCCATTTTTTATGTCCTGCCTTCCTATGTTCAAAGGGCTAATGTAGACGCGGTATTTCTAAGCTGGGTTTCCGTGGTAGGGAGAAAGGAGATATTTTTCCAGAATTTCTCCGTTTTTTCATAGAAACATAATGGTTTTCATACTTTTTGACATCACGACAAACGAACATTCCTCAAAAATCTTAAAAATTTCATAACAGTACAGAAAAGTATCCGTGTGTACACAGCTTTAAAAAGATTGCTTTCAAAAATTGTCGTCTCGCGTTTTCAAATAAAGTTTTTTAGATATATCGTGTCGGTTTTTAACAGCAGGAACATTTCCATTTAGAACATTTTTGCACTTGTTGACTTCAAGGAGTAACTCCAGCCTGAACACCCAGTTCCCAAAAGTCTTACCGTCAAACGGTTTCAACGCACCGGCGACTGCCACGGTGAAAAGCAGCTAGGAAAGTTTGAGAACAACGAGAAGGTTTTTGGTTTATTATTATAGAAAAAGGAAAGAGGAGGGAAGCATGTGTTGAAAGAATTTAATAAACGAAGTCAACGTTATAGAATTGTCATCAACAAAATCCGCATTTCCAACAAGGTGGATTTGTGGTAGTAGAACCCCTCCCAAGATAAAATCCTAGATCCGCCACTGCTGTGTTTGTTCTCTAATTCGTGTCGTCAAGCCACTGATCTGGTTTTGCTTCTCCGATCTTCTTTCTGGCTTCTTATACACCCAAACGTATACAATTTTTGAAAAAAAAAAAAAAATGCCATGCACGTATGGCGCTTATATAAGTTATACTCTCGTACTCTTTTTCCATGTAAAGCTCGTGAGAAATACAATAGGAAAGCAAAATTATGACCTCACTTCAACTGTATAAGTCGTAAGTGAGTGAGAAGAAGCTTTAATAGCTTTTTAAGTGCAGTCATTTACAATTGTAATTATTGTTCTTATCATTTTACTCAGTCGAGTCTTTGAGTGCGCCAATCCGTCTAAAGAGGCAATTGCCCGAACAAAAGCGCTTTTTGAATTATTCACGGCTCTATATATATATAGTGAAATATGCGCGATCGCGTGGAGAGTATACTTAGAGCGATACCGCTTTTCGAATCATGAACGATTCATACTTGACGTCGTATTAATTTTTTATGTGGCGTTAATTGAAAGTGGTAAAACGTGTACTGCTTTGAAGCTTTTCTTATTTGGCGCGGGGGAGGGAAGTGAAAGGTTAAGAGGCCAATTGAATCATTATGGGAGAAGGAGGCAACATTTTCATCATATACGGGATAGTATGGAACAAATCCCTGCATGCAACACGTTCGATTAGGAATAATAAATTGAATGTCGTTCAAAAAGCTCATCTTTGTATTCTTGAAAAATGTCCGCAAGCAGAGCAATAGGGTTTTCTAATTATTTATTAGGTGAAAAAAATCGCAAATAAAAAAACGCTTGAGTATTTGCATATTTTAGGATTCGAACGAAACTGTAGGGGTGGTGGCAACAGTAACACACACTTGGGTGGGAGAGGGGGCTCCCTCCGTATAACTGGTGGTTTGCTAAATCTTAACTATAACGAGACAAGCACAAAAGAGACCGAAATGAAGCGGTCAAAACTCATTGAGAAGCAGCTGCGTCTCATTATAGTATACCTTCTACCTACCCTTTCCTTTCAAGGGTAGTTTTCCGAAGGAAATCCTCTTCCAAGCCGCCTTTACATCTTTAGGCATCGTCAGTTGCTACTAATTTCTCCAACTTGTATACCTTTTTACCTCACTCACTCTGTTTCTCCCTCTCTTCTTATTATTATGTGGTTCTGATCAAAACGGGGGTGGAAAGGTGAACACTTGTCGGGACGCCACGTGGTTACCCACATGCTCTTTTTTTTTTTTTTTTTTTTTTTTTTTTTTTTTTTTTTTTAACGAGAAGAGTTGTTCGATGTTTGGAAAGGCAAAAACCCCAATTGCTGAAACCAATTTTCATCGTTTGAAGGGGGATATTACCGCTTTGATAGATGTGCGGACATGTTGAGGATCATCGTCCCTTCTCCCCTCAACAAAACGGGGCAATATTTCGGTAAATTATTTTTAATGAGAGAACGGCGGGGGTGGGAAACCGTAGACAAAATTGATGTACGTCGACCATCAGAAAAAAAAAAAAAAGAAATAAAAGAAAACAGGTTGACGTGCAGTTTAGGTAGTTTGTTTTGTGTCATTAGATGAAGGGGCTTCTCACGAAAAGTAAGTCCGGTAAAGACTCTGATCCCGTCTCCTTTCTATACGAAGTCTCTCTTGGCTCCTTAGCATAGCCAGTCATTCATCTCGTCATTGAGCTCCATAAATTATGGGTTTATTATTTTCTACGCGCTATTACTCGGAGGCTCATTTTGTGTTTCACTCGAGGCTGGCACGTATGTTGAATTTTTGGTGAAGGGGGAATTCGTGTGGGATATAGGATGCATAATGATGGCGCTATCGTGCCTTCATATATCATAGGCAGGAGAAGGTTAGAATTTCAGAGCGCTATTGGAATTTATTGGCTGTGGAAACCAGGATAGCTGTAATTTTTGAAGCATTCATAACGCAAAAAAAAGTGTGTGCGTTTTTTTTTTTAAAACGCTACTGAAGCATTTGGTGCAGCCGGGCCAAAATCTAATCGCAAACCCATCCCCTACAGCCGAGTTTTCAAAAAAATGAAGAAAAAAAAAAACAACCTAAAAGACAATTTAATGAGATCGTGCTCCCCTTTAGCCAGGCAGTAAGTAATAGCCTGCTAATGGCATTTCTTCACCCGCCGTCGACCCAGGAGTGTGCGAGGAGGAATGAAACACATGAAGTCTGGTGCACGGTTATAGATAGTGCCGAGGCGTGGGGGGGGAGGGCTATATTGCCCTGATCTCCCCCTTCACGTATATATATCCTCTTCCGTTATAGCATCTGACCATTTTGAAAGTTGCTTTTTGCTCCGCTATCATATTTCAAAAACCTGTCCATGTATGTATACCAGGGGCCCTCTCCCGACAGATGTGCTCTTCTTGCCCTACACTCACTAACCCCTACCAACCTTACTCGGAAGGCTTATTTGTAAAAGGTATAACTATGTGAAGGTCGATATCGATCAGTGAGGGATGGTACAATGAAAGATTAACCTTCGAGGCAAAGAAAAAAAGCATTTATTAAGAGCCATAATTTGTGATTTATGAACAATAGAAGAATATGAATTAATGGTCATCAGTGAAGAAGTTGGTCAGCTCGAAAAAGTATAGACGGAAATAAAAGATAGGAGCTTGTATGTTTGATGCAATTCATTTTATTGAGTCTTTTGATTTCCTTTTTCTACTTCAGTACAAATAACATAGCACAATCTATAGCAACAACACCTCTTCACCAGACAAAAAAATGACTCCATAAGAAGACTCCGTGTTTGGGCTATGGTCAAAAAGGGGGAGGGGTCCTTTTAAAGGCAAAACGAAGAAAAAATAAAATAAAATAATAATATAGGCTGTCGCTGCCGAAGTCAGTTTAGCCACTTTCAAGGCGAAAATCGTCGCAGTTTAGCTATTGTCAAGACGCTAATCGTCAGTTTATCCATTTTCAAGGCGCGGATCGTCATTTTAGTCATTTTAAAGAGTCGAATCGCCAGTTTTAGCCTTTTTCAAGGCGCGAATCGTCAGTTTATCCATTTTCAAGGCGCGGATCGTCATTTTAGCCACTTTCAAGGCGCGAATCGTCAGTTCAGCAATTTTCAAGGCGCAGATCGTCATTTTAAAGAGGCGAATCGCTAGTTTATCCATTTTCAAGGCGCGGATCGTCATTTTAGTCATTTTAAAGAGGCGTATCGCCAGTTTTAGCCTTTTTCAAGGCGCGAATCGTCAGTTTATCCATTTTCAAGCCGCGGATCGTCATTTTAGCCACTTTCCAGGCGCGAATCGTCAGTTCAGCAATTTTCAAGACGCGCATGGACAATTTAGTCATTTTAAAGAGGCGAATCGCCAGTTTTAGCCTTTTTCAAGGCGCGAATCGTCAGTTTATCCATTTTCAAGGCGCGGATTGTCATTTTAGTCATTTTAAAGAGTCGAACGCCAGTTTTAGCCTTTTTCAAGGCGCGAATCTTCAGTTTATCCATTTTCAAGGGGCGGATCGTCATTTAAGCCACTTTCAAGGCGCGAATCGTCAGTTCAGCAATTTTCAAGGCGCGGATCGTCATTTTAGTCATTTTAAAGAGGCGAACCGCAAGTTTATCCATTTTCAAGGCGCGGATCGTCATTTCAGTCTTTTTAAAGAGGCGAATCGCCAGTTTTAGCCTTTTTCGATGCGCGAATCGTCAGTTTATCCATTTTCAAGGCGCGGATTGTCATTTTAGCCACTTTCAAGGCGCGAATCGTCAGTTCAGCAATTTTCAAGGCGCGGATCGTCATTTTAGTCATTTTAAATAGGCGAATCGCCAGATTATCCATTTTCAAGGCGCGGATTGTCATTTTAGTCATTTAAAGAGGCGAATCGCCAGTTTTAGCCTTTTTCAAGGCGCGAATCGTCAGTTTATCCATTTTCAAGGCGCGGATCGTCATTTTAGCTACTTTCAAGGCGCAAATCGTCAGTTCAGCAATTTTCAAGGCGCGGATCGTCATTTTAGTCATTTTAAAGAGGCGAATCGCTAGTTTATTCATTTTCAAGGCGCGGATCGTCATTTTAGCCACTTTCAAGGCGCGAATCGTCAGTTCAGCAATTTTCAAGACGCGCATGGACAATTTAGTCATTTTAAAGAGGCGAATCGCCAGTTTTAGCCTTTTTCAAGGCGCGAATCGTCAGTTTATCCATTTTCAAGGCGCGGATTGTCATTTTAGTCATTTTAAAGAGTCGAATCGCCAGTTTTAGCCTTTTTCAAGGCGCGAATCGTCAGTTTATCCATTTTCAAGGCGCGGATCGTCATTTTAGCCACTTTCAAGGCGCAAATCGTCAGTTCAGCAATTTTCATGGCGCGGATCGTCATTTTAGTCATTTTAAAGAGGCGAATCGCTAGTTTATTCATTTTCAAGGCGCGGATCGTCATTTTAGCCACTTTCAAGGCGCGAATCGTCAGTTCAGCAATTTTCTAGGCGCGGATCGTCATTTTAGTCATTTTAAAGAGGCGAATCGTCAGTTTATCCATCTTCAAGGCGCGGATCGTCATTTTAGTCATTTTAAAGAGGCGAATCGCCAGTTTTAGCCTTTTTCAAGGCGCGAATCGTCAGTTTATCCATTTTCAAGCCGCGGATCGTCATTTTAGCCACTTTCCAGGCGCGAATCGTCAGTTCAGCAATTTTCAAGACGCGCATGGACAATTTAGTCATTTTAAAGAGGCGAATCGCCAGTTTTAGCCTTTTTCAATGCGCGAATCGTCAGTTTATCCATTTTCAAGGCGCGGATTGTCATTTTAGTCATTTTAAAGAGTCGAATCGCCAGTTTTAGCCTTTTTCAAGGCGCGAATCGTCAGTTCAGCAATTTTCAAGGCGCGGATCGTCATTTTAGTCATTTTAAAGAGGCGAACCGCCAGTTTATCCATTTTCAAGGCGCGGATCGTCATTTTAGTCATTTTAAAGAGGCGAATCGCCAGTTTTAGCCTTTTTCAAGGCGCGAATCGTCAGTTCAGCAATTTTCAAGGCGCGGATCGTCATTTTAGCCACTTTCAAGGCGCGAATCGTCAGTTCAGCAATTTTCAAGGCGCAGATCGTCATTTTAGTCATTTTAAAGAGGCGAATCGCTAGTTTATCCATTTTCATGGCGCGGATCGTCATTTTAGTCATTTTAAAGAGGCGAATCGCCAGTTTTAGCCTTTTTCAAGGCGCGAATCGTCAGTTTATCCATTTTCAAGCCGCGGATCGTCATTTTAGCCACTTTCCAGGCGCGAATCGTCAGTTCAGCAATTTTCAAGACGCGCATGGACAATTTAGCCTTTTTAAAGGGGTGAATCGTTGCAGCTTAGCTCTTCTCAAGGGCACTGTGGGTTTTGGAGGTTCAAACGCCCCCCCCCCTAAGAAGATGGTGTCTGCTACAATTTGTTGAAACCCTCGTCCACAATGCATCAGCCAGTGCCGCAGTGCCATCGATGATGATGGTGAGACCACCATTTAGTGGCGGGAGGGGGCACTGCAAGGCTTTCAGATGAAAAATATGAATTTTTAGTTTTTAAAGCGTTCATTAGCTGCAAATATTGAGATCAAAAGCTCTCATTTGCCAATTAAATTGAGAAAAATACACAAATTCGAGATATCTGAAGACAACGTTGCCGAAAAAACCGAAAAAATACGCTTATCCCAAGTTTATATAGGCCTTTAGAAGACGGAAAACATTTAGAAGGCGTTCTAATCTGCTAGTCTTGGGGCAAGTACGCAGGGAAAAGCACTAAAATTCGCGGCTGAAATAGCGAAAAAGCGCTTGCTTAAAGTATAAACCTAATTCAATGACTAATTTGTGGCTAAAAATGGAAAAAAAACACTAATATCCGGCGATACTTGAGAAAAAGCGCTAATTCACGTGGTTAAAAGTGAAAAAATCGCCGATTCACAGCTATAATTGGGAAACCACTGATTTCCGTCTAAAATTTAGATAAAGAGCTGATTTGCTGCTCGCTGCTTTAAAAAGGGAAAATTCGCAGCCGTGGTGGGCGTGGATTAGAAACGCTTATTCGCTGCTGAAACTGAAAAAAACGATAATTCGCGGATAAATTTGGAAAAAATCCGCTAATTGACGTCTAAAATTGAGGAAACACTAATTCATGGTTCCTGTAGAGGCAAGTTTGCGGCTGAAACTCAAGAAAAAAAAAAAAAAGAAAAGAGAGAGATTCATGGTAGAACCCCTCCCAAGATGAAATCCTAGATCCGGGACTGTCGTAGACTGTCCCAATCCGTCCGTAGTCCATTGTTTGGTTGATTAAAGCAGCTATGGACTTGTTCAGTTGTGGCGTCTTCACAGTTTTCAGCAGGTTCATCACTGTCGAGGACCGAAGTTGTATGATTTTACATGTCGCTCATAGTGACGAGTCGTCACTGACGACTCTGTAACATTCCTTGCCTTGACCATCTCACTACAGAATGCATTGAACAACAATGGCTACCGCCATTTTTGCCAGGGATTCTTATCCTGTAGTCAGAGATAGCGTCGTCATAAAGGTCAACCCCCTTAATTTAATGGTTTTATTGTTTTATGGCATGGTTTCGATCGATAATACCAAACATCTATTTGATCTAGCTGTAGGCGAGCACACGAGGCATAGAGCTTGTGAACGGGCCTTGTATAAAAAGAAAGGGAATCAGGCCTGGGCTCGGGTCCACCACACGGGTTTAAGTTCCGTTTAACACTAAGCTGAGCTTAAGAGCTCAAACCTCAATCAGAATTTCGAATTTTAAATAGTCGTGCCTGTGTTGCAATTGCTGAAGCTGCTGGGTTTCTACCTGAACGCCCATGAAGGCGAAGGTACGCAGTGCGTCCCTAAAATGTGAATAGTAAAAACTTTAATTTATTTCCTCGCTTTCATGGCAAGATTTTCAATTATTACGAAGGGTCGGTCCAAACATTCAACCGCGTTTTCATCTTCTCGCTCATATAAATCACATACCATATCCAAACCCAGATGGAGCGATCGAATGTCAAACCGCACGAGTATTATGACAGCGTGTTTGCATTCGTGGTTTCCACATTCCCGTCAAAAAAGACGCGGCAAATTTCTAGTCACGAGTACGGATTTTATTTCGCTGCATGCGGATTCTACAAACCGCTCCAGTGTGACACTTGAGCTGACATATGGGATAATTTTCTACTTCGCGCTAATCCTAGTTGCACAGCAAAATGTGGAATACGACCATGGTGATAACGATCGCTTCACGGTAAACAAAACCAAACCCCTGCAAAGGCCAAGCTGGCGGAGTGTCGGCGGGGGCTGAGGAGTTCGAAGAGGGCGTCCTGGAGGGGATTCTGTGAGTAGGCTGAAAACACCTCCTCGGTGGCTCGCCTTCAGCGCTTTCTCTCCAAGGTCCCCGCTGTGAATCCCGTTGGCACACTGATGAAAGTGGACTGTAGTTATACTACGACGGCGTCGGAAACGTTGGCGACCCTGATGGTGGTGCAATTTCCGGGGGCCGTGGGGGTTGTATCGTCCATTCCACCTGTGGAGCCCTCGCGAAGGAGAGCGACAAGGGTGGACTGGCATGTGTCTAGGGAGGTGGTCACAATGGGAAGGGTACAATGGGCCATTGGCTCGTTTTCCCCCTTCAAACCTCCTGGACCGGACGGCCTAATCCCCAAACACCTGCAGGAGGGGGGGGGCAGAGGTTGCCAGACGACTGTGCTGCATCTTCAGGGCTTGCCTGGCAATGGGCAGAAAGCACGGGTTGTGTTTATTCCTAAGCCGGGGCGCCCGTCATATGCACTGGCTAAGGCGTACCGACCCATATGTCTAACATCTTTCGTTTTGAAGACGTTGGAAAAACTGGTAGATAGGCATATCTGGGAAAGCTGCCTCCCTTCGAGGCCACTACACCCAGGTCAATTTGCCTACCAGCAGGGAAAGTCCTGCGAAACGGCACTACACCAGCTGGTTACTAGGCTGGAGGATACTCTAAGAGCACAAGGAACTAGCGGTGGGAATCTTCCTGGACATAGAGGGTGCCTTTGACAATACCTCTATTTCCTCCCTCTAGCGTACAGGATCGATATGAAGGCTTCAAGCTCTTCCAGAGACATGCACCATGAACTATCGCAGTAACGCGCCTTGCTTCATTTTCTGTGCATCGCTTTATGAGCCTGAGGATCGGTTCACTTACGAACAAGCACCAGCTGCTAAGTGGCGAATCCGCTTCAATAGAACGCTTAGCAAATGAAGTGGGCCCTCCTGATTCCCGCAAAACGTTCTGTTGAGGACGTCTTCCTGCCAAATTGCCGGGTTCAATCGTAATCCACGAAGTGCCATCGTTGCTGTGCTCCTCCTCACCGATGTTCGCCCTTCCAGAATTCTTCAGCTTTGTTTTTTTGCTTTTTGCTTCTGAGTTAGCGGAGACATTGGTTTGTGTTGAACGTGCTTCATCAGAACTGCCAGCTATACGCAAAAAATCCAGATAGCAAAAAGAAAAATAGATCAAGCCCAAAAATTTGACTTACCGAAACGTCTTTCTACGTTTGTTTTTTTCATAGGAATGCTGGCACAAGACGAACTTTGAGCGTCAAATGGTCCTACAGTCAATGTTACATTGGACAATTACCAACTACTCAACTTGGCATAAAATCATTGCACTTACGAGGTATTTGAAAATCAGAAAGATTACCGAGATCATCAGGTACATCCGAATCGATGTCGCTACTAGAGCAAATAAGTGGCACATATTCCTGATCTGATGACGAGTTATTGCCATCATAATTTTCATCTTCCGATTGATCTGGTGACATTGTTTGCAAATAGCGAGCAATTTCATCGTCGGTGAATAAGCGCTTCCGCTTTCGATCCATGGCCAAGAACTTTGTTGACTGAACCAGTGTCTTGAGAAATTTAGGAACTCGCACAAAACGCACAGTACGGTAAAAACGGTATCCACAAAATTTCACTGTGAACCGTCGCAAAAGGACTAAAACTGTACGCTGAAATGCCGCGTCGGTGCTCTACCTTTCAAGAGAAGAGGCGATGTTTGATAAAGTTTTTACCGGGCTCCACCATTTTTGTTCTGTTATCATAGCATACAACAGTTACCATGACAACTGTGATTGTTGAATTATGTACATCATGCTGGAAAAAGCTTGTTTATCTTTAATTTCCGTCTAAAACTGTATTCTGTGTTGTGCGTTTATCGACTATTTATTATTCCAAGTAATGAGAGGGGAAATAACAAAGGGGCAAGTGAAACGCTGACGAAGTGCCGGTTGCGAGTCAAAACGAAAAGTCGTATTAATGTCGAGTAAGTACGTAATTATCTTTAAGGGGCCCCCTACCCGGATGATTAGGTTCAGAAAACTAGGCGATTTATAACTTGTTCGGTTCAAATTTCTCTGTTTACAGGCATAGAAAATGTTCCGATTTATTTCGTAGGAATGGGCAAGGGGTCAAGAGGATAAATATATAAAGAATAGCTATCAAGGCAGAATAACAACAGACCGTACGTCTTTGAAGGGTAGGTATCTTCGAAATTGAACGTGAAATATTCAGACCGCTTCAGAGTAGTTAAACTGCGTTGAACTCCATAAAATAAAGTATTGCGCTTTTCAATAAACTACCAGAAAGTTTTAGTAATTGAGTAGCAACATTCCGTAGCCAACAACCTTTGCCTTTGAGTTCTGGCATGTTGACCAGCGATTTTTCTCAAGATAATGGGAATTTTTTTAGTGTTAAATAATTTGAAGTTCGCGGTTATCTGTTATCCAGAACAGTAATGGCGTCGTCAATTAATTATCTTATCAGACATTCCCTTTACCTGTATTTATTGGGATGCTTCATGGCCACGAAGCGCTGCGATCGTTCTAATCTAGTGAGGATTCAGTTATCAGTTCTGTATAATTTCCACACGGGGTGGGTATGTTTTTACCAAAGTAATTAATTAAATTATAAGGAATGAGTAATATTTTGAATCCGTTTGTTTCATATAGCTCCTGAATATTGTTAATTTAATTACCAGCCATCATGGATCACACATGTTTGAGGAAGTAGGAGAAAGATGGGCAAAAGAGCTCTCAACTCCAGCTGATTGCGTTATATGCCCCACGGCGTAACGATGGATTGTCCGTGATTCATCGTTCCCACGGAGACAAAACGGACGATTTTTAAGGGCCGTATTCATAGTCGTCACTCAAGCTGGATATTTGCTTAAGCGACTTCAAATCGGTTGTTTTAGTGAATTATCTGTTATGAGTCGAAATAAGCGATTACTCAGCCTTAAAGACGACTGTGAACACGGGCCTGAGTCTCACTTCTCTTCTTTCATGGCCGTGGTTACGTCAATGGCAATAACCCAAGGATGTCACCCTTAAACCCCCATTTCGTGGGTTTGACCGAACTTCACGGATTGTCGCACTCACAGATCCCAATCACGCGGGTTTTGCTCTCTTAAAGAAGCCAATTTCGCTGATTCGACGTCAAGAAGCCAATATCTCGGGGTTGGCTCATTCAAAGAAGCAATTCCATGGTTTCGGTTCCTTCAATAAGGTGATTACGTGGGGGGGGGAGGCATGTTTAAAATCAAAATTTCGTTGATTTGGCACTGACATATTAATCCAATTTCGTGGTTTTAGTTGCTTCAAGAACCAAATTTGCTCCTTTGAGAACAACATAAGCCGGTTTGTCCCTTGGAATAACGCAATTTCATGGACTGGCATTTCAGAAACCCATTTTGAGGGGTTGACTCCCTTGGTATAGACCATTCACGGATTTCAGACTTTTAAAAAAATGAACATTTTCCGGGTGTTGCCTCATTTTAAAAAGAAATTTCCCGACCCCAGTGCTTATCAAAAACAAAATTTCAGAGATATGTGGACCATTCATTACCATTGTGGGATTTAGCCGGCCCGTTGTCTTCCAAAAAGAAATTTCACGGAGTTGCATTATTATAAGAACAATTTCGCGGGGATGGGTCACCCAAAAATGCAATTTTTCGGGATTTTGAAAATAATTTTGCGCTTTCGACCCCATCAGGGTTGGCTTAGTCAAATGACCAATTTTGCAGGGCTGGCTCATTAAAATAACTGAATCGCTAATTTTACGCATTAAAAAACAGTATTGCTGATTTATTGCTTCCAAAACCCAAAATTGCACAGATCTGGCCTTTTTAGAAACCCGGAATTTCTTGGGTTTGGTTCATTTGAAACTCATTCTGCTGCTATCCGAGAATGAACGGGGTGTCATCAGCACCAAGTGTCCATATATTTGGTCCTTTTGCCAGTATTTTGGTCTCTAGTGTCGACCCAGTATTTTTCACTGCCATTAGGGCAGTTGGTTGATAGGAGGCCGAACGTTTCGGAATCACAAAAACAAAAATAATAATAATTTATAATTTAAGCTACATGCATTGGACCGGGGAACGCATTTGACACGGCGAACAAGTAGAACTTGTGTTCTCGTGGGATTTTTCTTTACAAACAGTACCTGGCCCTACATTTTTTTAAAGTTAACTCTCAACTGCCCTTTTCAAGTGGAATAATCGAAAAAAGTTGTATTTCTTAATAAGAAAAAAAGTTTTAATTGGATTGCATAGACTGGTCCCGTAGGAATTTTCCTTCATGTATCCTCACTAATTTACTTCACCATAAATCGGCAAGGGAGCAGACTCTTTGATGGGATATCCCAATAGTATTTCTATTCAATCTAGTGATAAAACAAGTATTTATTTATTTCCAAAAAATATACAGTTTACATTATTAATATACACATACACGATTTACACAGTAAGTAACACATACCCTTGGTGTCACACGCCAATATTGTGCTGCTCACAGCCATGGTTACATTATGAACAAGAGTCGAGGAAATTAATCTTCCATATGAGCCTAAGCTCGTGTTGGAAGATGAGTGAGCCCAAAACCTTACAAAGCATTCAAATTAAAATGTGTACTCGTATGGAAAACAAGAAAAATTAGTGATTTAAGTTAAACAAGTTAAGCTAAGATTAGGAAAAAAAAAAAAAAAAATTTATGATTGAAGTTAAATAAATCAATTTAAGGTAAAGATAGATGGTAGGGTAAAATTATTTATTTTGGACAACTTTAGGCAACAAAATACAACTTACACAAAGATTATATGAACATGAAGGCAATGCTTTAGGCTAGTTAGGGCCTTAGGAAGACAGAATTTATGGTATAAGGGACATGCTGTAGACAATAACTAGGTAGCTACCGCCAAGCAGTCTTGGATGGGATTGGATCACATATTTTCACATTTTCATCCGCCAAGCAGTCGACTAGTTTATCCCTCAGGTTCTTTGAAAATTTATTATAAAGCAGTTGCTTTCTAAGTGGGCTCGGCAAATTGTTGAACTCATGAAGACCCTTATATTTATACGAGTTCTGAGCAAAGGTAGTGCGGAAAGTTGGGTAAGAAATTTTATTATCGTTACTGAACCTAGTATAAATTGCGTGCGTAGGTAGATTATAGTGTCTAGTTTTCAATAATTGTTTTATGTTACTTAGGGAAATTAATTTATGGAAGGGCAGAATTTTCATATCTAAAAACAGATTGGCAGTATGCTCAAGCCTACCGGTTCTCGCCATTTTTCTTATGAGCGCCTTTTGAGTGATTAGGATAGGTTCCAAATTTGTCTTATAAGTGCTACTCCATATGGGTAAACAATAAGACAAAACGGATTCGACCAAGGCAAAATAAACTTTTCTGAGCAATTTATTATTCAAGACTCGTGCGAGTTTGGAAAAAACGTAGAGTAATTTTCTCAGTTTTACGTTCGTGGTCTGAATTTGTTTAATAAATTTCATCTGCGTATCAAAGAAAATTCCCAGATACCTAGCGCAACTAGTCGAGTTGATCGTTTTGCAAAACGTACAGGGCGTACTATGCCTATCACAATCACGAGCATGGATTATCAATGGAGGCAAGTCAGGAGGATTACGAGGATCAATGCTAAAGGGCACGAATGTTGTTTTGTCTGCATTTAACGTAAGTTTGTTTTTCATCATCCATCCACTCAGAATATTCAATCCCACGAGTCGGAAGAACAATAGAAAACCGTATCGTCTGCAAAAAGGAGCACTTTTCCTGGGAAGTTTAGTTCTGAAATGTCGTTAACATAAAGAATAAAAGTTAAAGGCCCCAGTACCGTGCCTTAGGGGACCGAGAACGAACCTAAGGCAACTTCATCACTCCTGACCCCGTTAATTTGCACGATCTGCTTCCGATCTTTCAAGTAACTTTTAAACCAACACAAAACTGTATCAGTTATGCCATAATTTTGCATTTTTTTAAACAAAATTTCATGTGAAATGGTGTCAAAAGCCTTAGCCTGATCCAGAAATATTGCCAACGGCTTTTTTCCAGCATCTAAATCTTCTGAAATCAAGTCATAAAGAAAACACGTTGCATCCTGGGTGTTACGATTACTTCTGAAACCAAATTGGGCATCAGTAAGCAGATTGTTTGATTCTAAGAATTCGACCAGTTGCTCCTTAACGCATTTTTCTATTACTTTAGCTACGCAAGAAACCAAGCTAATCGGGCGGTAGTTCTTACACTTGTCTCGATCGCCTGATTTGTATATGGGCGTTACCAGTGCCAATTTGAATATTTCGGGGAACCTGCCTTGACTGAAACTGCGATTAATGATCGCACACAATGGCTTAGTTATCGCATCTTTATTTGACTTCAAGATTTCAGAACTAATTCCGTCAAAACCTGGGCTAGAGCCCCCTCTCAGCGAATCCACAACCTTAGCTACATTTATTTCAGTTATTTCTTCAAAACGAGAAAATGTATGTCCAGTATTTGAATAACTAGTTTGGTTCAAGGTTTCCTCATTTACGTCGTTGATACTTTCAGCGAGATTCTTCCCAATAGTTGCAAAGTACTCATTCAAAATATTGGCACATTTCTTGGGCTCCGCAAGCCCATCAATTATTCGATCACCGATATCCAAATTGACCACCCGAGTTTCTTTTTTAGATTTTTTATCAATAATTTCATTAATCACATCCCACTCCTTTTTACTATTCCCCTGCACCCTGCTCAACCTTGCTTCAAAATACTTGTCTTTTTCCGCACGAATAGTTTGTTTAAGTGTTCGTTGATAATTAAGAAAATAATTGTTGAGCCCTGCGTTGAATGGTTGCCTACGACATGCTGCGTACAACTTTCCCTTCTTTCGTATACTAACAACCAGAGATCTAGTCAACCAAGGTTTTAACGGAGCGAATTTTTTTGGCAAATGAAGAGTTTCTGTTGCGTCAGTCATGTGCTTTTGCATCAGTTCAATAAAGGCTTCAGCGCTTTGATCAACGTCTATACTTTCCAACACGGGTCCCCACTCTTCTGTAGCGAGATTCGCGTTCCATCTGGCGTGGTTCAGCTTATTTGATTTGGGTCTACTGTAGGAGCTTTTATCACATTTATTACATGGTATTATTGCTAAAATGGCTCTATGCTCACTAATTTGAGAGTGGACAACCGCAGGATTCACGTCGACGGATAATCTCGAAAATATGTGATCCAGGCATGAGCCATCGAGAGAGGTAGGGCTCCTAGGTCTTGTAACGCTATTGATACATGAAAGGTAGCCGTGCATTGCCATAATATTAAGATACTTTTCAGTATGACTATCTGGTGAAAAATCAATTATGTCGAAGTTCAGATCACCTATCACCAAATCAGGGCACTTACAATCAATCGTAGATTCAAAGTCGTTAAAAAACAATTCTAATTCTTGTACATTTCTCATGTGTGAGCGATAAAGAGTAAGCATGGAAAATACCTGTTTTTCTACATTCGCCTTCAAACTGAACGCACTGGAACCATGTATATGCACCTCAGTTGCTTCTAACAACCCAATCTCCTCTCTAACAAAGCACGCCGTTCCACTATTCTGATTATAAGTTGAAGTTGTACTGTAATAAACATACCCCTCAATATAAAACTCATTATTTAAATTATTGTGTAGCCAACACTCACTTAGGAGTATCACATCAGGTTTAGTTTTAAGTAAGGTTAATTCTATCAGTAATTGATCGAAGTTTTGCCGGATACTCCGGACATTTTGATGAAATATAAGTAAACCATTATTTTTTAGTTCGTAATAATTATTAAGTTCCTCATAGTTGCCGAATTCCGGAGTAAGTACTGTTAATGAATTATCTAGTAAGTTACACAAATCCATAGTTACATTTCACTTCAGAGTTTAGTGTTAGACAGATGGATACAGTGAGCCGCTAGGCGTGATCCTTGCTCCTGTACTTCTCCCTTAGTTCATCCAGTTGGCTGTAGTCATTAATACGGATGGGGCGATCTCCTTCAGCTCTTCTTATATTGATTTTGTAATCACGAGTCCAAACAAATTTGAATCCAATCTCCTTTGCCAGTTTTTTTCGTCTCGTACAGTAAGTTGGCGACCTCACGTGGGGTGTGCTCTCCAATATAACAGCGCTCCGTATCCCACCTCCGGTTGATAGAAGACAATTTGACACCAAAGCCATCATTCTGTGTTCTTATAGCGTCCCGATAACCCTGGAAGACACTGTCCCTTTGTCGTCTAGTGAGGAATCGACAGAGCACAGGGCCAGGCCTACTTTCATCCTTAGAGGGCAGCCGGAAGGCAAAATCAATAGCGTCCTCTTCAATGTTTACTTTCACCAAATTTGTGATCCGCTTAACTATTTCGACTGGGTTCTCGTTTTTAGTTATAGGAACTCCGTGGAACATGACATTATTGCGACGAGATTCCACATTAAATTGCATGTTATCAGCCCTCAACTGACTAAGCTCTTGCTTAAGATTCTCATTTTCTTTCATCAATATATTCATTTTTTCCTTATTGTGCTCAATTAATGCCTTTTGTTCGTCGAATTTATCAGAAAGAAATTGCACGCTTCTCTCAACATCGCCCATCTTCCTATCAATACGATCTACAATTTCATCTTTGAACCTTGAAAGAATCCTCTCCATTTCACTCATATTTCCCCCATCTAAGTTAGGCATTGAGACATTACTTAGCTGGTTGCTCTCATTCATCGATGCATCGCCATCAACATCACCCCCATCAAAGTCATCATTCCCATCATCATCAACTGACCCTAAGGTTTTACTCCAGCAGCATTTATCACACTTCCAAGATGTCCTTAAATCAATCTTCATTTTTTTGTAATTTTCGACACTTTTGATACGCGTGCACGACGGATGAAACGCTGCCTTGCAAACAGTGCATTTGGCCGTCTTTTTAGGTGAATGAAGTTCACGAGAACACTTCGCACAATCCTTGCTATCCATGTCAAAGTTCGATAGACTTAAGCTGAGTTACAATGATCGGCTTATCGGCCTCGAGGACAATGCTAGAGATAAGGCTAATCCGATAATCTTCAAACAAAAGGGCGAGCAAGAAAACAGTTCGAAAAGAGAAAAACTTCCGAGATAAGAGAGACACTCAAACCGATGCGAACGTTACCACGGCAAAGGGCAAACTCGTAGTAAGTAACCTCGAAGAAACCTTTACTGATTGACTCAAACTGATGTAGATAGTCAAGACCTTAGAGTAAAGATTGTTACTCTAAGGTGAAGACAGGCTTCTACATGATAGGTATTCAACCACCCGTCAAATGACGGGTTGTTGGTCTTCGGAGGTAGGAATGACATATTTTTCTGAAATAAAATTAACTGAGGCCTAAAAACGTCAAAATCCATTCTTCTAGGCGAATGAATAAAAGTCGAGAGTTTACAGTCGTTTCCAAAAAATAATAATCGTAGAATCATAAACCAAAAAAGCGAAACCGTCAAATGACGGGTCTCGGTCTTCCTAGTGTTAATGCCCAGGCGGCTATTCGCTGGCAGAGACTGGAGGGACATCAGCAGAGTAAGCGCATGGTCGAAGGACCGTGCAGGAGGCTTACGAGCAAACTGCTCCGACTTAGCCGGAGACACTTAGAACGGTGCGGTAGGCCTTATCACAGGATTCTGCCAGCTCCGTTATCATCTACACCGCATCGGGCTAATCACGGAGTCCCCCGGTGTGCAGACTGTGTGGGGAAGAAGACGAGACCGCCTATATCACATCGTGTTCGAATGTGAGGCGCTCGCGGGCCGCCGGCTCAGCATCTTCGGGGCCGACCTACTCGAGGGTGCTCCTAAACCTTGTCAGAGGACTAGATCCACAGACCCAGGGGGGGGGGGCACAATAATCCACCTAGGATTCCATGCCGGGGGGGGGGCAACCCTCCTACCCGTGGGTGTTGCTTCAAAAAAAAAAAAAAAACCATGCAAAACTACACAGGCAAAGAGATGTTATAATTAATGACTGGTGTAAGTTAGTTTTATGACCTTGAACAATGTATAGTTGATATCACCAGCACAGAATAACCCGTACAGCGTTTGGTTACCTCAAACCATTTCCTCGAAAGCTAGCGACTCAATAAAAAAAACGCTGTGAATTATCGAACAATGCCTTATTATTTTGACTGTTTATGGGTTTATTATTCATGGATGTAGTCAAATCCGGCTTGAAATTACATGAAAATCGATCTCAAATCCTTTGAAAATCCCCATTTTGGACCCGCTTTTGGCCCATAAAACCCCAAGGGAGTTATTTGATCAAACTGATAAGATGTTAGGACCAACTAGACCCCAAATGGAGTCTATATGTGCGAAAGAACGAGTTTTTTCGAGCAATCCTAGGGCAAGATATGTCCCGGACGGCGGACGGACATTTTTTTTTTTTAATTTCAGATTTTGATTCTACGCACTTTGAAACGTAAAACTACAAATTTTGAGGGGGGGCCAAACATTTTTTTTTGCGATACGATTACAACGACTTATTATTGAGAAATAATAAGTCAAAATGGATGATTCCCATTTACTAATTCCTAAAGTTAGACCAGATGAAAGTCACCGAGTATCGAGGCTTAAAAGAAGAAGAAGAATAATAAGAAAAAAAAAAAACAGAAATCTGCCGCACTTTAACCAGAAAAGTCCCCCCCCCCTTCACTCGTGATCACCTAAAGTGACACGGTGGTATTGTTACGAACAGTTTCAAAAGTGATAAATCGGTTTTGCGCTCCAAGGTATAAGGTGTGTTGTGACAACTCGCATCTGCTCACAAAACCACAATAGTGTCAATGTCGCTCCCTCTTTTGATGGTTTTTTTTTTCTTTTTTTTTTTTCTTTCTTCAACGGCAGGGTGGTAGTAGTAGCTCTACAGGGTTGAATGCTAAAACCTTGTCCAGGTCACTATATAGTTTTTATGCATTTTGTGGGAGGAAAACTCCTCAGGAATGCAGTTTCACCCGGATATAAAGAATGGTGTTGTTGGCAATAAAATTGTTTCCCTTACGTTCCTCGATTCCAATTTGTCAATTACTTTATTGTCTTCGAGGGAGGTCTGCTTCACTAAAAAGCGAATAATCTCTTCAATTGATCAGCTATCGAAGCGTGACCTTATCTATACGGGATTTTAGAGTTTATTCATTATTGTTAGATAGTTTAAGACCAGAGGATGTTGTTGGTTCTGTTAGGTATAGAGATGAAGTGACACACATTACGCATTTAATACCTTAAAATTCCGAGTGTAAGCCTCTTTTTTAGAAAATAAAATGAGGGAGGAAAATGGAGAATGACAGAAAAAAAAAAAAAAAAATCATTTTCTTCAGTTGGAACTGATCCAGCGTGCAAAAGCTCCACAAATCGGTGTTGGAGATAGGATACGACCATAACAAATAACTACGTTTTTATAGCCTTAGCAAAGATTACTGTTTTATGGTATTATTGAAGAGGACTGTTTCACTTTATGAGAACGATTTGTTGACCTTTATGGCCGTTACAGCAAACAATAGTAAAACAAATGAGGGGGCGGGGGGGTCCTTTGATTTTGGCAGGTGATCGCTCCCCTCTCCATTTCATCCCTACCATATACATTATAGATTCATTTTTCTTGGTTTATCAATCTTCAGTACTTCAGACATTTTTGTTTGAATCGTTTAGTACATGTAACGAAAAGGGCTTCAACGGTCCAAGTCAAACTTAGTATTGAACATAACGGAGATTTTATTCTCTTTGCCCAGATGGCACTAGGAGGCGGACTTTAATTCATTTCATTATTCTAGTCCCACTGCGGTTGTAATACAACAACAAAGCGTCGTATTTCATCCTGGTCAAACATCACTTTTTTGTCAAGTCTCATTATCTTTCGCCCGGGACTCGTTAAGGGGGCTTTGTTAGAGTCTCCTTTGCTCTTCGCGCTATACGACAAACACTTGGTCTTGTCTATTGAAAAATACATCGTTGCTATGCTGGTTCGAACAATCTCTGCAAATTGTGGCTAGCTGCTTAACATTTTTAAATGACGGCTGGTATCAAAGAAAGTTCGCTATAACCGTAGTTTTTTTTTTTACTTCTGCAGTCCTCCGTTGTAATGAAACGACTTTGGGTGAGTGGTGGAGGGGGGGGATTGCTGCCGATAACAGCTGCTCAAAATTCAAGGTATAGCCGCCGGGAGGTACGGGTTCCTTCCTTAAAAATGTTACCAGGCCATGTTTATTTTTTTTTTTTTAATTTCAGATTTTGATTCTACGCACTTTGAAACGTAAAACTACAAATTTTGAGGGGGGGTCAAAAATTTTTTTTTGCGATACGATTACAAAGACTTATTATTGATAAATAATAAGTCAAAATGGATGATTCCCATTTACTAATTCCTAAAGTTAGACCAGATGAAAGTCACCGAGTATCGAGGCTTAAAAGAAGAAGAAGAATAATAAGAAAAAAAAAAAAATCATTTTCTTCAGTTGGAACTGATCCAGCGTGCAAAAGCTCCACAAATCGGTGTTGGAGATAGGATACGACCATAACAAATAACTACGTTTTTATAGCCTTAGCAAAGATTACTGTTTTATGGTATTATTGAAGAGGACTGTTTCACTTTATG
Organism: Corythucha ciliata; assembly: GCA_038030265.1. Lineage (NCBI taxonomy): Eukaryota > Metazoa > Arthropoda > Insecta > Hemiptera > Tingidae > Corythucha > Corythucha ciliata. The sequence continues at coordinate 8,516,711 of CM075941.1, forward strand.
AGAACGATTTGTTGACCTTTATGGCCGTTACAGCAAACAATAGTAAAACAAATGAGGGGGCGGGGGGTCCTTTGATTTTGGCAGGTGATCGCTCCGCCTCTCCATTTCATCCCAACCATATACATTATAGATTCATTTTTCTTGGTTTATCAATCTTCAGTACTTCAGACATTTTTGTTTGAATCGTTTAGTACATGTAACGAAAAGGGCTTCAACGGTCCAAGTCAAACTTATATTGAACATAACGGAGATTTTATTCTCTTTGCCCAGATGGCACTAGGAGGCGGACTTTAATTCATTTCATTATTCTAGTCCCACTGCGGTTGTAATACAACAACAAAGCGTCGTATTTCATCCTGGTCAAACATCACTTTTTTGTCAAGTCTCATTATCTTTCGCCCGGGACTCGTTAAGGGGGCTTTGTTAGAGTCTCCTTTGCTCTTCGCGCTATACGACAAACACTTGGTCTTGTCTATTGAAAAATACATCGTTGCTATGCTGGTTCGAACAATCTCTGCAAATTGTGGCTAGCTGCTTAACATTTTTAAATGACGGCTGGTATCAAAGAAAGTTCGCTATAACCGTAGTTTTTTTTTTTACTTCTGCAGTCCTCCGTTGTAATGAAACGACTTTGGGTGAGTGGTGGAGGGGGGGATTGCTGCCGATAACAGCTGCTCAAAATTCAAGGTATAGCCGCCGGGAGGTACGGGTTCCTTCCTTAAAAATGTTACCAGGCCATGTTTATTTTTTTTTTCCTCTCTCTCTCTCCTACCTATCACACCGAACAAAACGCTACAAGGATCACAATGTCCCATTCAAGAGCCTTTTCCTCCTCTTTCTCATCTTCCCTTTTCTAGGTAGCATATTTCTGTGGTCGCGCCAACACCTTTGTACATACACACACACAGATTTCCCTTTGCCCCCCCCCACACCACCATTGAACTTCCTCACAGAAAGATTTATTGACCTGCGTTCGGGTCTTTTCAAACAAGAGTCAGATTATGTTTTGTTGGTCTCGGAGGTAGGAATGACATTTTTTTCTGAAATAAAATTAATTGAGGCCTAAAAACGTCAAAATCCATTCTTCTAGGCGAATGAATAAAAGCCGAGAGTTCACAGTCGTTTCCAAAAAATAATAATCGTAGAATCATAAACCAAAAAAGCGAAACCGTCAAATGACGGGTCTCGGTCTTCCTAGTGTTAATGCCCAGGCGGCTATTCGCTGGCAGAGACTGGAGGGACATCAGCAGAGTAAGCGCATGGTCGAAGGACCGTGCAGGAGGCTTACGAGCAAACTGCTCCGACTTAGCCGGAGAGACCTTTAGAACGGTGCGGTAGGCCTTATCACAGGATTCTGCCAGCTCCGTTATCATCTACACCGCATCGGGCTAATCACGGAGTCCCCCGGTGTGCAGACTGTGTGGGGAAGAAGACGAGACCGCCTATATCACATCGTGTTCGAATGTGAGGCGCTCGCGGGCCGCCGGCTCAGCATCTTCGGGGCCGACCTACTCGAGGGTGCTCCTAAACCTTGTCAGAGGACTAGATCCACAGACCCAGGGGGGGGGGCACAATAATCCACCTAGGATTCCATGCCGGGGGGGGGGGGGCAACCCTCCTACCCGTGGGTGTTGCTTCAAAAAAAAAAAAAAAACCATGCAAAACTACACAGGCAAAGAGATGTTATAATTAATGACTGGTGTAAGTTAGTTTTATGACCTTGAACAAAGCACAGAATAACCCGTACAGCGTTTGGTTACCTCAAACCATTTCCTCGAAAGCTAGCGACTCAATAAAAAAAACGCTGTGAATTATCGAACAATGCCTTATTATTTTGACTGTTTATGGGTTTATTATTCATCGATGTAGTCAAATCCGGCTTGAAATTACATGAAAATCGATCTCAAATCCTTTGAAAATCCCCATTTTGGACCCGCTTTTGGCCCATAAAACCCCAAGGGAGTTATTTGATCAAACTGATAAGATGTTAGGACCAACTAGACCCCGAATGGAGTCTATGTGCGAAAGAACGAGTTTTTTCGAGCAATCCTAGGGCAAGATATGGCCCGGACGGCGGACGGACATTTTTTTTTTTTTTATTTCAGATTTTGATTCTACGCACTTTGAAACGTAAAACTACAAATTTTGAGGGGGGGTCAAAAATTTTTTTTTGCGATACGATTACAAAGACTTATTATTGATAAATAATAAGTCAAAATGGATGATTCCCATTTACTAATTCCTAAAGTTAGACCAGATGAAAGTCACCGAGTATCGAGGCTTAAAAGAAGAAGAAGAATAATAAGAAAAAAAAAAACAGAAATCTGCCGCACTTTAACCAGAAAAGTCCCCCCCCCCTTCACTCGTGATCACCTAAAGTGACACGGTGGTATTGTTACGAACAGTTTCAAAAGTGATAAATCGGTTTTGCGCTCCAAGGTATAAGGTGTGTTGTGACAACTCGCATCTGCTCACAAAACCACAATAGTGTCAATGTCGCTCCCTCTTTTGATGGTTTTTTTTTTTCTTTCTTCAACGGCAGGGTGGTAGTAGTAGCTCTACAGGGTTGAATGCTAAAACCTTGTCCAGGTCACTATATAGTTTTTATGCATTTTGTGGGAGGAAAACTCCTCAGGAATGCAGTTTCACCCGGATATAAAGAATGGTGTTGTTGGCAATAAAATTGTTTCCCTTACGTTCCTCGATTCCAATTTGTCAATTACTTTATTGTCTTCGAGGGAGGTCTGCTTCACTAAAAAGCGAATAATCTCTTCAATTGATCAGGTATCGAAGAGTGACCTTATCTATACGGGATTTTAGAGTTTATTCATTATTGTTAGATAGTTTAAGACCAGAGGATGTTGTTGGTTCTGTTAGGTATAGAGATGGGGTGACACACATTACGCATTTAATACCTGAAAATTCCGAGTGTAAGCCTCTTTTTTAGAAAATAAAATGAGGGAGGAAAATGGAGAATGACAGAAAAAAAAAAAAAAAAATCATTTTCTTCAGTTGGAACTGATCCAGCGTGCAAAAGCTCCACAAATCGGTGTTGGAGATAGGATACGACCATAACAAATAACTACGTTTTTATAGCCTTAGCAAAGATTACTGTTTTATGGTATTATTGAAGAGGACTGTTTCACTTTATGAGAACGATTTGTTGACCTTTATGGCCGTTACATCAAACAATAGTAAAACAAATGAGGGGGCGGGGGGTCCTTTGATTTTGGCAGGTGATCGCTCCGCCTCACCATTTCATCCCAACCATATACATTATAGATTCATTTTTCTTGGTTTATCAATCTTCAGTACTTCAGACATTTTTGTTTGAATCGTTTAGTACATGTAACGAAAAGGGTTTCAACGGTCCAAGTCCAACTTATATTGAACATAACGGAGATTTTATTCTCTTTGCCCAGATGGCACTAGGAGGCGGACTTTAATTCATTTCATTATTCTAGTCCCACTGCGGTTGTAATACAACAACAAAGCGTCGTATTTCATCCTGGTCAAACATCACTTTTTTGTCAAGTCTCATTATCTTTCGCCCGGGACTCGTTAAGGGGGCTTTGTTAGAGTCTCCTTTGCTCTTCGCGCTATACGACAAACACTTGGTCTTGTCTATTGAAAAATACATCGTTGCTATGCTGGTTCGAACAATCTCTGCAAATTGTGGCTAGCTGCTTAACATTTTTAAATGACGGCTGGTATCAAAGAAAGTTCGCTATAACCGTAGTTTTTTTTTTTACTTCTGCAGTCCTCCGTTGTAATGAAACGACTTTGGGTGAGTGGTGGAGGGGGGGATTGCTGCCGATAACAGCTGCTCAAAATTCAAGGTATAGCCGCCGGGAGGTACGGGTTCCTTCCTTAAAAATGTTACCAGGCCATGTTTATTTTTTTTTTCTCTCTCTCTCTCTCTCTCCTACCTATCACACCGAACAAAACGCTACAAGGATCACAATGTCCCATTCAAGAGCCTTTTCCTCCTCTTTCTCATCTTCCCTTTTCTAGGTAGCATATTTCTGTGGTCGCGCCAACACCTTTGTACATACACACACACAGATTTCCCTTTGCCCCCCCCCCCACCGCCACCATTGAACTTCCTCACAGAAAGATTTATTGACCTGCGTTCGGGTCTTTTCAAACAAGAGTCAGATTATGTTTTGTTGTTCCCTTTTGAACAGCTGCGCGGTAAATCATAACCAGTTAAATCAAAATATTGAGCTTTTTTTTTCTGAGCATTACTAATTAGTTTAAGCTCGAAAAACGTCCTCTTCATTTTATCCCTCGGGGGCTTAATTTATTGTTCATAGTTCAGCGGTTTCGAAAAATAAAACACTAAAAACTTACTTTTATAAAATATGTGAAAACGCCATAGATAAATCTGATACTTCTGAGTCCTACCGCAGAACTCACACTCTTTTTGCAGACTAAGAAAAAACCTCACTGCAAAATAATGTTTTTGTTTTATGCGAGAAGTCGAGAACCCGAAGGAAACAAGGAATTTACCAGATGGAAAGAGTCTGAAGCGGAGTGAGAGGGGAAACATGAAAGAGTACGATGACAGGAAAGAATCATTTAATTTTTTTTTTTGTTCAAACAACGTTTCATGGGCGGGATCCCTCTGGATAACATCGCGATACCATCATCGAGTCTTGTTCATACTTTTTCCCCTTCCAACTTTCCAACAAGATCGCTCGTGTATTAAAAAAAAAAATCATGAAATCCAGGTTTTTTTTTTTTTTTTCGTGAGTCTTACCCGTTCAGCTATTCAGGCATTCTATTCAGAAACCAAAGTCTGTATTGAAGCGGGCACACCTGAGAAGTTTTCAAAGAGATAACTAAAATGATATTTTGGGCTCAAAGCAAAGCCGTTTTAATTACAATTTATCTCTAAAAGGGAATTTTGAGTAGAGCAGACCGTCAAGTCATGAGAACTCGCGAAATAGATTTTGGACGGGTAAAATTTCACGTGCATTAAAACTGGGAAACACAAGTTTTCATTAAAATAACCATAGCGAAGAAATAATCGACTTTTCAAGGTTGTGTGATCTCATCGAGTGAATGAGAAAAGATGAAGCCACAAGGGAAGGGGGGAGGGGGGTAAATAATTGGTTCAATAGTAAATAAATCCGAAAGGGGAAGATTAAGGAAAATAGCATTGTTGAAAAGAGTATAAGAGGAAGATCTCAATCAGTCGACTAGTGTAAATAGCCCAAGACTGAGTAAGACAAGAGAGACCAAAACCAACCGGAGGTGGGCGGGTGGTGAGGGGCGATGATGAAGAAAGGAGAGGGCCTGGGAGTACAGCCCTATAATTATAGGGCTGTCGAAGTATATAATTCTGTTTTGGCCCACCCACTCAGACCTGTTCAGGAAGAGAGAGAGAGAGAGAGAATGAATATACGTGTATGTGTAAGGGAGAACGAGTGAGAGAGAGTGAGTGAGAGAGAGAAACGATCTCGGATGGTGAAGGCGAAGCATCTTCAAACAGGAACTCCATATAAAGTTATTTTCCCGCACTAAATCGCGCATGTAGAAAAGGAAAAGGGCGGAGGCTTTTTGCTGTTGAACATATTTTAATACTGAAATTATCAGCTACTCAAGTACTACTGCAAGCGATTCAACTCAATCTACGGATTGGGTTGCATGTCGAGGGGGGGGGGAACCTGTGGTTTTTTTACCATTGCAATTGTATACTCGTTGCAATCATTCTATTGTCGATTAAAACTATCAATTGAGCGCTACCGTCACGCGTTTATTTGATAATGAAATCGGTACTCGCCTTCGCTTTTCCTGATGTATTGACGTAATAACCACTATGGCATACTTTCATGAGAAAAAAGGACCGATTTCGGTATAGTTCTCGGAGAAGTCCCCAACAGAGATTGTCTCGCTTTGCTGCAATCGCCAATATTGCTATTTTGTTCATCGGAATTCATCCCCGAAACATCCTTCTTCGCTTATAAGGCCACGAATGTTCCATTCAGCAGATTTTATACGTCGTGATTAGTCAGTAAAAGTCATTTTCAGCTCAAGCTCACGCGTGAATCGTAAGTTTAACCAATTTATAGACCACACATAGAGTCAGTTTTACCAATTTTTGGAGCGTAAGGCGGACCGACACCTCTCGAGGCCGGGGGGGGGGGGGTTGAAAATCTCTATGAGGCCCCCCCTTTAGGCACTGAATAAACAAGAAATACAATTTTTGCTGCAATTTAGCAATGTTTTACCTTTTTTTAGCAGCGAATTAGCACTTGTTCTCAATCTGAGCGGAAGTTTAGCCGTATATTTACCCAGGGGCGGATTTAAGGTAAAATGTTTAGAGGGGCTTAGCCCTGAGCTCATGACCCCCCCCCCCTCTCGCAGATGAAGTCAAATTCCAAATTTTGTGGAATTTTTGTTCTCAGAACGAATTTCAAAGGTTTTCCTCGCTCAAAACGCCAATGTCACAGAATTGACTCCCTAAAAAGCCAATTTGCACCGAGTTGACTCTTCATGGAATGCAATTCCGCTCATTAGACACTTTCTATGTCCAAATATCACGGATTGAACACACCGCAAAACCCAATTTCGTGGTTTTGGCTACTTCAATAACAAAATTTGCCGGTTTGGCACTTTTTGAGACCACATTTGTCGGATTTCGTAGGTCAGAAACCAATTTCATGGGCCTGGCTCCCTTAAGACAAGCCAATTTAACGGGCTTTCACACCTTTTTAAAGGATAAATGAGCGTACTGGCTCATTTTAAAGAGACATTTCATGGCTCTGACTGTATTTCCGCGCCCAGACGCGGATCCAAGATTTAGTCAAGGGAGAGGCTTATGAAAATGTGTCCTTCGCTCTAATAAAAATGGCTTGCTATCAATTCACTGCCTATTCCCACCTTAAAAAAGCCTTTAAAATTGCCAAACTGGCAATGACCGAAAAAAAAAAAAAAAAAAAAAAAAAACACCCAACGGACTTAACGCGGTCTAAAAGTGACTGGACTGACGGTTCGTGCAGCCCTGAAAATGCATGAAAAGATCACGAATCCCGCTATGAAACTGGCTAAATCCTTCATTCACGAGCTGAGCTAGCTCAAACTAGCGATTCTCGCACAAAAAGTGGCCAAGCTGACGTAACGCGCTCTAAAAATGGGCAAACTAACAATTCACGCTCCGCAAATCCCTAAACAACCAATTCCTGCCCTAAATATTCCAAAATCAACCATTTGCGCGCCAAGAATGACCATTCGGGCGTTGGCTTGACAGGACTAATAGCGTCCTTATAAAAGCAAAATAACTGGCGATTCGCGCTTATTATAAATGGCCCAACAGACTTTACGAACCCTAGAAATGGAAAAACTGACGATTCATGCTCTGAAAATATCACACTGGCTATTCACTCTCTATAAATGACTATATGCTGACAATTTGCGACTTAGAAATGGCAAGCTGACCATTCGCACCCCATAAATGGCATGACGGACTATTCGCACCTTAAAAAATGGCAGAACTGTTAGTTTTGCGAACTCTAAATGGTTAAACTAATAATTCACGCAATGCAAATGTCAAAACTGAGTTCGTAACACACAATTGACTAAAATGACGGATTCATGCCCTAGGAATGGCCATACTGGCAGCGTTAAAATTGCCAAACTGGCTATTCAGGCCCTATAAAATTTGTAAAACTGACTCTATGCGGCTTACGGTGAATAGTTAAACTGACAATTCGCACTTTGAAAATCCCAATGCAGATGATTCATGTCCTGAAAATGGCAAAATTGGCCATTCGCGCGTCAGAAATAGCCATACTGAGCCTTCACGCCTTGGAAATGTCTAAACTGACGACCCTGGCCTTAAAAGCTGGCTATTTACGCTATTTTGCGCCCTGTAAATGACACACAGCACGGCACGGTCAGCAATTCACGGTCTAAGAATGGCCTAACTGACCGTTTGTGCTCTACAAAGGCTAAACAGAGAAACAGACGATTCGCGCCTTCAAACTTGGGTGGCTATCTGCACCCAAAAAATGGCCAAACATGGCTATTTGCATCCTTCAAGCGATAAGCTGACCACTTGCGATTATTGCGTACCGAGCATGGGCCGTCCTCGCCTACCCCCCCCCCCTTAACCAGCGTTACCTACATGCACCTCGTGGACTGGATAAACTTTTTGATTTGATTTGAAACTGATTACCGACTCTCGGGCTATTAAATTGCTTGATTGGCAAATCATGCCCTAAAAATGGCTAAATGTGCAAATTCGTGCCCGTGAAATGGCGAAACTACCATTCATAGCGCAAAAATGGACAAACTGAGTCACGAAGACATGTCCATGAGCAGACGATTTGTGCCCTAAAAATAGCAGAACTAATAATATGCGTCTTGGAAATGGCTTAACTGACGATTCATGCCATTAAAATGCCTAATGTGACTTGCTGCTGGTTGAAACTAAAAAAGCAATTTCACAGATTCCACTGAGCAAAAACCAAATTTTTGCTCGTTGGAACCATTCAAAAAATGGCGAATCTAGCGATTCATGCCTTATAAATTGCTAAACTAACCGTTCACACCCTAAAATTGACTTTATGGACGATTCGTCCCCTGGAAATTGTCAAACGGACTATTCACGCCCTAAAAATGGATAAAATGACGATTCGCGCCTTGGAAAGCCTAAAATGACGACTCGCACCTTGAAAATGGCCAAACAAGCCATTCCGGGCCATTGAAAATGGCTGAACAGACGATTCGTGCTCTGAAATAACCAAACGCCTTAAAAATGTCAATCTTCAAAGTTTCGGTTTAAAAATGGTTCAACTGGTCATTCGCGCTCTTTGGAAAGCGTCAGGGACAACGACAATTCGCCCCTTGAAAGTGGTAGAACAGACTGGACTATCTCTAAAACGGGCTGCTGGTCATATTGACAATTCATGCCTCCCCCCTCCCCCACAATGGCTATACTGATGGATTAGCGCCTTTAAAAACGATCACTCGCGTTCCAATAATGGCAAAATTGACCATTTTTTGCCTTAAAAATGCCTGAACTGACGATTCGTACCCTAACTATCACCAAAACGACTAGTCAGGCACTAAAAGTTGCAAACTCAGTCACTGACGAGAATTCGGGTTTTTCAGACCGCATGGATTTTCTTAATTCCTCCCTCGGCAACTGTCAGTTTCGGTCGAGCTGTCAATTTCGTCCTTAAAACTGATAATTTCTTCTTTAAAAAACTCTCAATTTCGCCCCCAGAAACTGACAGTCTCGACTTGGAATCTGTCAATTTCCTCCTACATAACAGGAGATCACAAAACTTGATTTCGAGATTCAGCAGCAGACCATTCGGGCTCACAACATTTTTTGGGCTCCTTCACCTGAAACAGTTAAAACTCTCAAAACGATTCCGTCCCGTGAACTGTCAATTTCGGCCAGGGAACTGTCAATTTCACCCGAGAAACTGTCTATTTTGTCATAAATAACTGTCAATGTTGTCTCAAAAACTGTCAATTTCGTCCTGGGGACCGTACATTTCTAGTTGAAACTGTCAGTATCGATCTAATACTGTCAATTTTGTCCTATGAAGGTCAATTTCGTCATTCAAAACTGTCAATTTCGTCGTCAAAACTATAACTATATCATTCTAAAACTGCCAATTTCGCCCCACAAACTGTCAATTTCGTCCTCGAATCTGCCAATGTCTTCCTAGAAACTGTGTCAAGGGATTTCGGAAACTGAAGATTTCCAAGTCCCTTCACCGAAAACAGTCGAGTACTAGAAACTGTCAATTTCGTCGTTCAAAACTGTCAATTTGACAGTTTGTGGAAAAGGGGCTTGAGAATAAACATCTTGGGGGGGGCTAATACGACCAACTGGGGGGGCTAAGTCCCTATAGCCCCCTTAAATCCGCCAATGTATTAACCTTTTTTTTTTTTTTTTACAGTAAATTACCACTTACTATTCCCAAATTGAGAAAAAATGGCAAAAGTTATCGTTTCTCCAAATTTCAGAATTATCTCTTTTTCTCCAATTAGGCTGAAAATTAGGCGTTCTCTTAATTTTAGCCAGGCTAATTATCAATTTTCTCAATATTGAGTGGAAATTAGCGCTGTTTTTTCAAACGTTAGCACCGCAATCAGCAATTTTGCTTTACTTTTAGCTATAGATAACGCTTTTTCCAAGTTCTAGCCGTGAATCAGCAGTTTTTCATACCTATAGCCATGAATTAGCCGTTTTGAAGGCGCTTGTTTAAGTTAAAATTTTTACCAAATTTTTTATCCGCCAATTACGTGGTTTACCTCAATTTTAACCACGAATTAGCGCTTTTTCTCCATTTCAACCACGCGTAGTTGCGTTTCTAACCTTTAAATTAGCATTGGTACTCAATTTTCGCCACGAATTGGAATTTTCAATCAAAGTTAGCTGTAAATTATAGCAATTTTTTAGCCAGCAATTTTTACTTCTTCCCAATTTCGGATGAAACTTAGCATTTTTTTATTTATGCTGCGCTAATTAGTGATTTTTTTACTTTTGTGTATTACTTCCATGTTTTTTTTTTTAATTTTAACCGTGATTCATTGATTTTCCTCAATTTTAACTGTAGATTAGCCAATTTTTCGACTATTAGCAGCGAGTTACATCTTTTTCTAAATTTGAGAGGAAAATCAGCGTTTGCTCAAATTTAGCCGCGCTAATTAGTTTTTCAATTTTAGCCGCGTTGTTTTTTTATACTTTAGCCTTGCATTTGCATTTCATACTTTATATTGCTAATTTGCAGCGAATTAGCAACTAGTATCTTTTTTATTTGCAAATCGGCGATTTTTCGCAATTTGAGTTGTGTATTTTCGAGTTTTGACCAATTTTAACCCAAATTCTTATTTGAACAATAGTAGCCAGTATTTTTTCCAATTACGAATTAGTGGCATGTTTTCTCAAGTTTAGTCGCGGGATTGGCCCAAAAACAACACGTTTGCGTCTATTTCTACATTTTAGCCGTAGAATGGCCTCCATGCACCGCCAATCAGCAATTTATTCTCAATTTCAGTCTGGAAATTGCATCGTGAGACCACGAATCATACTCACAAATATTAGCTTTTTTTCCGCGTCAGAAAATTTCGAATTGCCGCGATGAGCACAATAGTGAGCTTAAGGATCTAACGAAACTGGGGACGGTGTATTTCACCGCGAATTTTCCTCAAGAAGGCGTGATTTTTATCAATTTAAGCCATCCAGCATGGCGCTCTTGGGGGGGGGGGAGGGGGCAATCGAATATTCATCCCATATTCTTTGTTGACGTCACTTGCATTTTTGTATTTTCAAGGTCGGACTTGCAAAGGACTGAAGTGACTATATTTGTGCCCTAAAAATTGCTAAACTGGAAATTCCCGCTCTAAAATAGATAAACGGACTTCAAAATGCCCTACAAAATGGCTAAGCTGACGAGTCTTGTGTAACTCTGAAAATGGCTAAATCAACCATTCGCACCAAGAACGGCCAATATTGACCATTCGAGCGCCTTATCCACGCGTTTTTGTCCCAAAAAACGGCTAAATGGCGACTATTCATGACTTGAAAATGCCTGAATAGATTATTCCTGCCCTGAAAATATTAGTGAAATCGACCATTCTCGTGCAATGAATGGCCAAACTGGTGACGAATGGCCTGAACTGGTGACTAATACTCCCCTGTGGAAATGACCACAATAATTTTCGGATACAAATGAAAAAATCGCTAATTAGCGGGTAGCTAGAATTGAGAGAAACCCTAATTCGCGGCTAAAATTTTGGAAAACGCTGATTTACTGCTCAAATTTAGGAAATGAAGTGAATCCGTGGCCTCTGAAGGCAACTTCGGGCTTAAAACTGGAAAAAAGCGATACATTCGTAACTAAAAGTGGGGGAAAAAACATAATGCAGAGCAAAAGTTTTTTAAAAAATTGTTGATTTGCTGCCATTACTGAGAAAAATTACTGGCTAGCACGGTTAAAATTAAGAAAAACGTAGGTTTGTAGCTCAAATTGAGGACAAGTGCTAATTCGCTGCTAAAAAGGCAAATCATTGCTATAATTAGCAGAAAAAGTTGAGAAAAATCGCTTTCAAGGAATTAAAAACGCTATTTCCCTGCAAAAATTGAGGAACTTCAATAATTTTGCGGATAAAGTGCAGAAAAAAATTGTAATACGCGGTTAAAATGGAAACAATAGAGAAACCCCCTGGCGGCTAAAATGTAGAAAAACGCAAATCCGTGGCCTCTAAAGTCAGAATTTTGGGATCCCGTTAGGGGACCAGTTAAAAAAATGCTAATTTGGTGTCATTATTGAGAAAATCACTAATTAACACGGCCAATTTGATAAAAAACGCCAGTTGCAGTTCAGAGAAAAAGTGTTAATTCACTGCCGTAAAGGTAAGACATCCCTCATTAGCAGCAAAAACGCCAATTCAAAGCTATACGATCGAGAAAAATCGCTTTTACGGAATAAAAACGCTGACTCGTTGCTAAAATTGACGACATTTAGGTACACTAATTCGCGGAAAAATTGCAGAAAAATATCTAATTCACAGCTAAAATTAAAGAAATTATAATTTTCGGCTGTGGTTGAAATACGCGGTTGAAATGGAAACAATAGAGAAACCCCCGAATTCGCGGCTAAAATGTAGAAAAACGCAAATCCGTGGCCTCTAAAGTCAAAATTTCGGGCTTATAACTCTGAGCTAATCCGATCAGTACGCCAGTCCGAGGCATCTGTCCTTTGTTCGGGGAGTAAAACTGAGAAAAACGCTTCCACGGATGAAAGTGAATTGCGGCTAATAATGATAAAAATCCATAGAACCATAGAATTTGAGTTTGTCCTTCAGTAGCTGATGACACACAGAAGTCCACAGGTTTGGACTAAGCTTCGTTGGATCTACTCGTGTCCTACCTCGACCATCGGCCCCAGAGGTCCTATAAGGTCTCAGACGCGTGTCATGTCTTGTTCGGTGTGCCGCAGGGCTCAGTTTTGGGGCCGATACTTTTTATTATTTTTATTAAAATGACCTTCAGTTCTTCTTACCTGGTTATGGACTAACTCTCGTTCTATAATCGGATGATATCTCCATCCTGATAGTCATGATCCGTCCTGGAGGTCTTGTTCCATAAACGACTGAAACACACACGGGGCCACAGAAACTCCAAAAACAAGACAATGATGACGAAATATACCCACATGAGTATTAATTGTAAGTAATTCCTGACACTCTTTAGCAACTTCGACTTGTAAATAAGTATTTTTTAAATCTATGCGGCAAAAAACTGAACATCCCTTTAATTTATTAAAGATTTTGTCTATCAAGGGCAACGGGTAATGGTCTACCTTCAGTTGCGGGTTGATCGTATTTTTGAAATTGGCACACAGCCGGATCCCACCGTTTTTTTTTTTTGCCTCACAAAAGTTTGGGGACGCCCATTTACTACTTGTGACTTCACTTATGATTCCCTGTGACACTAAAGATTTCAATTCTTTTCCACTGACTCGCGTAAAGCGTACGGTACAGAGTACGCTTTGCTGAAAACGGGCGAAGCGTTTTCTTGTAAAACAAAAGAAGTTTGAAAGTTATTTATGGGGCCTAAATTGGAAGGTGACAAGACTGAAGGAAACTTTGACTTAAGGGAATCGATCATAGGACTAATAGACTGGGATTGTACTGAATTCAAATCTGAATTCAAAAACTGAATATCAAGCCAATCTCTGCCAATCACGAGTTTTGCATCGGTAACGATAATTGACAAATTACGACATACCTCCGTGTCGACGACGACCGTGTCAAAACTCGCAAGTCCCACGACCTGAATTTTCTCCCCACTAGCGGTAGACAAGAACTTTTGAGAGGGAACGAGACGAATTTTCGGACAGTATTGCTTGAACGAGGAGTGGGGCAAAACAGTGAACGTTGCTCCACTGTCCACCTCGAATGTTACGGCTGGCTCTTTTGGACCTATAATTTGACAGGAATATTTACAGGAGTGCTTACTGAACTATTTACCGAGTATGCAAAAATTGCTGAGACGAGTGAACTGCGGCAGACTCTAGCCACATGACATTGACGACCGCAGGTGATGTCATGCCCAGTTTAGGGCAGGGCATTTCACCTCCTCGATGAATTCTTCGACCACACCTCTGACACGATGAAAACGGATGACGATTCCTCGACGATTGCTCTTCTGCTGCAGACTTGCGAAACGGAGACTGGTTTGGCGACGACGGACGTGAAGACAGCTGCCTCGATGACTGACTTTTACTTCTTGGTAAATTATTAGCTGCTGACCGGCTTGACGACCGGGCTCGAATCGCTCTAAACACGCTGACTTTTCTTTGATGGCTCTTGTATCCCGTCGAACAGCCGCCATATCCATTACAACTTTGCAAGCTTGGTCGAATGACAACTTGCTCTCGCCGATGAGGCGCTGGACCATGGCTTCGTCCGACAACCTAACTATGAGACGATCTTTCAGGGCTTGGTCCAGGAAATCGCCGAAATTACAATTCGACGCAAGTTCTTTAAGCGCGACGATAAAAGACTGGACGGACTCACCCTGTTATTGGGACCTTTTGTCTTCGGAGAATGGCTGTATGGAGCCGATCATGCCAGACCTTGACGACTGAGCTGGCGCGACAGGTAACTCACTTGACTCCATGAGATCTTCGACTTCTGACTGGTCGAAATTCACCTCTCCCGACGGTTGCTCCGACGTAGCCTCGTTCTGGTCTTCGTTAGGACCCTTGGATACTTTTTTCCGACGACCCATCTCAAGAAGGGCTAGACAGACAATGTGGAATTCAACCAGACAACAATTCCAGACCAGGAATTATCCACTTACACCCGCGAGGATTTGAAACTTATCTCGTCGCCAATATGTTGAGTTGTTACCCAGAGCCCAGAGGGATAAAACAAAATAGGCACGACTTAACGAAAAGACTGAGGAAAACGATGTATTTTAAACGTAGTGTAAGACCAGGGGCCGTAGTTAGAGTTGTCGGGAAAATCTCACGTGAGATGGTTGCTATGGCGGGATAGTATTATTTCTGATGTAGCGTCCTTGGATACCGCTTGCGAGATTTTTTCCCGACAACTCTAACTAAGGCCCCTGGACTTGACTTGACTAACTCTGAACAAACACAAGAAAACCACACAGCAAGGCTTACTCACCTTGCTGGGTATAGCGCTAGAACGTCAACCTTTTATGTATACGACACCAGGAAATCAACAAGCTGATTATTTAGTTTTTGAGATCGTCCTCAAGGAGGATCACCGAGGCAACATGACCGAGGGCAAATACTCCATACAGACACTGATAGACGCTCATATTTGTATTTAGCTTCATAGAACCTGTCAAATAAGACCAGTAACGTGACTAAGGGCCGTATTCATAGACCTTCCTTAAAGAGGCCTTAACTTAAGGTCTCCTTTGCGCGATATTTCGTATTCAGAAACGTATACCTTAACCTCCTTGACTTAAAGCCTTCTTAAGAGATCCTTAGCCATCAGAAATGTGGTATTCATAGAACCATCTCAACTTATCGCTTACTTAAAGGAAATCTATTTCCTGGTTATAGTGGGTGAATTTTTAAAGGAGCTCGAGACCAACTTTAAGGTCTCCTTACAGTCTTCACAGTGTGTCATCATGTCAGATACAGAAGAATTTATCGAATTTATTCGTGTCGTCGACGAAATTTGTGTTCCAAAAAATTATATACGAGGCTTTGATGAAGCCCCATTTTACAATTTGAGTGAAGAACAGTTTCGGAAGCGTTATCGCTTCAATAAAATGACGGTCCGTAACATTATCGAAAGAATTTTGCCCGACTGTTCTCATCGCAGAGGACTGCCACTTTCACCTCTAGCAAAGATATTAATTTCTTTTAAGGTTTTTCGCGACAGGGAATTTTCAGGTCAGTTAAATACCCTCCCACGGTTTGTCATGTACGTGCGCCTTTGTTATGGGTTGTTGTTAAAATGTTGTCTGAACCTGAACCGTCTGTTGTGTGATGTTCCAATTCGTAATCTTCCCTTGTGTACGTGTACCTTTGATGTGCAGAACAGACATTTTTGTCCGGTATCACCCTCCCACGTGTCAATGAACGCATGCAGCCCTTTCGTTTCATTAGGTACCTTATAATTCCTAACTTGAAATACTTTTGGCAGAAGGCTGGTAATAACCTCCTCTGCGCTGCGAAATTTGAACGCGCTCAAATATAGGGAAGATGATGATATGCGCAGAACAACTATTTATTTTCGGTGGGCCGTGTGTGGCGGTTTTTAAAAGTTCGGAGAAGTGGCCATAAGCCAGATCATCTAACTGACCTGACTCCAGTTCCAGTGCCTCGTGGAATATTGCGTTTGGATCAGTCAGGACTACTGCTAAAGAAAACATTATTATTTAATATTTTTTTAGGTGGAACATTTTATTTTATTGAGGCCTTCATTCTCCCCCCATTAAATCTTTGGCCGCTTGAAGCCTCATCTCAAGAATTTCTTTCTCGATGGCCAAGTTGGCAGTTTGAAGGGCATGCCGCTCCCTGGCCATTGCCAGCTCTTCTTTCACCACATCAATTTGTAACGTTATTTTATGGCAGCGAAGTTCTGACTCCTTCGCCAGCCTCTCCTTCATGTTGACGTTACCTAAACAAATTGGTATTACAATGGGCTTATAACTTGAAAACAGATTACATTAAACCCTTTTGTGGTGCAATATAAATGCACTGTTCAACCCCAGAGCCTGTACAATCGTTAAATATGCTAACGAAGAAAGGTTCAATTAAATATGTAATTTTGATCCTCACCTCGTGCCCCTCGTGGACGTTTTCGACGTGGTTCGTCGTCGTCGTTGTCCTCCAATTCCACCTCATATTGTGGTGAATCTATTTCAGCTAAAAAGGACAAATCAAAATCTCTTGCGCCATGGAAGGCCAACCTGGAAATAAAGAAATGACGTACCTGACACTACTGGGACCATGGAATCGCCATCAAGCATGTAATGCCTATTCGCTCCCGAAATAACTTCGGCGATTGTGTCGCTATCGACGGTGTCGCGAATTTCTATATCGACAGTTTGTGTCAGAGTATCTAGAAAAGGCTCGTCAGTCGCCTGGCTCGTTGAAGGGAACGACCCACCACACGTTCCCATCCGTTCCTTCTTTTCCGCTGCCAACTCTTTTTTTCTCTGGGTTTTCATGTTATCCCAGCATTTTCTAAGCTGATCAGCAGTCCTCTGAAATGAATACACCCAAGGATTAGGTTTACACCCATGTTGAGATGGACGGACTATAGAGGCCTCTGTCGACATGTAATGAAGTTACTCCGCGAGAATGAAAAAATAACACAATTAGGTTACCTTGATAGAAATTCCACGGCTGTTAAATTCCGTTTCGATTTCCTCCCATTCTTTTTTCTTTGATGAAGTTGTCACGGCGTCGGTTTTTTGGTTTTCAACGACGTGGAGATGACGCTGAATAATCTCCTGAAGCAAAGACCTTTCTGAAGACGCGCCAGGGAGGTTTCGTTGGAGGGAAGGTTTTTTGGGGTGTGTGATTAGGATGGTGGAGTTGAATAATTGACTAAAGCCCGGTGCACACGATACAAGGTTCTCCGCAATATTTCTTGGACGAAAAATTCTCCCACCAGATTCGTCGCGAGGTGGTGAGCAAGTAGTGATCACACACAGCAATATTTCTTGCTTGTTAAGTGGTTTGGTGGGGGTGCCTCTTGATCAGCTGAAGGAATTGGCGACGTTACCTTCCCTTTAGAGTATCTTTCCCAAGAGTCAAACTTGAATTTGTTGTGAATTACGAACAAATCCATTACGAACAACACACAAAAATGCTATGTAAAACGCACACTGATTAAAAACACACGAAACGCTCCGTTTGAACTTCGAAAAACCTTTATCGGACATATTACCAGGTTACATTCCCCTTCCACCAAACCACGTGACTTTACTAGAGCCCCCTGATTGGTCTTCTCAAACAATCTTGGAAAGCAAATAGGACAGGTTCTATAACGAAAAACTTGCCCAGCTCCTTGGACTGACGTCACCACCTCGCAAGAGCGCATGCGCAATTCACAAACGAACTTGATTGAAAGAATTATTTTTGAGAAAATTGCATCGTGTGCACCGGGCTTAAGTGTGATTATAAATAAAGAATTGAGTTTGTCTTACGTAGTCAACGTTAATTGGAACCTTGTCATGCTCCAATAATTCAGTGGCGACGAGGATTAAACATTTCTTTTTCAAAGTGCTCCGGGCCTAGTATTCTCATAAAATAATATGTGTTCTTCCGAGAAGCTTGTGAAGTTTCCCTGCGAAACGATTCCTGCGAAACGATTGGAATGTTCAGCCAATGTTCTCGAAGTGCTCCGCCGTTTGGATCATTACAACATAAAAAATAACGTCTCGAAGTCATCATGGTTCACTAGCACGGTTCGATTTCTTGGCATAGTATTGTCGGAAACTGGCAAATCTCCGGACCCAGAGAAAGTTTTATCCATCATGCAAATGCCCTCTCCGCGAAATCAGTCCGAGCTCAAATCTTTTTTGGGTATGATGAACTTCTACCGTTCTTTTATCGGAAATCTATCTTCGGCCTTGGAGCCGCTCCATGAACTATTACGAAAAAACGTTCAATGGAACTGGTCTCAATCTTGCCAACTTATTTTTGAAAAATGCAAAAACTTGTTAGCTCAGGCCACATCTCTTGTCATCTACGACCCTTCAGCCGAACTCATTTTAACAACTGATTCCTCTAAAAATGGTGTCGTTCGACCTCTGGCTTTTGAGTCTGCGACCCTGAACCCCGCTCAACACCGGTACTCTCAACTTCATAAAGAGGCCCTTGCCATCATTTTTGGTCTTCAGAAGTTCCACCGCTATCTGTTTGGCCGACCCTTCATTATTGAATGCGATCATCAACCTTTGAAAACTATTTTATCTCCCGATAAAGGCATTCCTGTTATAGCGGCCTCTCGGTTAATTAGGTGGGCGGAAATTCTTTCTGCGTACAACTATACGTTGCAATATAAACCCGGAAATGCCATACCACACGCAGATGCGTTATCTCGCTTACCTGCCGCCGTGGATAGCAAAGTTATCCATGTCGCCTTCGTTCACGATGCGTCACCCCTCTTGAGCCATGACATCATCAAAAGTGCAACTCAAAGTGATGAACTTTTGCAAAAGGTTATATCATTGCTTCCCACCTCGTGGGGTTCACAACCGGCAGACAAGGAACTATCAAGATACTTCACAGTACGAGATCAATTAGAATGCGAAGATGGCGTCCTTGAAATGAATGGACGGGTGGTGGTCCCACAAAAGCTCCGGTGTCGTGCTGTTAGCGCGCGTGCTTTTACCGCGCGAAGAAAAAATCGTGTCTTTAGCGCGCATTACCTGGGTAGACCCTTGTCAAAGTTAATCCTTTTACTACTTTGCTGAGGGTAGAACGTTTTCCCTACTTCTTCTTTATCATCTTTTCCTTCTTTCCTTCTTCTCACCTTCTCACCTTCTTGCCTCGTCCACTGAGTCATCAACGAAGTACGTATATGTACCTACCTACTTTTCTTTTTTTTAATTTGAGGAATACCATATTGTTAAAATGTGAACTTATGCAAGAAAGTGTGCGTTTGCCGGGCCGAGAGAGGGAGAGAGAAAGAATGAGCGAGTGAGACTGAAATTTAATGACCGGCAAACCACTTTGTGGACGAGGTTTGCTTCCTGTGGGAGTATACTATTTTATTTTAAGGCGGCTGCACACAGTCACGTGGTATTCAAACTAACAACAACAACAACAACAACAACAACAACAACAACAACAACAAAACAAACAAACAAAATACCAACCAACAAAATATCAAACAATTTCTAGCACTACCTAAAAACAGACCAGCCCCCCTATTCTGTAACTCATAACGCGTGCGTTAGCAAAATTTCTCAGCTGATTACAAATGCCCCAGACAGACGTTCACATTCGTTTTAGCTCTATTAAACCTGTAAAATAAGATAAGTTTCAGGACTGTCCTTCCGGTTGAGTGAGACTCTGGGCCGCTGAATCATCAATGGTTAGAACGGACGGTTTTGGTGACAGAAGAAGTCACCACTGCGGATAGTATTGGAATGTTGAGTCGCCCTAAATGCCTCTCTTTTTTCGTCACGCGAAAACAATTATTTCTTGCACCGGTCTCGTGACAACTTTTGTTCTCCCAGTGGCACTGATTCACTGTCGTTCATATTACAATAGGGCGTTTTAAAATGACAGCTTCCAATTATCCGAAACGGATTGCTAATTTATGTGTGAAAAAACTATGTTATTGTTTTTCGGGGCTCTGTGGTGACAGCTGGTGTACCATTATGATTATTAATAATAATATTCCGATATTGACTCCGTAAGGGCAATAATTTTGTGTAAAGAAAGGATCTCTCCCCTTCATTTTACTAATGATCAAATTGAATGGACGTCCATTTCATCTTCCTTCACTCGAACACTTGATGTATCCTCTCAAATTTATTCACCGTAAATATGTAAACTGCCGAAGAACCCTTTTAATAACTGATCTCCTCCCTCTGTTTGAATAAGCTCGGTCATCGGGAGATTTCATGATTTTCCCAGACTGGTTTATCTTCTGGGCGGTAATTTTCGAGTATATTATGAGAGGGAAACCTGACGTTGATGTTCAAGAAGCTCGCGGCGGCGGTCTCGTGTTTAAAGAAAAGGGAACTGGAGAACTTGTGCGTGCGGTCATTCATCATTTTGGATTTTGACGTGCCAGTTTATTAGCCAACCAAATAGCCGGTGTAATGATTTTTTTTTTTGTTGCTCCCTCTGTCGCTCCCGCGGGTAATTCCTAGTCCAAACCACGGTTGTGCTATTTGACAAACTGTCTGTGCTAAAAATAATCAAACATACTCCCTCCCACCAGCATTATACCTTGACACTTTACTTCTTATTCTCGACGGAACGATTAACAATAGCATGCGTCATTCTTCGAGTTAATTGAAATGACCGTGAAGTACGTGGAATTTCTCGTTTCGTCATTCGCTCCCTCTTGAATGATTTTCGGTCATAATATTAAAAACAATAACAATAGTCCAACCCCTCACCACTGGCATGAATTCGAAAGGGCTCGTCCATTTAAAACGGTTCAAACTCGTTCAGCAATTGGAACAAGCCTCCCCATTTATCAGTTTGTTAGCGCAATGCTACTGTATACTGAAAGGGGCATTAAAATGAGAAAGAGTGAAGAGAGGGTTGAAGCTATAATTGTGCTTTACATGCAAGGGTAGTAGCCAACCCCTTCACCCACCCTTTGGGTTCTTTTATGCACAGCTCTCCCTCGCGTCCCTCCCGCTGTTTTTCGAATCTATACACGCTGGCGGGAAACTTTTCTTCCCCCCTCTAGGAAACACATGTAGCTATTAATTAAAAACGAGAGTCTTTATGAGAAATATGCAAATGAAAATAGAGAGAGTGTTATGAAGGGTTCAGGGAGTGTCGAATAATTATAGAACTTAATTAAAAGGATGCGCTTTCCAAGTTTGAAATAGTATCAACGGTGTATATTTGAAACAATGAATAGGGGATTTTTTACGCAACATGCACGCTGAAAATCGTCGAACGTTACATATTGGCAGAACGCTTCAGAATTTCACTTACTACGTGCCGTTTTTTCGTAAAGAGGAACATCCGCCGTGTGATGAATTAGCGGCAAGAGATGAAGTCACGTAGCATACATCGGGAATAAATTGTTTTTAAGTTCAAAATTCCCACTTTTCGAGAAATTGAAAAAAAAATTCATCGTGTTATGAAAAAGTTTGAAAAGAATGCATTAAAATACTGGCCGATGTGCCAGGATTCTTCAAGCTATCCCGTGTTGAACACTATTGACTCAACGTCAGACCCAGCATGTCGGCCTGTATAAGTAGACGAGACAAATTATTTACAGAGTTTTCCCAACTGTAATAAACAAGAGAACAAAAATAGTTATTGTAGGGCACTGAGAATAGAGTAGGGGGACTATTTGGACGCCTAGAAACTCATCAACTTAAGATGAGACCTAAAGTTACGTCTGTACGCTTCAAAAAGTCATTTCAAAGCCATATGAAAACCCGCACTGCACCTCTCGCCGTTCCTCGTGATGAAGTGTTTCAAATGAAATCAAATTTTCAGGAAACTTCAGGAACTTCCGCAGAGTAAACCAAGGCTTAGTAACATCCGCTTGAAGTACAAGTTCTGCATTTGTTTAACTTTCAAACCTTTCCATTCAAAATCTCGCGCCAAACTCATCATTTCCGCTTCCCTGAGTAAGAAAACAGGATATCAAAAAATTGTATACAAATTTGAATTTTTTGCCTCTCGCTAACTCCTTTTCTTGCTTTCTTTCTTTCCGCAGCCTGTGACTCTCTTGGAAGCATGCGGGGTAAATAAACCTGAGGGGCTTAGTATATCGGTGCGATTCAACATACATGATGATGTAGTGGGACCCATGTTTATTTTTCCCCCTCCACATATAAAAAAAAACTCTTCAATAAGAGAAATAGAGTAGGGGCAAGTACTTGCAGTCGTGCTGAAGAAATAAGAAATATATACCTTTGAAATTCAAAGAATTCAGGCGTATTGGAATAAGGTAGGGAATGATGCTTCATGTTTACGTGAAGGAGAAGAATCTTTCCATTACGGTTGAGAGAGTTATAAAATGAATAAAGAGTTTTTTATGTACATCGACATTGACGTTGCCTGAATACGAGCTCCGTTTTTCTCTGTAAACTGGCTCTCACAGGTGTCTATTATAAGCCATATTGGTGTGTGTGGTGTCCCTCTCAAAACAATCGAAGTCACGTTACTTCACAAGCCGTCATTTAAAATAAATTAAGCCGCATAAATCAAGAGCACGAAGTGTTTACTAGTGTCTGAAAGACGTTGGACAATGGGAAGAAGACACACCTTTTTGAGGGAGGGAAAATAAAGAAAAAAAAAACAGACAATAACAGAAGATTCCCCTTTTTTAACTTTACCTTTCCACCCACCCCCGCACAAGACACGAAAAAAAAAAAATCTTTCCTCATTATCAATGTCACACCCTCTGCCCGTGATTCCGCTCTCTTTAACGACGCCCCGCACCATTTGTAGAAGTTTCCCATAATATTTATTATTTTTCTCTTTCTTTCTCTCTTCTTTCTTTTTTTTTTATTATCTAGAATGCTTCCCCGACCAACCAACCGTCTGACCCTCTCCGTATTTCTATCCGATTCGGCGGAGGCGACGGTTGAACAAAAGACAGAATTGATGAGGCGTTAAAGACAAAAAAAAAAAAACAAAAAACGACGAAATTAGGTGTGTAGTAATGCTAATTAAATTAGCCACATTGTGTCTTTATCGTTGATTGATTACACTCCTACACCCCCTTTTACGCTTGCCAACCCTCGGACATAATTATCTGAGGAAGATGCATCGTCTCACCTTCCCGGCCTATTATGGGTATATCATGGAGTTCAAACTTCTTACTTGCCTAAGGTTACAACTTCTTTGATCTTTCTTTGAATATGCAGGTGGTTGTGGGTATGATGCTTACGGTGAATGGGGGGGGGGAGGGAGGGAGGGATGATCGTTAACTTGTCATCTTGACAAGTGGGAATAATGTAATTATGAGGGCAAAAATAGCGTAACTGGATGCATTATCCTATTTAACTTTGCTGTTGAGCAAGTTTTTCAAACAAGTTTGACGTCTCCCTCATTCTCGGATCACCTATACTCAAACACGGGGTGACATGGATGAGACTTCTGCGCGGTTCCAAAACAGCAATATAACTAATTTAATGCGATTGAGAGAAAAAAAACAAAAAAAAAAACGATGATTTGCGGTGTATTGAGTCCATCAGTGCCTTTTCTATATACGGCTAAAATAGAGAAAATACGCTGATCCCCAGTTTATTGAGTCGCTTACACCCAGGGCTGGGCAGTAATTGAATTACATGTATTTGAATTACGTAATTCAATTACAATTAGTGATTGGTAATTTGTAATTGATAACAACACGCCATTGTAATTGGTAATTTGTAATTAAAAGCTCTTTTTCGAAGTAATTTGTAATTAACAATTACTTTTTTTTTTTCCCCCTACGCCAGTCAGGTCATTGGCTGTTCCGCCATCCGACCTTTTGCAGCCCAATATAACTTTGAGATCTTCGACCAGTTGGTGTCGTCAGATTGGAACTGTGTCCTAATGTCCTCGAGTTGAGGACAGTCAAACAGGTGGTCCGTGTTCATCTCAGTCGTCGAATGGCATAGGGAAGCCCGCCACAGACTCTTTTCTTGGTAACTGCGCTGGCACACGATTTGTGGGTTGGAGCAAAGCGGCCCATCTTCTACCCTCTGCAGCTCTTTGGTGGGCCTCCTTCACCTTCACCTCGATGCTCTCCCTGATACATTTCTTCGCAGTTTGGTATCCGATTGAAGATTCAGGCATATCCATCTGGGATCCTTCCTTGGCCAGGGAGTCAGCCCGTTCATTTCCCAAGATGCCACAGTGGGAAGGAATCCATTGCAAAGCAATGTCGAGTCCACTTCCCAGCAGTTCTTCAATGTATTTCCGGGCCTTGACTACATCGAGGGAGTCGGAAGGTGAGTTTGAGCTGAGGGCCATGATAGCTGCCTGTGAGTCAATGAGTATGACTGCTCGTGGACGACCCAAATTCCTTATTAATTCAAGGGCCAGAACCGCTGCTCTTATCTCACCATCAAAACTTCCAGCAAGGCGTCCAACAGGAACAGAAATCGTCCCAGCCTCAGAGAAGACACCAGCGCCGCCATTCCTGGTTGCACCCTCAGCCGAGCCATCGGTGTAGACCCTGAGCCAATCAGGTTCCGGAAATCGAATCTCCAGTGTTTCAAGAGCTGCTGCTCTCAGCTCACAGGGAGGGGTGGTTGTTTTGGAGACTGTTGTGAGCAGTGAGGTGTAACCAGTGGCCATTCTTCGAGGGATCGCTTCGACCAGAGAAGGGAATGGTTCAGGGTTTCCAAGGGTCAGGTTGTAAGTCTCCCTGAGGTCCTGTATCTTTGAAAGGAACGTGCCCTGAGTTGTTAGACGGGCAGTTGCTGGCGTGTATGTGGACCAGTACTCAACTCCATTCCTTTGAAGCCTCTCCGAAAGGGCAAGCGCTGCGACATCCCTTCTGAACTTCTGGGGCTCTACAGCAGTTTGCAGCTCTAGGTGTTGATTTGGCAGCTCCAATCACAACTCTTAGGACATTATTTTGGGCAACCTCGAGTTTGCGAACCGCTGAATCCGACGAGGTCACCAGCAGCTCGTTACCATATTCCATTGCTGGTCGCACATAGCTCTTGTACGCTAAAGTGAGGACATCCTGTGTAGCACCCCAAGTTGAGCTGGCCAGTCGCTTCAGAAGTCCCGACCTCCTTGAGCCCTTTTCAGCCATACTGTCCACTTGGGCAGACCATGAAAGTCTTGAGTCGAGTTTAATCCCAAGATATGTTGCACAGTTTGTCTGACTCAGTGGCCTATTGTCAAGTTCCAGGGACACCGAGTGACGCCTAGTCGAGAGGGTAAACAGCTGGAACTCTGTTTTGAGGGTGTTCACTTCCATCTCATTCATGGATGCCCATTCCGCCAGCCTTCAAGAGCTGTGTTCATGACAGTCTCTAGGGCTGGTATGCTGCTTGATGTTGCCCAGATAACCAGATCGTCGGCGTATAAAAGTGCATTTATGCCACAAGTCCTAGTGAGGGTGGTGATTATGTCATTTACCATGATGCTGAAGAGGATTGGGCTCAGAACTGCTCCCTGTGGAACTCCATGCCGTGTGGCGCGGAAAGACGATCTCTCATCTGACTCTTATGAATCGCTGGGCAAGAAAGGAACGGAGGGATGTGAACAAGCGTCCATCCACTCCAAGGCCACGCAGCTTCTGGACCAGCAATCTTCTGTACACCCGATCGAACGCAGTCTTGAAGTCGACGAAGACAGCAAGAGTACTATGCTTATGATGGAAGCCATTCTTTATTTCTTGCGTCAGACAGACTACTTGTTCCATGGTGCCACGGTGCCTCCTAAAACCTGCCTGCTCAGGTGCCAGAAGACTGTTCTTTTCGAGAAAGTATTCGAGCCTACCAAGCAGCAGTCTTTCAAACAGCTTCGAAAAAATGCTTGTAAGAGCAATGGGACGATAACTGCTGGGGTTTTCAGCTGGCTTCCCTTTCTTGAGAATGGACACTATCTCTGCCTTCCTCCATTCATCTGGGAACTGCTGATGCCAGACCAGATTAAGGAATCTATGGTCCTTCTGGCAACCTGTCCCAGGTTTATAAGGAATTCTGGCAGCACCTCATCCGGACCGGCACTCTTTCCTTTCTCGGTGTTGCGAAGGGCTGCATCAAGTTCACCCTCAGAGAAGTCTGTGTTCAGGATTTCATGGTCTCCCTCCCTCTGACAGTTGTGTATCTTTGGGGCACGTTTGTCACACTTATTCCTCGGTCGGAAGTTACTTACAGCAGCATAGTGCTTGCAGAAAAGGCTGGCAATATTGCGGTCAACAGTCACTTGGGTTGTCCCCTTGTTGATGGGATTTTTTCGCGGGAGATTGTCATTGTTAATTTGGGAAATGAAGTGGTGCGCTTTAACTCCATCCCTGCGGAAGTCGAGTGCCTTCAGGAAGTTTCTGTAAGTCGTCCGTTTTGCCTCAATAATCTCTTTCTTGAAGAGAGCAACTTTATGCTTCAGGCTTATGAGATCATCACGACTTTTAGATAGTTTGTAAGTTTCTGCAGCCCTGTCTCTATCTAGCATTAGTTCTTGCAGGCGAGGGCTCCAAAATGGCTTGTATTTCTTGACCTGTCCTCTTGGGATAGCCCGTAGAGCAGCTTTCTTTATGGCATCGGTGATCTTTTGCAGGGATTCTCCCACTTTTTCAGACACTAGGCTGTAGGTGACCAGTGCGTCTGCCTCGACTGCAAAAGTTTTCCAGTCTGCTTTCTTCAAGTTCCACCGAGCTCTTCGTTTGCCAAGCTGAGGGACTGCTTGCTGTTTGTCAAGTACAGTCAGGATACAGTGACCGAAACCCCCTGGAGGTGGCGTTAGGGACAAGGACAGGCTTGGCGTGATTGAAGAGTGTGAGAGAACGGCGTCAGGAGATGATGTTGATCCCGTAAATGCAAGGAAAGTTGGCTTTCTGTCTCTGTTGAACACATAATCAGCTAGGTTTGTGTCTATAAATTCCTCAATCGTCCTTCCTACAGCATCAGTTCGCGAGTAATTCCACCGAGAAGATGGAGCGTTCAAATCCCCGCATAGTATGCTATGGCGATCCCATAAATTCTCCAGCCAGGTCAGGGATGGGTTGTTCCTAGGCGGATTGTACACAATGAACAGCCGGCGGTGAAAATTTCCTCTCCAGACCTTTAGTTCAACCGCCTCCAGTTTATCCTGCGCCTGCATTTCCTCTCTGATGAAGAACTGCACGGTCAGAGATGTCTTCGCAGCCACAATGATCCCCAACGCGCACTGTCTGCTACTTCGGAGGACATACGTCTGATATCCACGTAGTTGGAAATCGGTGATGTTGTCGGTGGCAGCGCCAGCTTCTACTATTCCATAGACGTCTATGTCTCTGCTTATGATTTTGTGTTGCAGCTCATCGAATTTTTCGGTTGTGAGGCCTCCTGCATTCCAGAATAGGGTTTTAAAAGACAAGTCCGGTGTGGTTTGGCCTTGAGAAAGGCCGTTGAATCTTGGCGTTGTGGGTTCATGCTGACGTGGTGGTCGAGAGTGAGATGATCACTTGGCTTGATCGCGATACGTTGGGCTGACGTGCGGCGATTGTTGCATACGTTCAGTATCCTCGGTGGTACACAGAGGACGTCCAGGGGCACGACGTGGACGAGTATGCTTCACCCCCAATTACTAATTACTACAATTACTAATTACATGTCCATCTTCAGAGTCAATATTACTTCGAAAACTCAGCGGGTACTATTTCGCGCCTTACTTGGAGCTTTTGGAGGAGATTTTGCATGAAATACTCTAAAAAATAAGAGTTTCAAAGCAATTATGACACGAGTGATATCCTCGAGCTTAGGGATGCCAATTTGAAATTTGACAATTTCAGAAACTGGTACAAAAGTTTCAAACCCCAAACCAGTGGCGTAGGTAGGAATTTGTCCTGAGGGGGGGGGATCGGATTGCAATCTCGTAAGGGTGAGAGGAGGGATGTAATTTCACATTTTAGTCATCATTCCACCCAGCCAGCACACTCTCTGGACATCTTGCTGGCCTCATCATATAGCCTCAATCTCTCAGTTAAGGGCAATTTTTTGGGGCTCTAGCAGCAAATTAGCGATTTTCTCAATTTCGCCCGAGTGTATCGTTCTTCTCAATTTCAGCCGCAGATTAGCGATTTTGCCCCACCCCCTCCCATAGCCATGAATTTGCACATTTTCTCAACTTTAACAGCAAAGTATCGTTTTTATCCCGTGAGCGATATTTCTTAATTATCCACGACTTTTGGCGTTTTCCTCAATATTAGCGATTTTCCTCAGTTTACTCGCAAATTAGCGGTTTCTTCACCTATTGCCACAAATTGGCGCTTTTTTTCAATTTCAGTCTGAAAAGTTGCCTTCAGAATCCACAAATTGGCGTTTATTCAGTTTTGGTGCAAATAAGGATTTTTCTCAATTTCAACCGAGAATTAGCGCTTTTTTTTAAATTGTAGCGGCGACACGTCGTAGCGTTTCAAACCTGTGAATTAGCGATTTTAGCTGTAAATTGGCGATTTTTTAAATTTTTCGAAATAGCAATTTTCTTAATTTTTAGGCTTAAAATTAACCTTTCTCTTAATTTTGACCAGGCTGATTATTTTATTTTCTAAATATTAACCCGCAAATTAGCTGTTTTTCACATTTTACGACCTCATTAGAAATTAAATATAACTTTTATAGGTGTAGATTAATGCTTCTTTTCAGGTCTAGCCGTGAATTAGCGTATTTTTTAACATTGTTCTATAGCCATGCATGAATTTGCCATTTTTCCGAATTTTAGCCACAAAAAGGTGCAAATTTAAATTATAAATGAATTTTTTTTTTTTCAAAACAAAAAATTTACTTCTACCCATCCATTTCTAACAAAAAATCATCATTTTTAAATTATAAATTTCACAAATAATTCGAGAATTAGTGATGTTTCTCAATTTTAGCTGCGAATTATCGCTTTTTTTACATTTTAGCAGCGTTGGTAGCGTCTCCAACCCGTGCATTACCTACCGAGTTTTGTCAATTTTTGCTAAGAATTAGCGTTTGACTCAATTAAAGTCGCAAATTAGCAATTTTTCAATTTTTAACTGAGAATCAGCACTTTTCCCCTATTTGAACTGAAAAATTAACGTTTTTCTTAATTTTAGCTGCGCTAATTGGTGATTTTTTCAATTTTTGCTGCGAATTTAGTGATTTTCTTCATTTTGTATTCGCGAATTAACGTTCTCATAACTTTATATCTGCAAATTGCAAATCAGCGATTTTTCCCAATTTCAGCTGTGAAATAGCGTTTTGTGCTAATTTTGCGGCCATTCAGCATCCTATTCCCTTTTTCATACGCGAATGGGCGATTTTACGCCATTTCAGTTGTGAATTTGCCATTTTTGTCCAATTTTAACCTGAAAGCGTCTTTTTATTTGTCAGTATTATAGCGTGTTTTCTCAACTTTAACCGCGGGGTTTGCCCAAATACAACACTTTTGCGTTGATTTCCACAATTTATTCGAAGAATGGCCTCTATGTACCGCGAATCAGCGATTTTGTCCTTAATTTTTGTCTGGAAGTTGCATCGCGAGACCACGAATCAGCGCTTTTTCGTAGTTATACTCACAAATATTAGCGTTTTTTCCACGTCAGAAAATTGCAAATTGCCGATTAGCAAAATAGTGAGCTTAAGGATCTAACGAAACTGGGGACGGTGTATTTCGCCGCGAATTTTCCTCAAGAAGGCGTGAATTTTCTCAATTTGAGACATCCAGAATAGCGCTCTTGGGGGGGACTCATCGAATATTCATCCCATAATCTTTGCTGACGTCACTTGCATCTTTATATTTTCATGGTTGGACTTGCAAAGGGCTGAACTGACTATATTTGTGCCCTAAAAATTGCTAAACTGAAAATTCTCGCTATAAAAATAGACAAACGGACTTCAAAATGCCCTACAAAATGGCTAAGCTGACGAGTCTTGTATAGCTCTGAAAATGGCTAAATCAACCACATTCGCACCAAAAATTGCCAACATTGACCGTTTGAGCGCCTTTTTCACGCGATTGAGTCCCAAAAAATGGCTAAACGGCGACTATTCATAACCTGAAAATGCCTACAAAGGTGATTCCTGCCCTGAAAATATTAGTGAAATCGACCATTCGCGTGCAATGAATGCACAAACTGGCCATATTCGCGCCTTTGGCTTGACGTGACTATTATATGACCTAAAAAATGGCCATTCATTGCACCAGGCTGTCGATTCGCGCTGTAAAAATGGCCAAACTGACTTTACGAGCCCCGAATCTACTACTATACTGCCCTATGGAAATGGCCACAATAATTTGCGGATACAAATGAAAAAATCGCTAATTAGTGGGTAGCTAGAATTGAGAGAAACCCGAATTCGCGGATAAAATTTAGGAAATAAAGTGAATCCGTGGCCTCTGAAGGCAATTTCGGGCTTAAAACTGAGAAAAAGCAATAAATCCATAACTAAAAGTGGAAAAAAATATAATGTAGAGCAAAATTGTGTAAACAAATTTCTAATTTGCTGCCATTACTGAAAAAAATTACTAGCTAGCACGGCTAAAATTAAGAAAAACCCAGGTTTGTAGCTCAAATTGAGGAAAAGTGCTAATTCGCTGCTAAGAAAAGGCAAAACATCGCTATAATTAGCAGAAAAAATTGATAAAAATCGCCTTCAAGGAATTAAAAACGCTATTTCACTGCAAAAGTTGAGAAACTTCAATAATTTTGCGGATAAAGTGCCGGATAAAATTGTAATACGCGGATAAAATGGAAACAATAGTGAAACCCCCAAATTCCCGGCTAAAATGTAGAAAAACGCAAATCCGTGGCCTCTAAAGTCAGAATTTCGGGCTTGAAACTCTGAAAAAG
This sequence comes from Corythucha ciliata, assembly GCA_038030265.1. NCBI lineage: Eukaryota > Metazoa > Arthropoda > Insecta > Hemiptera > Tingidae > Corythucha > Corythucha ciliata. Next base: position 8,547,860 of record CM075941.1, read on the forward strand.
CGCTAATCCGTAGCACCAGTTAAAAAAATGCTAATTTGGTGTCATTATTGAGAAAATCAGTAATTAGCGCGGCCAATTTGATAAAAAACCGCCAGTTGCGGTTCAAATTGAGAAAAAGTGATAATTCACTGGTATAAAGGTAAAACATGGCTAATTTTACAGCAAAAACGCCAATTCAAAGCTTTACGATCAAGAAAAATCGCTTTTACGGAATTCTACGACATTTTATACTAATTCGCGGGAAAATTGCAGAAAAATATCTAATTCACAGCTAAAATTGAAGAAATTATATTTTTCGCCATTATATTTATATTTACGCCAGTATATTATATTTACGCCAGTCCGAGGCATCTGTCCTTTGTTTGGGGAGCAAAACTGAGAAAAACGCTTCCACGGATGAAAGTGAATTACGACTAATATTGAGGAAAAATCGCTAAGTAGCGATTTTTAGCAGCTGTAGCCCCAAATATTACTGATTCTTGTCTGATGGAGGGTTTCCCCGTACCTGGGTACACTACTGCGTTGGGTATGAAGTCCAAGGATAATGCTGGACGTACTCGGACCTTTTTGGGCTGCTTCAATTTCAGAAAATCTGCTAAATCTAACTTCAACGTGAAACGAAAATCTGCTAAATCTAACTTCAACGTGAAACGAAAATCTGCTAAATCTAACTTCAACGTGAAACGAAAATCTGCTAAATCTAACTTCAACGTGAAACGCTCATGGAGATTTTATGGGGCTCTTCGTTATGGTACTAGTGCTTCTTCGTTCGTATTTTTGTGGCTCTGTGGGGGCGGGGGGGGGATCTATCCCCCATAATTAACGGATAAAATTGTGAAAAAGCAATAATTCGCCAATGAAAAAAATCGCTAATTCGCCCCTAAAATTACGAAAACATGAATTCTCGGCTTATTCAGAACGGAAGTTCGTGGCTCAATCTGAAAAAACGCTAATTCATTGCTAAAAGTGAAAAAAAAAAAGGTAATTCGTGGGGAAAATTAAGAAAAGTGCTAGTTCACGGGTACAAATGTGGGAAATCGCTCTTTAGCAGTCAAAATCACGTATTCACGGCTAAAGCTTTGGTTTCCTAGAAAAGCGGTGCCGTAATAGCGGTAGAAAAAATCCCCTAGAGTAACGTGACGAATAAATAAATAAAAGCGCCCAGATGCTAGATGTAAGGAAACAAAAATTTTGAGCTTCTGAAGGCAAGTTCGTGGCTCAAACTGCGAAAAAACGCTAATTCATAGCTAAAAGCAAGCGAAGCAAATCGCTAAGCCGGAGCTGAAATTAAGAAAAGTTGCTAATTCATTGATGCAATTGAGAAAAATCGCTAATTAGTGGCTGAAATAAAAAAAAATACGAACTCACTGCAAAATTCAGATAAATCGCTATAAATCACGGCTAATAAGGGTGAAAACTTGCAGAAACGACCAAAATTGATAATTAGCGGCTAAGATGGAGGAAACTTGCTAATTTATCAATAAAATTGACTAATTCGTGGATTAAGTAGAGAAAACGTCAATTCGCAGCTTCTGATCGTAACTTCGTGCCAGAAAGTGAAAAAAATCGCTATCCGCGGCAAATTTAAGAAAAAGCGTTGGGTAGTTCGCGGGGAAAATTGGGGGAACTTTTAATTCGTTGATGAAACGTAGAAAAATCCCTAATTAGCTGATAGACTGATGAAAAACGCTAATTTGCGGCTGAAGTCAGGAAAAAATGGATGTTTACGGCGTTAAATTGAAAACATTTGCTATATTCCCCGGATTGAATAGAGCAAATGGCAAGTCACGGTTTCTTGAGACAACTGCGTGGCTAAAATTAGAAAATTTAGCGCTAATTCACGGGTAATAATCACATGGCTCATTAGCGGCTCAAATCAGAAAAAACACAAATTCTTTGCAAGGAAAATCGCTGAAATGGAGATAAATCGCTAATTCGCGGCTAAAATGGAGACAAATCGTTAATTCAAGAATTGACAGCTTTTATCCATTAGTAGGCTACACCGATCGTTTAACCGGCAAAAGTGGAAGTTCTTCGTGGAACAAATTGTCCCTTTTTATGTGAGCACAGTCAGTTTCAGGGATGAAATTCGCTTTCTTTGCAGAATAGGGTAAACTCATGAAATCGCGTCTTTTAGTGCGCTAATTTTACTTGAAAACTTAGCCACTTGGATAAAAAACTACCACTTATCCATAATCCGGCTTGTTCCAGCTTGTTCAATTCAAACTCAAAAAGTCTCAAATGTGACTAGTAAAAATTTCATACAGAAAACCTTTTATTAATAACTCCTTTAATTACCTTCCTGTGGTTACTGGAGGGGAATTAGACCCTCAACTGTGATGGATATTTACACCATGCAGGGTGGGTTTATCAATCACCGGATTTCTCATGTAATAGCTCGGAGAACTTTGCATTACTGATTACCAAAAGGCCCACAGAAACCAGACTTATCCCAGCTTTGTCTGTAGAATAAGTGCATTGATAAACACACCCTTATTGTTGGGGAAAATTATTACATAATATTTGGTTAAGGACAGTCTGTTTTTGGGGCTGAACAACCCTTCTTAACCGGAAATTCGCAAAGATATTTGAAAACTTATTGCGTTTTTCATTTGCACAATATTCTGCATAGGGTAGGGGAATTTTTCCATCATTCATCAAGGACGGGATGAAAAATCTCTCTCGCAGCGCGAAATTCCCGGTAAATGGAAAACGGCATCATTTTCTCACCGCGAGTTCTTTCATTTTATCTCAATTATTTCTCGATGGTGAGTTTAATTGTTAAAGTCGGTAGTAATACCAACTAATATTTCAAAGAAATGAACTTTAAAAATCCTAAAAACTCATAAAAAAAAATGCGTTTTCTCATAAGAGCCCATGGAAAGTCTACCGCTCTTCTTACTTCGGTGGGGCCGCCACCAGAGCGCATTTGGTTAATCTGAATCGCCAATAGGATGGTCGTGTGAACTTGTGTAAGGGGGGGGGGTGTAGGGGCCTTTTATGTGTCTCCGTCTTTCCACATTTTACGAGAAGAACAGTCGTTGATAAACTCAAAAATGAATTGATGTCTTCACTCAAATTGAACACTAGTTGAACAAGGTTTAATTGACCCTTTCCATGACATTGCGCCATGAAAAGTCGAAACAAGTTCAACTCTCTTTCAATGGGTCATTTGATGGAGCAAGTTCATGGAAAAGATGTTTACACGTTTCAATTTCATTGAAGCCATGAAATTGAGCAATGAGATTGAACCGTGTAAACGCGCCTTTAGATCCTACATCATTGATGTGTATTTTATTCCGTTCAATGACCGAATGAAAAATCTTTATTTATTTTAATAATTAAAAGTCATGTGTTTTCACTAGTCTGTAGATACATAACAGTCTCTCCTTGTATTTTGAAGTTTGTGGCGAAGTTTCACAGATCTAAAAATCTTCTAGGAATTCTTTTCCTGATCGAGCGACGAAGCGGTAGGGGTTCCGTCGCAGGTGATGAAGATCGGACGGTTTCTTCAGAATTCCCAGGGTATTGTTCGCTGGAGTTGTTATTCTGTTTGCGAATGGTAGGAACTTGGTAAAAACAAGCTAGACGTTTTTCGAATGGTACTTTCTTTTGATTGGTTGATTTCCGAGGCGCAACAGGATCGTCTCCCTTTGTTACTAACGTGGCTCTTAACTGATCGATGTGCCGTTTTATCGTGTGACCGTTGTCGAGCTTCACGATGTAGTGCAATTTGCCAAGTTTCTGGACGATTTCTCCTAATTTCCATTGACATGGACCGCTATAATGTCTTGAAAGCACTCTTTCATCAAGACGATGGGTTCTCAACGATTTGGAGTTATGATAGGTCGAAACTATGTCCTTTCTAGACTCTCGAGGGGGACGTAGGATGTCGAGAGATGTACGGATTTTCCGGCCAAGAAACAGTTCGGATGGTGTTTTAACGTCTATCAGAGGAGTCGTTCTCATCTTGAAAATAATTTTATCGAGGGAGTTCATTATATTGCCTGAAGATACGTTTTCAGATTCGAGCCTTCTTTTCAAAGATTTGACTGCGATTTCTGCCTGTCCATTTGTAGCAGGGTGGTTGGGTGCTGATAGACAGTGACGAATGCCGTCGTTTCGGCAGAAAGTTTTGAAAGCGTCGGAAGTAAAAATTGACGCGTTGTCCGAGACGAGAGTATACGGTAAGCCGTATCTAGAAAACATGTTTTCTAGGCCGTTGAGGGTGGATATGAGAGGGCAACGACTTCTATCCACTTCGAGAAAGAATCTACGACGACAAAGTAATAAAATCCATTTTTTTTTGGACCGGCATAGTCGATATGGATTCGGAACCAGGGGGTTGATGGTTGTTACCAAACGTGTGGAGGGGCCTTCGAGGGAGATGATAGTTGGTTCGCACAATACCGCACAAGACTTGACGGACCGTTCAATGTCTTTATCAATGGATGGCCAATAGACGTATTGACGAGCTAAAGCTTTCATTTTGACGATTCCGGTATGCGTAGAGTGAAGGTCTTCCAGGATTTTTTCGCGACAGGAAGTTGGAATATACACGCGGCTTCCTCGAAATACAATGCCGTCATGAAGCGCAAATTCAACATTTCTTTCGGCGCCTGACATCAACCGATATTTTAAGATTTTCAGGTCGGGGTCAACGGCTGTTGCTGCCAAAATGTCCGCGTAGACTAAATTTGAAGATGTAATCTGCTTTATTGTGGTAGCGGATACGTCATATTCAGCATCGGTAGCGTGTTCTGAATCCAGGGGTAAAGGAAACCGGGATAAATAGTCAGCGTTGCAGTTCAGGCCAGAGCGTCTATGTTCAACGTTGTACGAAAATCCGCCGAGAAAAGTGGCGTAACGAAGGAGGCGAGCAGCTGATATTACTGGAATTTTCGTGGAAGGGGCGAAGATGTGGGTTAATGGTTTATTGTCGCAAATTAAGGTGAATTTACGACCGAATAAATAATGGTATAGTCTCCTGACGGCCCAATAAACGGCGAGAGCTTCACGGTCAAGCTGGGAGTAGGCTTGTTTAGCTTTTGATAAAGATCTCGAGATGAAAATTACCGGTTTTTCTTCCCCGTCGATTCTGTGAGAAAGCACGGCTGCGATTCCAACGGGACTAGCGTCGGTCGCTAAAATGACGGGATAGGAATTGTTAAAAGGAACCAAATTTCTAGGGCCGACTACTTCTTTTTTTAACAAGGTGAAGGCGTTTTCGCATTTGGGAGTCCAATTGAATTCGACGTTATTACGAAGAAGGTCTCGAAGGGGTGCTGTTAAAGTTGAAGCTTTAGGGAGTTGAACCAGACCGAGGAAGGATCGTACTTGATCTGCGTTCTTTGAACGTGTAACCTTCAGAATGGCTTCTATTTTGTCATCGCATTTTTGTAGTCCTTCGGCCGTTATTTGATGACCGAGATATTTGACCGAGGTTTTGAAAAATTGACATTTTTCGAGGTTGACGTGAAGGTTTAATGAACGCAGTTTGTCGAAGCACATCACGAGGCGTTCGTAGCATTCGAGCAATGTTGAACCTTGGACGATAATATCGTCGAAATAGACGGCTGTACCCGGAATACAGAGGAAGGCTTCATCCATGATGCGTTGAAACTCATTGGGAGCGGTCTTCACTCCGAAAGCTAACTTGTTCACCTTGTACGTGCCCAAGTGTGTCGATAGCGATTGGAGAAGCGCACTTTCCTCATCGACTGGAACGTGGAGGTACGCTTTGTGAAGATCGAGCGTACTAAAATATTTTCCATTCTGTAAATTATGAAATAAATCCTCGATTATTGGAATAGGATAACGAGCGTCTAACAGCTGGGGATTTAACGTAGATTTGAAGTCTATGCATAAACGAACGTCTTGGTTTGGTTTTGGAAGTACGACGAGGGGTGAACCCCATTCACTGTATTCAATTTTTGTACTGACGCCTTGGAACTCGAGATTTTCAAGCTCTTTGACCCGTTAACGCCCAGTGTCCTGTTCATAGGACGCTGTTTTTATTGTCAAAACATGCATGCGACAATGATGGGGATCAACCTTATCATGTTCCAACGTGCCCAATCTCTTCTATACACCTGTCTCACTATTAAAAAAAACTGTATTATCGTTTCCAATAGGAAAAACGTATCGAAATAGTCTAACGTTTTTCGTGCGATTTTAGGTTTCAGTTATTTTTTCAATCGTTCAAGTTTCTCTAGAAAATTCACGATGACCAGGCATGTGGATTTTGCTTTCGAGGATTGTGTAGGGCTAAAGGAAAACTGGTATTCAGCCACTTCTTCAAATTTTTAGATTCTCCACGAGCTAATGAGGACTCAATTTTGTGTCCTATAAATATGACACTGGACTATTCGACGTTGGTTTGCTAAATACAATTTTCTGTCAAATTCAACTCGTATTTTCAAATTTCTTGAAGAAGTTCAACAGTATTCACTTGCCGAGCGAATAGCAGCCGAGATCTTGCTCTACCGCCGGAGCCTGGTGAGCTGACCGACGAAGATGTCATTGATGGTGTTCTTGATACGACAGGAAAGTCGAAAGTCGTCGACGTTATAAGATCGGAAGATGACGCTGAAAGCCAAGAACTCCCCGGCGGTAGCCAGAGGAAGAGGAAGGCATCGATCGAAAAGAAGAGAGGAAAAAATCTGCTCAGTGTAATAGGAATCGTGTCATCTATTCTGCAGCTTTGCTGATCAAGACGCGCTGCTGCGCTACTGAACCCAGAATTTTGTAAATGGGGAATGGTCAACAAATATGGATGGATGATCGTCAGGTGCTTCAGGTGACACGGAATAATCAACTGATTGTCACCAAACATACATCCGGTTTGGATATTAGCTATGAGATCATTGTTGGAACGATGGATTTTCTGTCAGTTCCAGCTCTTCTATTACGGTTGTGTCAACGGTGTGAACGGTCAACGGTGTGTACGGTGGTGTCAACCACAAAATCCACAAAATTCAAGAAGCCATTTCATATAGACAGTGTTAGGGCGACCACCTAAGACATATTACTACGAAATGGGGTCAACAAACGAGATGTCAAGGAGATGATTGTTCCAAAAAACCCTTACTTTATGTTCAAAATGGGATTTTACTCTATCCATTGACTGTTTCCCCCAATTTTACTGCCTTTGAGTGGCTCTGGTAAAAATTAATCAAGTTTCCATACCATTTTTTTGAATATTCCATAGGCCTTTAGGGAGACCGATCGAAACTACATAAGCGCCCAGCGTCCTATGGATAGGACAGGTCATTACGTGTGGAGGGGAGGGGGTTCAGATTCGAAAAAATATTTTTTAATAACAATAGGGCAATAGGAAACAGAATACACAGAAATAATTGAGATAAAACTAGTATAGGAAACTTGGGCGTCAACGGGTTAACTTGTGCAAGTAGAGCGTATGGTACGGGACGGGGTTTGAGGTAGATTGGTTTGACTGAGGGTTTTGTCTTCAGCTGACAAGTCATGCCTGGGATGGAGCCAGGTGTGGGCAAAATACTTTGAAAATGTATTTTAAATACAAAGCCCAAAATACTTTCAAAAATGTATTTTAACCCTGACAGGTACCCCTGGATTTTTAACGCTTAACGAACCCTATACGTCTCTAAGACGTATATTCAAATTGAGCCCTTGTATGTAAGTACTATTCAGTTCCTAATTCATTTTTTTTTTTTTGTGTGTAGCTGGGATAAACTAGTCTTTTCTTGCCTTTTTTCCAATTCAGAATTAATTATTTACCCTCATGAAGTTCAAGATTTGGAATCTTAGGCGGGAAAAAGAGAGAAACCACAATTACATCGCATTTATAAAGGACTTTTGTTTCCTTCGTCATATTTGGGATGACGAGGTAGGTATTCTGTCATCGTAAAAACGAATCGCAACGAATTACAACGATGAGAGAGAAAAGTCATCACCAACGTCTGACAAAGGACGCTCCATTTCATCCACGAGGTCATCATTCGTCCACAGTCGTTTCTTCTTTGTGGAGCACATTTTTTGCTACGCACAAAAACGGCACTTTTAGTATTTGGTCAACCTATCCATCAAGTCATTTTCAAAATATAATAGCAAACATGAAAATTCGATTTTTCTAATAATAGTCGATTTGGAAATGTCAGAATTCACACCCCCCCCCTCACCATTCGTCACTTCACTGAAACATGAGGACTAATACAACAGCCCACAATGATTACTTGAAACATTATTTTGGTGCTAATTCCATTCATAGAAACAATGTCATGTAAAGAACTGGATGGACTCCAAAAAAAAATTACGTTAGAAGAACCTTATACGTCTCAGAGACGTATAACATTTTACAGAACAGTTTGTGACTCATTTTCGAAGCTTTTTGAAGATTTTATCACTGCCCTTCCTCGTAGCAAACTAACCGAGGAAGGCATTCCTTGAGTGTCAACCCTTCCCCACTCTTACGAAAAGAATGACAGCTGTTTTTTTTCGACTCTTCGTCTCCCAGACGTAGAAGGTACCTGTCAGGGTTAAATACTGAAATGCAAATACTATTTGAATTGTATTTTGAATAAAATACAAATACAATTTTAAATACTTTTCAAAAATTCGATTTCGACGGCAGATAGTGCGAAAAACACGAAAAATAAACAATTCAAAAATATCAGGTCCTTCAATAGACAAGTTGGCAAAATGTAGCAGCGCGAAATGGCGCCACGCCGCGATGCGCAAAGAAAAGTAGGCAAGTTGTCACGAAGTATTTAGTACCGAACCGGCGAGCACTGGTGGATCGTGAGCTGAAAAGGAGTTGAGGTCACTGGTGGACCTATATCGGGGCCCGGGGCGGAAATCTTCAAAAGGCCCCCAAAAATTCTCCAACTGTCCATAAAACCTCTATTGTTAACCTCTAAGGCCTTTTCCTAATTTTAGCCATGGCCTTTTCCATATATTGTAGGCAAATTACCGCTATTTCCACAGTCTGTCCGCTAAACAGCGCTTATGCCAAGTTTATACTGCGAATTTCTCCATTTTAGCCGCGAATGAGTTCTTTTTGTCATCTTTAACAGCAAATTAGCGCTTTTCGCCGCAAATTAGCAACTGATTAGCGGGCTAATCCCCCCCCCCCCACATAAAGACATAAATATGCGCTTTTCCCCAACTTTAGCAGCAAAGTAGATTTGGTATCCTGTGAATCAGCGATGTTTCTTCAACTTTCCTCGACTTGGCGTTTTCCACAATTTTAGCTGCAAATTACCGATTTTTTCTAGCGGTTTACTCAGTACGAGCTGAAAATTACTCAATATTAGCCGTAAAATTCTCCAAAATGTTTACCACAAATTAGCATTTTTTGTTCACCGTAACCATACACTGCGGAATAGCGATTTCGCCTCAGTTTTAGCCGCGAATTTGCGAGTTTTTCACTCATAGCCATAAATTAGCGCTTTTTCTCAATTTTAGCCTCAAAGTCTCCCGAGCAAGCCGCGAATTAACGTATTTCCAATTTTTGACGCAAATTTAAATTTGTCTCAATTTTAGCCGTAAATTAGCGCTTTTTCGTAATTTTAGTAGTGCAGTAGCTATTTCTAGCCCGTGTAATAGCGAATTTTGTTCATTTTAGCTACGAATTGGCGTTTTCCGATATTCTTACTGCAAATCGGCAATTCTTCCATTTTTGACAGTGAATTAGCACTTTTTGTTTCAATTTAGGCTGAAAATTAACTTTTCTCTTTATTCTAGCCAGAATAATTACTGATTTTCTCTATATTAGCCGCAAATTGGCACCGCATTAGTAATTTTTTCAAATTTAATTATATGTAGAATAGGGCTTCATCTCAGTTCTAGCCGTGAATCAGTGTTTTTTCTTTTACTTATAACCATGAATTTGCTGTTTACCTCAATTTTAGCCACAAAGTTGTTGTCAGAAGGCGGAATTAAAAATTCCAACACACTTTATCCGCGATTATTTTCCTCAATTTTAGCCGTAAATTCGCGTATTTTTCAACTTTAGCTGCTTTGGAGCGTTTCTATAATCTGTGAATTCGCGAATTACCTTAATTTTTCAGTCACGAATTCGTAATTTCCTCAAATTTTAGCCGGGAATAACACTTTTTCCCAATTTGAGCTGAAAACAAGAGTTTTAATTTATTTACGACAGGCTAATTGTAGTGAGTTTTTCAATATTAGCTGGTTTTTTTTTACACTTCAGTCCCACGTTGGCATTTTTCCTTCAATTTTTGCTATGGATTATCGTTTATTGTTTAGTTTTAGCCTCGAACAGACGCTACGCATTTGCGTTTTGTCAATTTTTCAAGGTTTAGTGACTTTGTGGGTCGCGCTCTCTTCGGTATACAAAATAACGGCCAACGAAAAATTTAGAGATCTTTTTTATAACGACAATGAAAAATTGGGAAAATGCGCGATCAAACTGACTTATGTTGTTTTTTTAACATAACGTTTGTTATTTAAAAAAATAAAAATTGAGGTTTGTTAGCTGTTGGCACGCTACAACTTTAACCAATTTTGGCCACGGGTTAGCGCTTTTCAATTTTTGCAGTGCAGCAGGGATTCTTTCGTTTGTTTGGCGATTTTCCTTCATTTTAGCCACGATTTGGCGTTTTCCTCATTTTCAGCTGCAGTTTAGCCTTTTTTTAGCATCCAATTAGCACTTTTTTCTCAGTTTGAGTATAAAATTAGTGTTTTTCTTAAAGTTAGCCCCGCTAATTAATATTTTTGTCAATTCTAGCCGCGTAGTTTTTTTAGCTTTCAGCCCGCGTGAGCAATTTTTTTCCACGGATTAGTGCTGTTTCTCAGTTTGAGCCTCGATTCTTTCAGAAGCTATACAGATTTTCGTTTTCTCAATTTCAGCCGCGAATTATTGATTTTTCTTCATTTCAGTTGTGAAATAGCGATTTCTGTTAATTTGCAGTGAATTAGCACATTATCTATTCTCTTTTTTCTTTATTAATAGACGATTTTTACTTGTAGGCTAGGGCTCTGTATGATCCATTTTTGTGCAAAGTTTCCATCCGCTAGCATCATTTTTGCGGCAGTTGTGCTAACAAGGAATTCGGAACTTCCACCTCACACCATGACTACCCTTCCCTCTCCACTTTTTCGAAAAAAGGAAAACGTCAATCGAAGGCTGTTATTACACCGGGTTTTTGTGCCAAATATGGTGTCACTAAGTTAGGTTATACTGGTGAATGGTGGCGAAGAAGTGGAAACTAAAGAACGTTGAAATTAAAAGTATTTGTATTTTCGTTGAGTGTGAAATACAAAATACTTTTGAAAATGTATTTCAAATACAAAGCCCAAAATACTTTCAAAAATGTATTTTAAATACAGAAATACAAATACTTTTCCAAAAGTATTTAAATACAATTACAAAATACGTATTTTGTATTTAAAATACAAAGTATTTTAAATACTCAAGTATCTTGCCCACCCCTGGATGGAGCCGATTTTTTTTTCGAATACGTCTTGATAATTAGTCAAAATTTTTTGTTGAAGGTAGGAGGGACTGACCGGGTGATGAATTCCCATTTTGAGGTGTTTGCTCGATTCGATCGTCAACCCAAGTGCTCTCATCCAAGAACGGCCACGGATCGCTGAAGAAGGAGCATCCACAATGAAAAGGGTTTGCTGAGAGTGTCGTCTACCGTACAGAATAGGGGCTGATATTTTGCCGGCAGGTTGAAATGGTGCACCGGTGTAAGTGGTAAAAAGATGGTGCGCTGGTTGATATGGAGTAAAATTGAACGAGTCGTACAGCGTTTTGCTAATAATTGACACGGGGCTACCTGAGTCAATTTCGAAGTTGATTGAGGTTGAAAATACTTTGACCGGGATGACAAATTCAGAGTCCTTGGTGGCTTCCTCTTGGTAAACAGGTGACGAGACTTGATTCATTTCGTTGTCACTGAAATCTTCATGTTTGATACAATGGACGTTTGGGTGTGAGGGACGATGTGAACGGTTTTTGGAAAGAGTACTGAGACAAATTCGAGAAACGTGACCAGTCCGGGGGCAGGACGAGCATTTCAATTTTCGGGCGTCGCAGCGGCAGTCTCGAGTCGTGTGGTTGGAGTTCCCACAACGTAAACAACGGTTTTTTACGTAAAGCGCGTCAAGGTCATGACGTGATTTAGTGGGACGTTGACTACGGTATGGTGGCCGTTGATTGGGAAGAGGGTTAGGGGACCTTTTTTTGGAAAGACGATTGACCGAAGAATGGCTCATCTCTGGAGAATTTTGTTGGGAAATTTCAAATGTCGAAGAAAGTTGTACAGCGCGTTCGAAAGTGAATGGTGTGTCTTCACTGGACGCTACTTGAAGAATTTTCTCACGAATGGTGACATTGTGGAGTCCACGGATGAACTGTGTACTCAAAAATATGTCATCAATTGATTTGTTGCATTCGGGAGAGGGACATTGGAACTTGCAGGGAATTGATTGTCATTTTAAGGGCGAAACGTAGTCAGCAATTGATTCCTGAGAGCTTTGGACTCGATTGGAAAACCTGTGCCGAGCTATGTAAACATTTTCCGTTGGGGTCAAATGTTTTTCGAGTTTTTGTAGTAGCATGCTCGTACGTAAAGTCGGTTGGATGTTGAGGAGCTGACAGGTTGGTGAGAAGTTGAAAGTAATGAGGTCCAATGAAACTTAGCAGGAGTTTACTTTTGAATTTGGAACCGTCGGCTGTATCAGGAATACTTTTCGTGGAAAAGTAAACGTTAAGGCGTTCTTTATACATTGAAAAAGATTCAATTTTCGGATCGAAATTTTCAAAATGAAAATGTTGACTCACGTTATCGTTAGGAGCAGAGTGGCTTGCTGGCTGAATGGAGGAAAGAATTTGTTGCTGCTGTTGCGAGAACGTTTGCAGCGCCGAAATGAGCGATTGGATGTGGTTGTTCGCTGCCATCCTCGTCGACAGATTTGATGTGTATTTTATTCCGTTCAATGACCGAATGAAAAATCTTTATTTATTTTAATAATTAAAAGGCATGTGTTTTCACTAGTCTGTAGATACATAACAATCATGAAACCACAAATTGGTGTGTTTTCTCAATTTTAACCGCGAATAATGAGATTTCTCAAGTTTAACGTGAATCAGCGCTATTATTTCTCAATTTAAAGTCCGTTGTCACCAACAAAGTTTAGAATTGATCGTGATTTGTTGCCATTTGCGGCCATAATATTTCTGATACAAAATGCTAATTTAATCGTGTTTAGTTGTTGATCGGTGTTGATGAAAACGGGCCTTAGCCGGGAATGATTGTTTTTCCTCAGTCTTAGCCTGCAAAATGTCCTTTTCTGGATTTCATCTGCGAACGAGCATGCACTTTTTCTCAAGACGAGCAAAACGGACCATACCGGGTGTAAGGTCTTTAAATGAAGCGACACGAGAGAAAAACATTGAGTTTGATGGTGCGGAGATGTACGCAAGTATAAACATTAAGTGTGGTGAGTACCCTCTTCCTCCTCAATATACCGATCGAATCGTTAGTACTGAAGGGGTACACTCTGCCACGAAAATGAGGCCCGGCATTATTTCGATTACATTGTTTTGTGACCCGCGACTTTCCGCCACTCTCACCATACCTGTTTTTACCCTCATTTCGTGCTTCAAACAGTAATAATGATAAAAAAAAAAGGTCATCCAGTCTTTTTTTTTTTATTCTTCGAAAAGGGCGTTGTAGTATCGAGTACTAAATGACCCACGAAGCTCCGAGTAGAGAGCTTTTCGGTTTTTATTTTTTCGACCTCCTTCTCAGCATATAGCCACAAGGAGTTTGCTATACCGTAATGGATCCCACAGGGTGAACTTGTATAGTCTTTATCCAGGAAGATGCGAAATAAAGCTAGAAAATTAAATGGCCCATTGTGTTTGGGGAGTGGATGTTTTTTTTGGTCGTATAAATTCATCACTGTCAAATTAGTTGAAGCGTGTTTGAACTTTGAATCTTTCCCGGTTTTAATGAGTTTTACATGATGAGAAACACATTTGTCACATTGAAAACATGCACCTAATCATTATTTAGGATGTTGGTAGTCCTTACAAGTCACAAACCACCGATGTACCATCTTCCCACTATTATAACAAGATATGATTTTAGTTCTCACAATTGTGAAAAACTTCCTTTGAGCTGTACACTTCCGCGGGGGGGCGAATAAAATCGAAAAGGGACTTACACCTTGTCTGTATAGAGCGAACGCTCGGTGGACTTTTCAATGAGAGACCCCGAATTATGTTTCTTATTTTCTTTCTGGTTGAGCGCGGGAGAAAAATAAATCGGCTCGGCGATAAGATGACGACCGGGCTCCTTTAACATTTCGGTACGGCTTTTTATTTAATTTGTTTCGTATAATTCGGCGTGTAACAAGCGTCTGTGGGGGGGGGGGGGAGGAAGGGAACTGAAACTGTTCCACGATGACACCCCGCTCATCCATTATATACCTTTATTGCGTTCCTGAAAACAGTCACCATCATTCTTGTTCGAATGAAATGAGTCCCCCTTATGACAGAGGGGTGCCGAGGGGGTGAAATGTGGAGGTTAATGATCTTGATCAGCATATTTAAAAAAGTTAATTAGAAATTCGTTAATGCGTTCAATTCTGAACTAAAGTGACTTTTCTCTCTCGGTGTATTCTTATACATACAAAAAAGGTTTCTAACTTGTAAATCTTATCTTATAGTCTGACATCTTGCAGAACGGTAAAACGGCAACAGTTATTTTTTTCGTACTCCACGATAATTCAGTCTCAATTTCCTTTTGAACAGTGTGAAAAAAAAACCACCATGGCAGTAAAATTAAGTTCTCAAACACTCCATTAATCGTAATTTTGAACAATACCCGTGACCGATGGCATCAGACAATTACTACACCTACTTCCATTCATTAGCATCATTAATCAAAGCAACTCACCATTATCTTAGTTCCTCGATTACCAACTTAAAAGTAACTCCTCTCTTTCCCCCTAACCCAACAGTTTTACCATTCTGATCACTCTACAGCCTTTTCACCAATCTTGAGTTGTTAACTTCTATCCATTGTTTTCCTAAGGACTTTTACGAGCTTTAAAAATAAATTTATTTTCCTAAGTAAGAAAACCGTTGACAGGTTTGTTATTATATTAAGACATTCTTTGTGAGCTAACAGGTTGAATGCGAAGCTAAAATAGTGATTGAACAACATTTAGTCTACAGCTTTTAGATGAATCTATGTTGTCCACCATACAATTGATTGCATTTTTCGAGCACTCCGGATCAAAGGAATATTTTCAAACGCTTGTCAAGTTGTCATCGTCGCGTTCGTCAGAAAATATGAATCGAGGAAGGGGAATGGTTAAGGGAAGGAGGGGGGGGAGGTGGCATGCATTAAAACGACAGTGGTCGTACTAATTGACCAACGAGTTAATAATAATGCAACATAAGGTTCAATTATACTGCGGGTTTTCCTATGCGACTTCTTGAGAACAATAGACATTCGCTTGGCCATGTTGCCCCAATTACGAAGTTGCTTGTTAATTGTTCAAAGAAGGAGTTATGTTCTCTTCGATCCTCCCTCCCCTCACCACTCAGTTGAAAAGTCTAAATAAACAAAAATGCTTACCGCGGCATTTTAATAGTGTACTCAACAACGTTATAGGAATGGGGATGGGAGAGCTAAAGTAAACAATATGTCTTTATTTTCGGTAAAATAATTCATCCTCGTGCATCGATTTGAACAGATAATGTCAATAGCTTTTTCTTTAAAGGCGATGTTATCACACAGCTTTCGGCTACATAAATACATAGTAGGTCGAAACACTAATCATACAAAGTAAAGTATGCGATGCGTAGGCGGAGGGATGAGGCCCCAGAGATGAAATGAACGTTGAACAATGAAGCTAATGTTTTTTTTTCCTGGTTCTCAGCTGAAATTATCTAAAATCGGCATCGAAAGAGTGTATTTAGTTTATAATAACGAAGTATAAAAAAAAATGAGCTTTATAATAATATGGACAACTTTTTTTTTATATTTTTTTAACTATTATAACGACGAACCACGTGCGTGATCATCGTCCTCCGCATTTCAAAACTATGGGGCCATTCAATATTAGTTTCTTGTTTAAAATAAAAAGTTTATCTTTAAATAAAATATATTATTGAGTTTTCCTTAATGGTTCCATTGGAATGGAAAAATGCGATAGCACTGATAACAGCATCACCAGCTTTTGCTGGTCTAGATATTAATTGAACCCAGATGATCAAACGTGCAATTTTGTTGAATGAGCCAGTTTAAATATTTACAAAGTCACGTTTGCAATGCATAAATTAAAGAGTTGGAACGCGAGGTTCATCATTTTTCTCTCGCTCTCTCAACATCATTAATCCTCCCTGTTGAAACGCACTAAATGATAATGATTTAAATTCGGATTTTAATGTTTTTTTTTTTATTATTAGACAAGGGCGGGTTAATTTTTATTTCCAATAAGTTTAAATGTATGGATTATGTTTATTTGAATTATTATTAATTATTTGTGGCGTTACTTCATTCCTAATTAATTAATTATTTGCATTTTTAGGGGGTGAACATTTAATATTTTTCTCCGCGTTGCCTCGTCTTGAGGACGACCGTCTCTTGCGAGGATCTCAAATAGCTCGTTTAACGGTGAACTGCTTCGTTTCCATGATTTCACTTTATCTGCACAAATCTCAAGTTTTCTCCAGCCCTTCCGACCTCACCGAAAATCGAACGGGCGGTCGGATGACTCGGCCGCTACGTGCGCTGATGTTTGATGGCTGTGGAGACGTTGCCGGGTTCGATGGTATTGTTCCGCGTATGGTTGCTGCAGGTAGCTCTAGGTCCCGGTGCCCCCACCTTTCCAAACAATACGGGTATCACTCTCCACCTCACATTTCATCTGTAAAACTCCCCACCGCCAAGCGGTCCACACCGGTAACGTGTCAGTTTTGACCAGCTGGCACGGCTGACGGGGAGTGAGGTGGAGATAATCAGGACTTGCACGTGCCGGGTCACTTCCCGGCCGCCAAGTCCGGCATTCCCGGTGCTGCGCCCTAAAGGGCGTTCCACCAGGGCGGGAAGAAGGCACAATCCTGGTTGCTGCAGGTGTTTCCTCCGTGAGACGTGTTGATTGATTTTGTGTTGCTGCAGGTTGAACGACTGGAGTATCTTCGTCGATTGTCTGCGGTGCAGCGGGGTTCTAATTGAGCAAGAAGGCGGGCTTTACACGGTCTAAGGAAACGCGAATGTTTCGGGTGGGTAGCTCAATTTTCATTGTTTTATCGTCTCTCTCTATGACTTTGTGTGGCCCTGTGTACGATGGTCGGAGTGATCTCTCATGTTGGTCATCTTTCATGAATACGTGTGTGCTGTTTGCGAGATCCTTGCTGACGAATGTTGAGTTATTGTAATCGTTCCGATTACGAGCTATCTCTTGCTTGAGGAGTCGAATTAAGTCGACTGACGGTGTCGTGGTTTTGGCTGGCATGAAAAATTCCCCTGGGAGTCGGAGCAGTGGTTTTGGCTGTCCGCGGTGCTGCGTGCTTCGTCTTGCCGGACGGCAGACCTTAGTCCTAGAAGCACCGTGGGTAGAGCTTTTGTCCATTGAGGCTCAGCGAGACGAGCTGTGAGTGCTGTCTTGAGAGTACGATGCCAACGTTCGATTGCTCCATTTGATTGTGGGTGGTAGGGCGTTGTTCTGATTCTGGGGATGCCAAGAAGTTTTGTGAACTCGCTGAAGAGATGCGATTCGAAATTCACCATTCCCAAGAAGCGCCTTAGTTCTTTGATGGTTTTTGGTTCCGGCAGGTCCATGATGGCTTGTACCTTGTCCGGAAGTTGGGTGATTCCCTGAGAGTTGACGTTGTAGCCTTGAAAATTGACAGTTGGTTGGCCCAGGACGCTTTTTCGTAAATTTAGAGTGAGACCATGTTTGTTGAGCAGTGAGAATACTGTGCTCAGATGTTCTTCGTGTTCCTCCGGGGTCGACGATGAGAGGAGGATTATCGTCGATGAAGACGAAAACGAAGTTCAGATCTCGGAAAATGTGGTCCATGAATCGTTGAAATGTCTGACTTGCGTTTCTCAAGCCAAACATCATTCTCAGGAACTCAAACAAACCAAGTGGTGTAATTATTGATGTTTCCTTGATGTCTTCCGGGGCTACTGGAACGTGATAGTACGCTCGGTTAATGTCGAGCGTCGAGAATATCGTTGAAACGTGAAGGAGATTTGTAAAATCATGGAGGTTCGGCACGTTGTAGCGATCTGGTAGGGTTATTGAATTCAAGCGTCTGTAGTCTTCTCATGGGCGAATGGAACCATCCTTTTTTGATACCACGTGAATTGGACTGACCCAGGGGCTTTTTGACGGTCTACAGATGCCTTCCTCCATCATTTTGGCGAATTCTTCCTTCGGGTGGCAGTCGGCGTGCTTTGCATGAGACTGGTGGCCCAGTTGTCTCTATGTAGTGCTGTATCTCGATGTTGGAGTGAGCTTTCCGTGGTGTTGGCCGTAGTATATTCGGAAATTTTTGAAGTATGTGGCTGTAAGCGGCTCCTGCTGGAATCGCCGTGACTTGTGTCCATGGTTCAATTGACGCATTTCCTCGTATTTCCCAAAGAGTTATTTGGTCGATCAGCCTTTCCCTCGTGAGGTCAACGGCTAGATTGTGAGTTTTGAGAAAGTCGGCTCCGAGTATCGGGTGAGATACGTTGGCCAGCACGAAATCCCATTTGAAGGGTCGAGAGAGCGGTGCTCTGTGCCAAAAGTAGAGATCGGCGTGCCGTTGGCGGCGTAGAGTTGGTATTTCGAGTCATGAGAACGTTTTGTTTTGCAAGGCAAGACCGAGATGACCGCGCCTGTGTCCACAAGGAACTTCTCCCGGGTCTGTTTGTCGTAGACGAAGAGACGGGGATATTCGGTTACGGCGACGGGTCCCGTCGTTTCCACCGCCGTCGTTAGTTTTCCGAAGTGGGGTTCTCATTTCTGGTGCGCCAGCTGCATGGTTGGGCTCATTTCCTTGCCTTCTCTTTGAACTTACGATGAAAGAAACACAAGTCCAATCGGAACTTGCAGCGCGATCTGTGGTCATTGGCTCGGTTGTTGTCCGGGCGGCGATTTCTTGAGCGGCTTCACTCATGTCGCTCAAAGTCGGATCGTAACTTTTGTAGCTCTGCTACGATGTACTCCAGGTTTTGTGATTGGCCACGATCGACCGAGGTGCGACTGAGGAGTCTTGAGTGTGTCGAGCTCCATCGATGTCGAGTATACGATCCGCTGCCTGCGCCATTTTGTCCAGGGGTTGCTCTAGAACGGCTAAGACGTTCCGTACTCGTGCCAGCAGGCTGGGGTGGTTCATCGTCTCGTCCCAGGACCATTTTGACTGTTCTCTTTGTTGCCAAGCCGGGATTGATCACGTCGGGGTCACCACTTGTCGAGGTTTTGTGGGTATCGTTTCCCAGCTCAGAAGGCCTCGACTCAAAAAGACCGTGTCCACCGGGAGAGGTAGTAAGACTAGTGGACCGGGATCAGCCGAATCACACTATTTCCGGGAGAACGGGTAATAGGTTCGGAATGGTCGAGGAGTACCGGAGGGAAGAGATCGAGCTTCCACTCCGGGTTCTAGGACGGGTGTGAGAATGAAGGGATCAGCCTTCACTCTCGGACAGGTAGGTTTGGAAGCACCGAGCGGGATCAGCCGATCAGGTGCTGTGAAAGGTGGAAGAAAGGAAGTACCGGGGAGATCAGTCCACCGAGTACAAGGGCAAATGGAAGAATTGTACTCTTCCACCGAGTACGGCACCACGTCAATTAGAAGCTGCATAAGCTTCCTTTTAAAGCCCTTTGCTGGCAGATTTTTTAGGCAGGTTGGCAGCTTATTAAACAACTGAGGCCCCACCACATGGGGGTTGAGAGACTCGGAGCGGGCCAAGCGACATCTCTCGGGGACCAGCTCACCTCTTTTGCCAGTGGGATATCCATGCTGGTGAGACAGAATTGCGCCCGTGTCAACTGACTCCTTATTGAGGCAGAGTATTTCCAGTAGATGGTGGGAACTCCAAGCTCCCTGAACAAAGGTTGGCATGTATCCCGGGATTTCACACCGGCAAGACCCGGATGGCCTTCTTCTGCAGTTTAAATACCTTGCAGGTGTGAGCTCAATTTCCCCAAACAGAAATTTCATACGTCATTTTCGAGTGGAAAATGGCAAAATAAACCATCTTCACAACACTTTTAGACAGCGAAGTGGAGAGCCGACGCAAAACGAACAAGGAACTTGACAATGTCGAGCACAAGGCATCAATATGATCTACACCAGACAAACGTGAGTCGATATTTATCCCTAAGAACCTCAAACTATTATTGTTAACGTTGCTGCAGGTGAGGTTGATACTTAAGTCTTGAGTCTTGGAAGTATTCAGCAAGAGCCGATTCGACAGACACCAGTCACTGATCAACGCCGTGGATCCGTCGACCACGGAAACAGCGTCCTCGAGCGATGAACCGGAGCAAATAATCGTGACGTCGTCGGCATATAGAATAGTCTGAGAATTGACAGAATTGGTGTTTTGCGGGAGATCGTTAACGTACAGACTGAAAATAGGAGGACCAGAGATCGAGCCCTGCTTAACGTAAAAGAGTCGAACATTGTCCAGCGAAAGACATAGACTGCCGCCAGCCCGAGAGCGTCGAGAGAACCGTGGCGACCGCTGAAACGTCAAATCCAAGGTAAGAGAGTTTCGAGGATAAAATGTTGTGATCGATAGTGTCGAACGCGCAGGACAAGTCAAATAGTCGTAAGACTGTTTTGTTCTTTTTTCCGCACCCTCAAGGCAACGGCACACCAACCCCAAGGCAGCCATTGAGGTAGATTTACCCCGCCGAAAACCGTACTGGTCCTTGGATAGCACGGCCGATTTCTCAAGGAAGGTCGATAGCCGCTTATTCATTAACGTCTCGAAGATCTTCAGGAACACACAAGTAATGGAAATCGGACGGAACTCACAATATTCCGCTTGACCCTTCTTAGGCACAGGAATGAATAATAATTCATCGTGTGATAGGTCCTCTTCATTTTTATATCAAAGGCTCCAATTGTGAGGGATTGGTTCTGATGCGCTCGTTCTAATAGTCATTTCATTTCATCCCGTTCTAGTTATTTAATCGCTTAACCCATCAGATACGAGAATTATGAATGTCGTTAAAAGTTCATTTATTCATAATTATACGTTCATCTATTTCAATTAAGGCAAGGAAAAATGGTTTCAAAAATCATTTTCTTGTAGTTTTCGTATATTTCAATGCGACCGTATGGTAACGCTCGTACTTACCACTGACATCTTTTAGGGAAAACCACTAAAGTCGGATTCAAATGAGAACATAACTATAAATCCCAGCTAAAAATTGAGAAAACAAAAATCCGTAGCTTATGAAAGCTTCAGGGCTCAAACTAACGCAGCTAAAATTGAAAAAATCACCAATTGGCGTAGCCGTAATTAAGAAAAACTCTAATTTTCAGTTCAAATTGAGAAAAAATTATAATTCGCGGCTGAAATTCGGGAAAACGCTTCGTTAAAGCGCTTCTGCGCTGCTAAAATGTAAAGTTTGCGGCTATGCTGTAGGAAAATCACCAATTCACGGGCAAAGTGTGGCCAAACTTAATACTCGCCTTCGCAACTTCTTAAGGCAAATTTTCGTGGCTAAAATTGTGAAAAACGGTAAATTCATGGCTATAAGTTAAAAAAACACCGCTGTTCCACCATCTATAGCTTCTATTGCTAAAAGTAGAACACAATTGATAATGCGTTGCAAAACTTTTAAAAATGCTAATTTCCGGCTTGACAAAAAGCAATTTTTAGTAGGGGTGCGCGCGGGACGGAACGGGAAATGAAAAGTCCCGTCCCGTCACCCATTTTTTTGCTGAGTTTACGTCTTGCGTACCGTCCCCAGGGGTGGGCAAGATACTTGAGTATTTAAAATACTTTGTATTTTAAATACAAAATACGTATTTTGTAATTGTATTTATATACTATTGGGAAAGTATTTGTATTTCTGTATTTAAAATACATTTTTGAAAGTATTTTGGGCTTTGTATTTGAAATATATTTTCATGAGTATTTTGTATTTCACACTCAACGAAAATACAAATACTTTTAATTTCAACGTTCTTTAGTTTCCACTTCTTCGCCACCATTCACCAGTATAACATAACTTAGTGACACCATATTTGGCACAAAAACCCGGTGTAATAACAGCCTTCGATTGACGTTTTCATTTTTCGAAAAAGTGGAGGAGGAAGGGTGGTCATGGTAGGAGGTGGAAGTTCCGAATTCCTTGTTGGCACAACTGCCGCAAAAATGATGCTAGCGGATGGAAACTTTGCACAAAAATGGATCATACAGAGCCATAGCCTACAAGTACACAAAGCTGTACAAGTTAACAAAACTCGTGGCAATTATTGCGAAAAACAACGTTAATTCGAATATAAACTGGACCAAAATAGCAAATTCACAACTCAAATGGCGAAAAATCGCCTATTATTAAAAAAAAGAGAATAGATAATGTGCTAATTCGCTGCAAAATTATCAGAAAACGCTATTTCACAGCTGAAATGAAGAAAAATCAATAATTCGCGGCTGAAATTGAGAAAACGAAAATCTGTATAGCTTCTGAAAGAATCGAGGCTCAAACTGAGAAACAGCGCTAATCCGTAGACAAAAATTGCTCACGCGGGCTAAAACCTAAAAAAACTACGCGGCTAGAATTGACAAAAATATTAATTAGCGGGGCCAACTTTAAGAAAAAGTTCACCTGTTTAAGTTCAAAAGTTCACCAACTTCAAGAAAAAAGAGCACCTGCAAGGAGATGACGGCCACGGACAAATTGGAAGCAGTGCGGATTGAGGTCTGGAGGAACAGAAATCGAAGACGTATTTTTGTGATATACAACCCGCCTCGCAACAAACCAAACCTCGGCTGGTTGGAAACAGAATGGGATCCCAAATATATATTGTATGGAGACTTGAATGCGCCGTCAACTGTCTGGGGATATAGCGGCTCGGATCCGGTGGGACGAATCTGGGAAGAATTCATCGGCTCGAGCCCAGCTGGATTCGTGAACAATGAAGACATGGCACCCACTTTCCTGTCTTATTCAGGCTCTTTGTCGCACCCGGACGTCATTCTGGCCCATTCCTCCCAAATGCCATGGATCAAACACTCTCTCGGCCACGCCCCTGGAGATATGGGTCACAAGCTAATGCTGGTAGCAATCTGCACCCCCATCAGAGATACGCCTGCTGAGAAGAAGTCATACTGGAACCTGAAGAAAGCCAGGTGGACGGACTACAAAAAGCTCACCGACGATTCGTTAACGTTGGACCTGGTGACAGACAATGTGGACTCGTCGTGTAAATCGGTAACAGCAGCAATCATGAAAGCAGCAGGTAAATGTATCCCTAGGGGCAGAATGAAGAAATATAGTCCATTCTGGAATAGCGCTCTGCAAAGATTGAAAGAGGAGAGGGATCAGGCCAGAGAGAATGCCGAGCGAAATCCGGGTTCAGTGAGTGACAGGATTGCTCTGAAACAGAGGTCGGCCAGGTTGAAATTTGAGATTATCCAGGCGAAGCGGAAGGCATGCAGCTCCTTCCTTGGTAGCCTAGACTACCGCAAAGACGGTCTCAAAGCCCATAAATACTTCTCGAAACTGAACAACGAAGGGAATGAGAGAAATCACCCATTGTTCGACGGTGATAGGGTCATAACCGACGAGACTGACATAGCCAAGCATTTTTGCCGCCATTATTGTAAAGTCAGCAACTTCAAGCCTGCTCGCCGACATGCACTACCCAATGTAATCCTGCCGAACACGGTATTAGAAGAAGGAGACGACGAGCTACTTAACCAGGAGTTCTCCACGGATGAGCTGATGGTTGCTTTGGGTAATAGCAAAAAGAAGAAAAGCCCGGGCCAAGATGGTCTGCTCTCGGAGTTCCTTGCACAAGTCGGCGACAAAGCTATAGTCCGGCCAAAGACTAAAGAAATCGACGGTAGCGCTACTAGCGCCGATTAGTATGTACTTAACCCCCCACCAGTTTTTCGTGCAATCGATATTTTCCGTATTTCTATCAGTGATATGAGTGTTTTTTTTTGCCTCAACGGTTTTTTTGTCGTGATTAAAGTAAGTAGACATGAGATAATTAATGATTTTAATACTTTGAGAGACAAGATGTTGTATTTGATTTCAGAAATGAGTGAAAGACCGAAAAGAAGAACTTTAGGAAGCCAAGCAAGGCAAATCGTTTTTTCAGTTTTTCAGTATTTTACCCGGCAGAAGGTAGAGGAAGAGCCTAAGCCCGACATCAACAGTTTGGTGGCTGAGACGACCGGTGTTTCCCGGTCTTCTGTTTTCCGCATCGTGAAGGAAGCCGAACGATCGACCTCAGAGGGCTCGAGTACGAGTCGGTCACTTTTCACCACACCTACGAGGAAGAACATTCCACATAAGAAGCGAGTCGAGTTCGATTCTTTTACTGACAGTGCCATTCGTTTTAAAGTTCACAGTTTTATGCTGTTAAAAAGCAGTGCCTGTCAATTAGGCTTCTCCATAAGGAGTTACTAGAGCAAGGCGTTGCAGACTGCGGTAAGGAGTACATTCGGCAGCGCCTACATCACCTGGGGTTTAAGTGGAAGAAGTGTCAATCCAATCGTAAAATTCTAATTGAGCGGCCAGAAATTGCAGCCCGTAGGGTCTCCTACCTGAGGGAGATAAAAAAACATCGAGAGGCCAACAAGAATATTGTCTTCCTGGATGAAACGTACGTACAAGAGGCCCACAACGTTACATCCTGTTGGCAGTCGGAGGACGAATTGGGGGCTACTTATAAAATAGGTGAGCTGATGATTCTTCATTTCTTTAGCATGAAAATAGTTTCTCGTGATTTGTATATTTCAGGCAAGGGCAATCGACTTATTGTTGTTCATTGAGGTGGGGAGCAAGGCTTCGTTAGAGACGGTCTCCTGATTTTCAAATCCTCAAGTACTTCAGGGGACTATCACACGTCCATGAATGCTGAGAATTTCTCGAAATGGCTCAGTACGTGCTTCCTACCCAACGTGCCGGCAGGCAGTGTCATAGTCATGAACAACGCGAGTTATCATTGACTCGAAAGAAGCAAAAAGCCTAATTCCGGCAGCCTTAAGCGCGTGATTGTCGAATAGCTTTCCCAGCATGGCATCGAATTCTGCGAAACATCAACGAAAGCAGAACTTCTCGAACTCGTGAGAAGCGTTCCCATCGAGAAATCCTTCGTGGTGGATGACTTGATCCGATCTTTTGGTCACATATCTCTGCGTCTCCCTCCTTATCACCCCGAGTTAAATCCGATTGAGTTGGTGTGGGGAGCCATCAAGAACGATCTTGCTCGAAATAGTGTTGGTACATCACTTAGGGAGAAAGAAATTGATTTGTGCAATGATGAAACCGCCCCCCCCCCTCCCTTGGTGGATGAACTGCTCTGGCTTTTCGATTGGTCTTTGTCATATTAATAAATTTTATGTAATAAAGGTTCTGAAAGAGTGAAATTCAGTAAAAGAGGTTTTGAAAGAGCAAAACCCACGAAATTTGGAGTTTGAACAAGCAAATTTCACGAAATTACGATTTTAACGAGACAAATCCACCAAAAGATTTGGAAGAGCAAAAAGCCGTAAATCTGGCGTTTGTGAGAGTCAAAAATGGCGATTTTTGTTTTTGAAAGTGCCACGTGCCTATGATTAGTTTTGAATCAGACCGTGAGCCAAATTGTTTGGTTTGTCGGTCTAACGATCTGGATTGTGGTGGTGTGAAGTTCCTACTTTTTAGTATAATCGGTGGCGGTGTGTGGGAGTGATTAAGTGGGTGAAAAGGGAAATCGCTGTATTGTTCTCCGAGTAGACTGTGCATTATGAACCCCGCTCTTGGCGCTCGACCTTATCTTACCTGGCAAAAATCGAGTTAGGTAGGAGACCCGGCCCTTGTTTCTTGAAGTCGAAATGAATATTTTTAGGTTGTGGCTACGCTAAAGTTTGCCAAGTGGCAAAGGGACTTATTTTGCTGCCCCCCCCCCCCATGAGCAAAACTGTTGGCCCGCGTCTGGTCAGTTTCAACGGAACATCCAGTCAAGTAAAAAATGCAAACATGTATTCAGAAAGAAAACAGTCAGACATGGGTACCACACAGGCAAGTAGATAACTTTTTAGAACAGCAAATAAACATATAGGGCCCTCCACACACAGTTTGTCTTGTTTTCGACGCTAACTCGAAAGGGGCTTCTGTAAATTGCATTCGTGTTCGACATTGAAACGCCTCGAGTTCGAGTCAAAGACAAGACAACCCGTGTGTGGGGGTCTTAATAAGACTTTTACTTGAGAATTCCGTGAAATCCCGATAGTTTCACCAAAAAAACAACAGATAACTATGTAAAAGTAGAGATTTGTGGCTATTTTCCGTCGCTCGGACCAGGAACGTTTCAATTTAACGAAGCAGGCTTCAACAGATTTGTCGAGCAATCGGGTTGTAGTTTTCCTGGTTAAAGATGCGTTTTGAGAAGGTTTGTCTCGACAAAGGACGTTCTTCCGGTCCTAAAACCAAAAATAGGAATCATACCAAGGATAACGATGCGTAGATTGTAAAATAAATAGGAAAATAATTATCATGTTGGCTTACTCACTTCGGCAACTCAGCCTCATAGCTTCGGAAGGAATTGCACAAACAATGAATTCCACGGTACGTTTAAATATCAACCCTTCCGCCGAAAGACCGAAGGAAAAGTGAAACATTTTAGTATTTGAGCACGAAAAATAAGGATTCTTGACAAAATTTAACAAATCAAAACATCTACCAGTTGTAGTCAGAAAGATCAGTGAACCGCGATCCCCGAGTGATAAGAAGTTTCAAAACTTTAGGAGGTAAACGGCTGTACAATGGAAGGGGTAAGGGGAAGCTCTCAGTGAGAACTTAGGTGGAGATTCGATGTTCTTCAATCTTTGGCCGGGCTATAAAGAAACCCTGCTTTGCCTGATTGCCTGATCAATTTGGTTTGGAGAAAAGGACTGCCCAGTTTGTGGAGAAAATCAGAGGTTATCCCTATCCTGAAAAAAGATAAGAGCCCAGACCGACCCGAAAGTTATCGGCCTATTGCCCTTTCAGGTGTGATGTGCAAGCTAGCTGAAAGGATGGCCCTGCATCGTCTGCAGATCTTCTTGAATAAGCACAAGACCCTGTCTAACGCTCAAGATGGATTTAGGGCAAATAGAAGCACCATGGAACATGTTATTCGCTTGGCGGAAGAGGTTAAGAATGGTTTCCAGCGAAGGCAGAGAACGCTGGCTGTTTTCGTCGACTTCAGCACTGCTTTTGATGTTGTGTGGAGGAGGAGGCTGCTGGAAAAGCTTATTGACACGGGGATACATGGTGGAATGTACGGCTTCATAAGGTCCTTCCTCGCCCAACGTTACTTTCGGGTAAGGTACCGTGATGCCACATCCCCGTTCAAACAAACGAAGCAAGGCCTACTGCAGGGGTCCGTCCTCAATCCGACTCTTTTCAACTTGATGATTGATGACGTGGTGCTCGAACTTCAAAAAATACCGGGCCTCAACTGTCTTCTGTACGCCGAAGACCTTGTGGTCTGGGCGACAAGCAGTTCTATCCCGGCACTAGAAGAATGTCTTAACAAGGCAATGAAAGCACTCCGGGCCTGGGCCAACAGTAATGAACTTCGAGTAAACCCCAGTAAAACTAATTTCCAGCTGTTCACGCTCTCTACCAAGCCCCCTCCCGTCTCCCTGAGGTACGACCAAGAACCCATTGAGAAGACAAATGAAGCCACCTATCTGGGAGTCACGTTCGACAACAAGTTGAACTGGATAAGGAATGTGGAGCGGCTTCAGGCCAAGGGAGCGAAACGTACCCAGCTATTGAAGCGTCTCACGGGAACAAAGTGGGGCGCTCATCAGGATCTGCTAGCTCTCACGTACAAAACGTATGTTCGTCCAGCGATGGAGTACGGGGGGGAGGTCATGATAACAGCCTCAGCAACAACCCTAGAAAAGCTGGACAAAACGCAAAATGTTGCCCTGAGGCTAGTTACAGGAGCATCCCAGTCCACCCTCATTCCAGCGATGGAACTGCAGACCGGAATTGAGTCCCTTAGCGTCCGAAGAGAAATCGCAGCAGTAGCCATGAAAGAGAGGCTCCACAGACTTGAAGATCCATACTGGCAGAGGGAGGAAGTGGTGTCCCAGAGACTCTGTACACAGCAAAACTTCTCCTCAGTTGTGGAAACCGTAGAGCGAAGACATGACATCACCCCCGGTCCTCGGGAGACATTCCATATTGAGGGTGAGCTGACTTCGTGGCGCAGGGCAGAGGGCAGACTTGACCTGACCAGGCATGTGAAAAAAGGACAGTCATCCATCTCTTGAGCTGAGAATGACGGCTCTGGAGACCCTCAATGAAAGGTACCCTAACCCCCTATGGCTGCGAGTATATACAGATGGTTCCGCTAAAGATGCCTCGAGGAACGCTGGTGCAGGCGTGTTTTCCTCCGCCTTCCAGATCAAAGCACCAGTTGGAATTGTAGCCACAAACTTCGACGGGGAGGTCAAGGCAATCCAGTTGGCGCTGGTGGAGTGTCTGAAACTGGAGCAAACCCCTGATATAGTAATCCTGGTCGATTCCCAAGCAGCCATCACAGCCGTTACAGGATCTGGACAATCCGGTGACTCCTCGACTGTCCGGGAGTGTAGGAGATTGGCGGATGTACTGCTTAAAAAGGTAGCCGTTTGACAATCCAGTGGGTGCCCTCTCATTGTGGCCTGTTTGGAAACGAGTTGGCCGATCGGTTGTCAAAGGAAGGCTCGGAAATGACCCAACCAACCATCCCAGTAACGCAGTATGCCGCAAGAAGAGATGCTCAAAGAAAGATTCTGGGGACTCTGGCTACTGAGCATGCTGAGCGCGCTGGAGGGAAGAAATAGGAATCCCTAGCAAGAAGTAGCGGTCAAATACCAGCGGATCTTCCCAGGAAAGTTGGAGTTGCCTGCATTCGCACATTGACCGGCCATGATTTTCTCCAGAAACATCTGCACAGGATAGGCGTGAAATCATCACCAGATTGTGAATTGTGCGGGACTGGTGAAATGGACGGTGAACACCTCGAGACCTGCAGAGCTCTACAGGATGTGAGATCCACACTGACCGAAGATGACGACCGCTTCCACCGGACTGCAAAACTTTACTTTGCTGCAAGAAGTCGGATGGACGAAGTTGCTCCACCGACACGGCGTAGTTAAAAAAAAAAAAACTTTAAGAAAAACACTAATTTTCAACTCAAACTGAGAAAAAAGTGCTAATTAGCAGCTAAAAAATGGTTAAACTGCAGCTGAAAATGAGGAAAACGCCAAATCGTGGCTAAAATGGAGGAAAACCGCCAAACAAACGAAAGAATCCCTACTGCACTGCTAAAATTGATTAAAAGCGCTAACCCGTGGCCAAAATTGGTTAAAGTTGTAGCGTGCCGACAGCTAACAAACCTCAATTTTTATTTTTAAAAATAACAAATATTATGTTAAAAGTTTTGTTCCGACAGCAGCCTGTCGGGAAAAGTGCATTTCATTCATGCGACAATCGAGTCGAACCTCATAAGTTAGAACGATATCAATCGATTATGAATGACATTTAGGCCGTGGTATAGAAAGTCAAAATCATAAAATCGTGTTTCTTTTTACCGCAGGCCCCTTTTTTGGCACCAACTGAGGGGGAACAAAATTATGAAAATGAAAAATGAAACAGAGTTGGTTTGGTTGCCTATACGATATGGTAAGGCGGACTCTTGTTAGAGGAGTTATTTGCAATTAAAATATTTATCCCGGCCTAAATTTCATTCATAATTGGTTGATATCGTTCTAACTTATGAGGTTCGACTCGATTGTCGCATGAATGAAATGCACTTTTCCCGACAGGCTGCTGTCGGAACAAAACTTTTTTCAGATTACGTTAATTTTCAGATCAGTTAAATTAGGTCAAATGGTATGTCACTATTTCACCATTGCGGAATGCGGAGTGCCTGGGTTCGAATCCGAAACAATTTTTGTTTTAATTTTTTTTTGTTCCTCCCTTTTTGGCCCACCTCAGGATTTTTTACTCAATATTTATTAGGCTGTAGGCAAATCAAATAAAAGAGACGGCTCAAAATTCAGTGTCAATGAAATTTTTTGGTAATTGGGTGTTCCAGTAAGGCATAGCGTTAATTTAATAGCTCCCCTCCGCCGAGAACTCCCCTGCCATATCAACGGATTTGGTTCACAAGGGTCTCATACGAAAGCGCGTTCATTTCTCTTTACTCGAGTCAATTTTGGGGGCAATTGCAGCAACAGCCGTGTGGTAGCGAATTTTCAAATAATTCAAACCCCTCTTTCACACCGTTCCCGTGGACCGATTCATCTGGATCACGAACTCGTCCGAGATATTCACGCTATTGATTTTTAGACCAAATTTGGTTGCCCTAAGTCAAAAATTGCGACCGTGATCGTGCTAACAAGCGAGGGGCCATAAATATATATATATATATATATATATATATATATAGCAAATCGAACCGACCTCGGATTCGTGTTCTAGGGGTTCTGAAACGTGAAAAAAAAGTATCACAACCCATATGTGCGACCATCAGGGCGAGACCAATAGTGCATTTTTTGAATGAAATGCACTAAAAACAACATAAGTCAGTTTGATCGCGAGTTCGTATTTTCCCAATTTTTCATTGTCGTTATAAAAAAGATCTCTAAATTTTTCGTTGGCCGTTATTTTGTATACCGAAGAGAGCGAGACCTACAAAGTCACTAAACCTTGAAAAATTGACAAAACGCAAATGCGTAGCTTCAGTTCGAGGCTAAAACTAAACAATAAACGTTAATCCATAGCAAAAATTTAAGGAAAAATGCCAACGTGGGACTGAAGTGTGAAAAAAAAAACCCAGCTAATATTGAAAAATTCACTACAATTAGCCTGTCATAAATAAATAAAAACTCTCGTTTTCAGCTCAAATTGGGAAAAAGTGTTATTCCCGGCTGAAATTTGAGGAAATCACGAATTCGTGGCTGAAAAATCAAGGTAATTCGCGAATTCACAGAATAAAGAAACGCTTCAAAGCAGCTAAAGTTGAAAAAAACGCGAATTCACAGCTAAAATTGAGGAAAATAATCGCGGATAAAGTATGTTGGAATTTCTAATTCCGCCTTCTGACAACAACTTTGTGGCTAAAATTAAGGTAAACGGCAAATTCAAGGTTATAATTGAAAGAATCTACATATAACTAAAATTGAAAAAAATTACTAATGCGGTGCCAAAATGTAAAAGAACCCGCCAATTTGCGGCTAATATAGAGAAAATCAGTAATTATTCTGGCTAGAATAAAGAGAAAAGTTAATTTTCAGCCTAAATTGAAACAAAAAGTGCTAATTCACCGTCAAAAATGGAAGTTTTGCTGATTTGCAGTAAAAATATGGGAAAACGCCAATTCGTGGCTAAAATGAACAAAATTCGCTATTACACGGGCTAGAAATAGCTACTGCACTGCTAAAATTACGAAAAAGCGCTAATTTACAGCTAAAATTGAGACAAATTTAAATTTGCGTCAAAAATTGGAAACACGTTTATTCCCGGCTTCCTCGGGAGACTTTGAGGCTAAAATTGAGGAAAAGCGCTAATTTATGACTGAGTGAAAAACTCGCAAATTCGCGGCTAAAACTTTGACGAAATCGCTATTCCGCAGTGTATGGTTACGGTGAACAAAAAATGCTAGTTTGTGGTAAACATTTCGAGAATTTTACGGCTAATATTGAGTAATTTTCAGCTCATACTGAGTAAACCGCTTGAAAAAATCGCTAATTTGCAGCTAAAATTGTGGAAAACGCCAACTCGAGTAAAGTTGAAGAAACATCGCTGATTCACGGGATACCAAATCTACTTTGCTGCTAAAGTTGGGGAAAAGCGCATAATTATGTCTTTATGGTGGGGGGGGGGTTACCCCGCTAATCAGTTGCTAATTTGCGGCGAAAAGCGCTAATTTGCTGTTAAAGTTGACAAAAAGCACTAATTCGCGGCTGAAATGGAGAAATTCGCAGTTTAAACTTGGCATAAGCGCTGTTTAGCGGATAGACTGTGGAAATAGCGGTAATTTGCCTGCAATATATGGAATAGGCCATGGCTAAAATTAGGAAAAGGCCTCAGAGGTTACCAATAATACAGGTTTTATGTATAGTTAGAGACTTTTAGGGACCTCTTGAAGATTTCCGCCCCGGGCCCCGATATAGGTCCACCAGTGACCTCACCACCTCACCTCCTTTTCAGCTCACGATCCAACAGTGCTCGCCGGTTCGGTACTAAATACTTCGTGACAACTTGCCTACTTTTCTTTGCGCATAGCGGCGCAGCGCCATTTCGCGCTGCTACATTTTGTCAACTTGTCTATTGAAGGACCTGATATTTTTGAATTATTTATTTTTCGTGTTTTTCGCACTATCTGCCGTCGTAATCGAATTTTTGAAAAGTATTTTAAATTGTATTTGTATTTTATTCAAAATACAATTCAAAAAGTATTTGTATTTCAGTATTTAAAATACATTTTTGAAAGTATTTTGGGCTTTGTATTTAAAATACATTTTCAAAGTATTTTGCCCACCCCTGACCGTCACGCGCACTCAAGTCCCGTCCCGCGCGGGATTTCCCGCATGTACCGCGGGACAAAAAAGTACATGATATATACCCCCCTCACCACTCAACAGAGATTTTCTTCGTGTTTTTTTTTTTTATTTTTTGTCTATGTCTAGAAAGAGTTCCACAGACAAAATATTCCATGTAAAATGTTAAAAGAACGTTTAATTTTTCGTTAGAGTTAACGCTCTTCAACTGCGAAATTTAATAAAATATGTTTTAACAGTGAATTTAGAAGGCTAAATTTACTGGTCAACACTTTCTTTCATGTCCAATAGGTACCGATATACAGCCCTTTACAAACGTACGTTAAAAGACGTAATTTAACGCTACGTAAAAATTATATTCCTCGTTTATTCAAAAAATAAGAACCCTCCTAGAGATTTCTGCACCGGGTCCCGAATGGTTAAAGGTCCGTATTTCGTGCTTCATAATCTTGCTGTGTATTTCGTTTTTATTTCATGTAAGTCTTTTCTCTGAAGTAGGAATTAGAGAGTTGCAGTGACACGTTCGGGATGATCCGGGGGTTTTATTAGTGCCCATATAAACAACTCAGAACTAGGGCAATTAATACAAAGACTTCTACTGTTCGAACTCAAGTTACCAGAACAATTTGAGTGTTCGAGTGAGCCGTCGTAAAAATTCATCATTCACATGAACTGACAACAATTGGGGCTAGATGTGTAAACGACCACTGTTTATCTTGCTTCGGATACCCCAATCAGCGAGGAAGGTTTATAGCGACCTCAAACACTAACTCTCTTTGAAACTCGAGTCCGGACTTTTAAGACCCCTTCTATCCTCAAGGCAGCTTCCTTCCCATCGATTTTTCCGTCCCTTAAATTTAAGACGCTCTTCAAATATTTAAAGAGACTCCAACCCCGCTGAAACGTTCTTAGTCGCGGAGAAATCACATATTCTTGATTTCTGATGCACCAAGCACATCCGATCGTAAAGTCCAACCTTCCCAACTTCTCCCCTCAACCAAAGGCTCGCTCTCAAGACTCGTCCGTTTGTATCGTATCATCAAAGAGTCAAGTGTAGGGGCGGTGGTACGTGTGTTCAATAAAAATTGCCACCGTCCTGAACCAGGTGAATTTTTTAAGAAGTTGTATTTTTTACAAATTGGGCACGGGAAGGGGTTGGGAGGTGAAAGCTCCCTTGGGGGAATAGCACAAACGTGCAACGTGAATATAGGCTTTGAGTCAGAGTTTCAAAAAAGCTTCTCTATATATGGATTCCCCCCGAGCGCTCGGATTTTGCTTTTTTTCTTTCCTTGTTTCCCCAAAGTACACGGGAAGAATGGATTGGAGGGAGTGAAAAGTGACCGAAGGGACCTATGAGACGCGCCATTATTGCGCGAAGAGAGGGGCTAAAAGGAAATATGAAAATGTATTATTGAATGGTACGCTATAGGAAAGGATATTTATGTACATGGGGAGGCGGTATGGGTAAGTATCAGCAGCCATAAATCAACTTAACAACTTCAATACGTGATCCTGGACTTAGTGTTATTTATTTATTTACGGGATGTGACTCACTCTGAACTCTGACACCCTACGATACGGTGCTTGTTGGCGGAAGTGTGTTTGTATTGGGTGATCAAATAGTAATAATGCGAAGAAGATTTGGTATTAACCTGTGGGTTTACTCAATAAATCATTCGGTTTTCTTCCGCCATTTTAATTTAGGATAGGAAACTGAGAAACCCATGCTTGAAAAGGCAATCACATCAAAAATCTTTCCTCTGACGCGTGACGACATATAAAATTTAAGAGTTATTCTTGTAGGGAGAAAGCCCTAGGACGAGAAAAATAAAAAATAAAAAGGTATGTTTACACGAGGGACAGTCATTTCTTGTTTTTCAGCAGGACTTCCAGTACGAGGACGTGACAAGAGGTTTTTCTCAATTCCTCTGCCTTTTTCACGGCGTTATCCCCGTAGATTACCACCATTAAAAAGGGAGGAACGCCATTCTGCCCTTTTTTTTCCTACATCGCTTTCTTCTCAATATATTATTTGAAGCTATTTCATCTCGCCGAGTCATGGTTGTCCTTATTTTCAAGTTGGGTGGGGCGAGGGGTGGTTTTTTGTGTTGTATAACATCTGGACTGGAGGGCAATAAATATACCATAGTAGCAAGCACAGGTCACTGACTGAGTAAATCAGCCCAGTATATTTGACTGTAATCGCGCTCCAAAATGGCAAAACTGACGACTCGTGCATTGAAAATGACTACTTGCGCCCTAAAAATCAAATGACTTCACGCGCCCTAAAAATAGCGAAACTGGCGATTCACGCTCTAAAATTGTCAAAATGACTCAAGGTGGCCTAGAAATTTCCTTATCAGATTATTTTCTTCCTGAAAGCTACAAAATAGACCATTTGCGCGCCAAGAATGATTAAAATAACCATTCGTGGCTAATTGGCTATAAGCTATAAGGAACTAATCCTACACTCCTCTGCATCCTGTATTGAACATAGCAAAACTGACTATTCGTACCCTGAAAATGGTGCAAAATCGACCATTCGCGTACCAAAAATACCCTAACTGACCATTATCACGCCCTGCTTTGACATTTTTGTGCCCTATAAATGTCAAACCTCATGACTATGCGCTCTAAAATTGGTCAAACTGTCTATCCAAGCCATGAAATTGGCACAACTGACTTTATGCGTCTTAAAAATATCTTAACTGACGATTCGCACCTTGGTGATGCCTAAACAGACGATTCCTGTCCTTAAATTGGCCAAACTGACCATTGACGCTGGGAAAACTGGGAATTTCTCGCTCTAATGATGCCTAAACAGACGATTCCTGTCCTTAAATTGGTCAAACTGACCATTGACGCTGGGAAAACTGGGAATTTCTCGCTCTAAAAACAGCAAAACTGACCATTTCGACTAGTAAAACTGATGATTCGAGCACTGAAAATATCACACCGACCTTAGAAATGACCATACTGTCAGTTTGCGCTGTAAAAATGGCCAAACAGGCTATTCACGCCCAAAAATTAGTAAAATCAACACTGCAGCTGCTCATTAATGGTTGAACTGACGATTCATGCTTTGAAAGGCACTAAATGGATGATTCAGGTCCTGAAAATGGAAAAATCGAACAATATTCGTGCGTCAAAAATGGCCGAACTGAACCATCGTGCCCTGAAAATGTCTAAACTGACGATTTCTTCCCTAAAAATAGCAAAACTGGCTATTTAAGCCCTAAAAAATGACATACTCATGCCATATATTTTTTGGGGGGGGGGCGCCGGGCTTTGAACCCGGCAGGCGCCTAAGCCTCCCTTGGGCTTCTACGCCATACCCAGATCTAACTGTAACACCCGTACAACGCGGGTAGTATTTCGGTCCGTGCGCGGTTTGTTGAACGCACATCGCCGGGAACGCCCACACGAAGCCGGGTGTGCCGTGTCACAGCTCGCCGCAGCCTTATAGTGTTGTGATGGGCAATGACTGGATTCGAACCCAGGCCCATCGAGGAGCGCTACTCATGCCATAAATTCACGGTCCAAAAATGATCCAAACTGATCATTTGCGTCCTATACAGAGGCTTCAGCCGATTCGCGTCTTCAAAGTGGCCATCGGCACCCCGCGAAACTGCGGACATTTCGAACCTAAAACTGATCAGCCTTTTAGAGGGCTTAAATGACGTTTCGTGCCATGCTGCGCCGAAAAAATGCTCAAATTGGCGGTCCGCGCCCTTAAAAGATGAATTGATAATTCGCGTTACAACGCCCCCTTATGGATTGTACCAAAGAAGAAGGATGCATCGGGCAAACAAAAATTTAGGTTAGTTATTGATTATAGAAAATTGAACGAGAAAACAATAGATGATAAATACGATCTACCCAACATAGATGACATTTTGACGAAATTAGGCAACTGTAATTATTTCACTACAATCGATCAAGTTTCCGGTTTTCATCAGGTAGAAATGGAACAATCCAGCATTCAAAAAACAGCGTTTAGCACGGAAAATGGGAAATGGAAGTTCCGGAAAATGCCATTTGGCTTGAAAAATGCACCTTCCACTTTTCAAAGATTGATGGGCAATAGTCTCCGTGGCTTATAAAATGAAATTTGTGCTTGTTTTATGGATGATATCATAGTTTTTAGTACTAGTCTTCAAGAACACATAATTCGTCTCAAGCAAATATTTGAACGTTCAAGACAAGCGAACCTCAAAATTCAATTAGACAAAACCGAATTTTCACGTAAAGAATTAAATTATTTAGGTCACTTGATAACTTCCGAAGGCATTAAGCCGAACCCAGAAAAAATTGAAGCCATAACTAAATATTCGATACCCAAGACAAGTGAAGAATCAAAAGGATTTCTCGGTCTCTTAAGCTACTATCGCAGAAAAAATAATTAGTTTTTTACCATTTTAGAAGCGAATTGACTGAGTATTCACACATTGGTAGCGATAAATCAGCGTTTTTCTCTCAATTTTAATCGATAATTCGGGTTAATCATTATTTTGAGCGCGGATAGCTGCAGACCCACCCTTCTATTACTTTTAGCCCTCCTCAACCCTTCGTCAATGAGCTAAAGGTTCCGAATCTCACGATAGAAGACGAGTATCCATGGGCGTAGCCAGAGGACGCAGAGGTTAACAGCCGCCCTCTCATAAATTCGAAAGCGCTGATTTATAGTGATGCATCTGGTGCTCTCCCCTTGTAACATTATGAATCTGGAAGCATAAAACCTTCAAGAAAAACATCGGTGCTCATTAAAAAATTCATTTTCTCGGATTTCACTAAGTAATAAAATAATTAAATTCGAGAAATTTTATGCTCATAAAATTTATTTCGCAAGAGTGACATAATCCAAATAATCCACATAATCCACGGGGTTTGCGCCCTAAAATACCATTGTCGCAGGTCTGACTCAACTAACAAGCAATTTTTTCAGATTTTGCTTCTTTGAAAAAACACACATGGTAAAATTGGTGAAATTGCCAATTTTTTCGCGAAAATCACAGTTTGACAGCCCACTAAAATCTCCATTTCTGTGTTAAAATCGCCTTTTTGCGCTGGAGGCCCGGGCCTTAGGGATAAACGAAACTTTGAACTCGTGTGGTCGACCCGCCGCGCCTAAATCGCCATTTTCACTATGAAAATCACCGTTTTGAGCTAAAATCGACAGGCTCGAAATATGCCCAATAAATGAAACCGCCAGTTTTGCAGTTGACCAGTTTTAGGGTAAAAACTTCAATTTTGGGTTAAAACTCGTTGGTTTTGCGATAAAATTGCGGTTTTGAGGTGAAACTTAAGGTTTCAGAGTACTCTTTTTAGGGAAAACTTCCGAAATTATTTTAACTGTAAAATGACCAGTTTTGTGAGAAAATCTTCGAGAAATCTGGAGAGCGCTACGGAAAAACGTCAGTTTTGCTAAGATGCTGTCAGTTCGCAGTAAACTATCCATTTTTCAGGTAAAATAACTTTTTGGGGTGGGAGGGACCTCTAGTTTCAGGGTAAAATCGTCAGTTTAGGAAAGTTTTTGGGATGAAATTGTAAGTTTTGGGATCTAAACAGTCCGTTTTGGAGTAAACTTGCCAGTTATTACAGATAAATCATAGGAATAACTTTTC
Organism: Corythucha ciliata; assembly: GCA_038030265.1. Classification (NCBI taxonomy): domain Eukaryota; kingdom Metazoa; phylum Arthropoda; class Insecta; order Hemiptera; family Tingidae; genus Corythucha; species Corythucha ciliata. The sequence goes on from CM075941.1 coordinate 8,586,225, forward strand.
AGGCATGGAGTATCGTCAGTTTCGTTGTACACTAACCAATTTTCGGGTAAGATAGTCATTTTTGACGTTCAACTGTGACTGTCAATTTTGGTTTTGGGGTAAAATCACCAGTTTTGTACCGACGAACTGAGTTATGGGGCAAAACCTCGAAGCTTTGGCATGAAATCACCTGTTTCGGTATAAAATCGTAACATTTGGGATGAATTTGTCAGTTTTGTAGTGATTTCGCTCGGTTTTCAAGGCAGAGTCGTCAATTTCTGCCTAAAAATCATCCGTTTTTGGAATAACCTCAGTTGAAGTGCGTGGCACTGTGAGTTTTGAGTAAAACATCCAATTTCGGTGGGTAGTAGCCGTTTCCAGGTGTAAAATATCTATTTTTGAAATCGAACAGAAAAATGTAGTTTTAGGTTAAAATCGCCAGTTTTGTAGTGACATGCACTGAGAAAAAAAACACCACCGAACAGCTCACTCTCCACCAAAAAATTCCTTCAGTGGAGAATTCCATTTTTTCGGTGGTTAATCTTCACCGAAGAAGGCAGCCATATTGTAAAATTACCTCCGATGGTTCTGCAGTTGAGCGTTCTGCGGTCGTATAGCCGAACGTAGGTGAACATTCACCGCAGAAGAAATTACTTCTCCACTGAACTATTTCTTCGGTGGCTTAAAATTCGATGACACGCCGAATAAAATTTACTTAAAATTTGGGGAGGGGGTGTGTAGCACGTCACAGCTTTGGTGAGAAATCGCACGGTTTTCGAGTAAAATTGCCATTTGAAGGATAAAATCGGCAGTTTTCCAATGCAGACAGGTGTGAGCAAAATACTTTGAAAATGTATTTTAAATACAAAGCCCAAAATACTTTCAAAAATGTATTTTAAATACTGAAATACAAATACTTTTTGAATTGTATTTTGAATAAAATACAAATACAATTTAAAATACTTTTCAAAAATATCAGGTCCTTCAATAGACAAGTTGGCAAAATGTAGCAGCGCGCAATGGCGCTGCCGCTATTTACCGCTATTTCCACAGTCTATCCGCTAAACAGCGCTTACGCCAAGTTTAAACTGCGAATTTCTCCATTTTAGCCGCGAATGAGTTATTTTTGTCAACTTTAACAGCAAATTAGCGCTTTTCGCCGCAAATTAGCAACTGATTAGCGGGGTAACCCCCCCCCCCACCACCATAAAGACATAAATATGCGCTTTTCCCCAACTTTAGCAGCAAAGTAGATTTGGTATCCCGTGAATCAGCGATGTTTCTTCAACTTTCCTCGAGTTGGCGTTTTACGCAATTTTAGCTGCAAATTAGCGATTTTTTTTAGCGGTTTACTCAGTATGAGCTGAAAATTACTCAATATTAGCCGTAAAATTCTCGAAATGTTTACCAAATATTAGCATTTTTTGTTCACCGTAACCATACACTGCGGAATAGCGATTTCGTCTCAGTTTTAGCCGCGAATTTGCGAGTTTTTCACTCATAGCCATAAATTAGCGCTTTTTCTCAATTTTAGCCTCAAAGTCTCCCGAGGAAGCCGCGAATTAACGTATTTCCAATTTTCGACGCATATTTAAATTTGTCTCAATTTTTGCTGTAAATTAGCGCGTTTTCGTAATTTTAGCAGTGCAGTAGCTATTTCTAGCCCGTGTATTAGCGAATTTTGTTCATTTTATAGTACCACTAAATTGACTCCTTGTGAAATTTTAAATGGTCACATAGGAAACGAAAACCCTTTGGCAATGGATTTAGAACAACGATTGACTAATTTATACGTTAACGACCATAAAGAAAAAGCCAAACAGCTATATGAAATTATTAAATCGAGGCAGTAACAGTAGAAATTACCACTTTTTGGAATACTTAGAGGCACTATAATATTCGGCAAGAGGTGGAACAGACAAGAAGAAACAATTCACCACCTTCCGTGTCGGTTTTTCCCCTCCTACCTCATGGAAATCCCTCCGCTATTGTGATTTGACGTGTCATGTGTCCATGTGTACCAAACTTCAATTGTTTATGTAGATTATTTATAGGTTTTTCAATAAAAATTGTCGTACTTTTAAAGATTGTACCACTGAAGATGACCCGGTAAGGGTAGAAAATCGATTCCGGTGAAAAGGAATAAACTGTGTAGATACAAATTATTGCTTTGGATTTAAAACTTTATTTCCGGAAGAAAAATATCTTTCTACTCAATATCTGCAAATTATTTCAACAGCAACGTAAGTTAATAATTAATTTTTTATTCTGCTTGTTGTGGAAGAACTAATTAAATATTGAACCAAAGTCCTCTAATAATCCATCCTTGAGCTCTTACCCTTCCATTAGTGCAACTCGAAATGAAAACTTAATTCATCCTCTTGAAACTTACCTTTTTCTCAAGGAATAAGTCCACTTTTTTCTCAATAAATTTTCCCAATTATTGGTGCCCGTATAGAAATTTCCCAGGTAGTTTCCCAATATCCATCGAAGAGAAAGTTTAGTTCTTGACGAGTTTCGCTGAAGGACTTTCCCTTCAAAAGGGCCTCCCTTCTTGCTCAAGGGGCTTTGGGTTTCCAGTATTATAGTGTACATTCAGTCGAGAACTCGCAGGAAGGGTCAAAAAGTAAAGTTTTTCGGGTGATTAATTCCTGTCCATTTCAGCCAATTCAAGAGTGAGTATTTTAATCACATTTATTAGACTCAAATGCGATACTCGAGGGAAAAAGGGATATCGAGTAGTTCACATTTCGCTGGTTTCATTATTTCGCTTAACTTAAGCCCTGTTCAGACGATGTAATGTTTGAAGCTATATTGCGTGCAGATTTTTCAAAAACATCCGGTCACTACTAAGGAACATAAATGTTTTTAAAAAACAAGCGTATACAATACAGCTTCAAACATTGCATCGCGTGAACAGGGCTTTAGAGTCGGCTGATGTTGTAATGTACTAATTACACACTCAAAAAAAGACTCATACGAACGATTCGAATGCAGCAACAAAACTATAAACCTTTTTACTTCCATGTTCCCTACGGGAATGGAAGTGTGGTGTTCGTGAAAAAAATCGAGACCGAGCTGACTTCACATTCATAATGTACAACATCAGAAAAGTTGAAAAAAGTGGTTTTCAGCATGCCGTCGGTCTGTCGCTTTTTTTTTTCGATATATTGGATGAAAATGAAAACCCGGCTATATCTTAATAAGAGAAGCACAAATCTGGCCTTTGTTTTGAGAAAAAATCATTTATCGGACATGTTCTCACCGTACCGAAATGTCGTTTTTGGATATAACTTCAGAACAAATGATTCCAGATTTTTTTTGATATTTTTTTCGGATTCCTCGTGAAATTTCCTTGCGAATTAACCACAATATTGCCGAAAAAATGCAATTTTTTGTGTGGCCAAAAAAGTCGTTTTTAGCGCAAAAGGACCAGTAGCAAATAATGACGGTCGAATGAAGACTGCGTGGTCGATGATTCAGGGATTGTGTGGAGGGCCACACGATACTTCCCGTTTTTGGCGTTCATCAATAATGCATACAAAAAAAACAAAAAAAAACAAGAAAACTTCCATGGCCATATCAATTTTTTCAGTGCTCCGACCCCTCCGATTTCACGCTGGTTAAAGGGTAACACGGGCGCGTTACTAGAAAAATGCGAAATAAAACTCGAGCGCCCATGTTACCCTTTAATCAGCATGAAACTACAAAAAATGTTAAAAAATAGTCCAAAGTAAAGCACAATGAGTATACTTGGGTCGAAAAAGGGCGATTTTAGGACCTCTTCGACCATTTTAGAACAACAATTTCGATAGGCTGTAGCCCGTTCCATATTTGTCGGGGAAAACTACTTTACATGCAAAAGTTGTAGGAAATTTAATGCTCGACAAGTTTTGTGAGTAAAGATTTTCCGCGAATTTAGAACGGGAATGGCTATAATTTAGTCGTTTAATAGGTGCGAATAACGGTCAGTTTGGCCATTTTTGGGGGCAGGAATCGTGTTTATAAATTTTCGAGGCAGAAATTGTCTAATTTAACTTCTTTTTTTTTTAGGGCACATAAAGTCAATTCTGCTGATTGTATGAGGCTTGGTGATTTTCCTCAATTTTAGCCGCGAAGCAGCGTTTTTATCCTATGTTACCGATTTGTCTAAATCTTTGCCATGAATTGAAGTTTTCTTCCATTTTTGCAGCAAATTAGCGATTTTTTACCTTTTCAGCAGTGAATTGCCTTTTTTTCTCACTTTAAGCTGCAAGTAGTTGTACTAACGTATATCGGTCGACATAGATTCGATATCGATGAAATCTCAATGCAACTAGGTTTTCATATCGACAATAATAAGACATCGAGATGACGAAGTGGCATTAACGAGTTGCCACGTTGTTGAAGCGACCTCGATCTTTCGATCAATGCAACTTCGGTATCGAAGAGATCTTGAAGTAGTAGCGTTGATAATATCAACGCACATGTGATATCGATGCGTCCTCGTGAATAAACTTGAAAGCACCTTATATTTATATTATAGTTCAGAAAAATAGCTTCGGCAGCTGGCGGTTGGAAAGAATGAATTTAATTCGTACACGAAGCAATAATATTTCTAATATATGTATAAGGCGTCTTTCAACTTCTCTCACGAGATTCCCCTCTTATGGAGATAACATTTCAGAACTGATGTTGAATTTTCCTCTTTAAAAAAAGGCTTAATCTAACAGTATTTGATTTTGGTTTATTATTCATTCTGAATATTACAACTACTATGTTTTCGGCCAGGGAAAAATGTTTACAACCTACCCTCAATTTTTTTTTCTGTGTACGTTTTAACATGTCTGGAATCGAATTCTGGGATGTCCGTCCGCCGTCCGGGCCATATCTTGCCCTAGGATTGCTCGAAAAATCTTTCGCACATACACCCATTTGGGATCTAGTTGGTTCTAACATCGGATCAGTTTGAGTAAACTAACTCCCCGGGTTTTTATGGGCCAAAAGCGGGACCGAAATGGGGATTTTCAAAGGTTTTGAGATCACATAGGGGTGTGGGGTGTTGCTTTTCATGTAATTTCAAGCCAGATTTGGCTACATTCATGAATAATAAACCCATGTTTAAAATTTGCAGCGTTTTTTATTATTATGACGTTCAATTTTTTATTATTAGGGAGTTATTGCATAGCCGTCTGACGCGGAAAAGAGTTAATGCAAATAATAGTTTCTCTAAGATATGAACACATGGTAGGGCATAGATGCACTTAATTGCATCAAATAAATTTATGAAACACCTCATATGGTCTTTAAACGTTTGTTTATTTTACGCTTATCATGACGTCACATAACCGTTAACGTTAGCCGTCAGACGGTTATGCAATAACTCCCTATTATGAAACACATTCGCACTTATTAATGAAACAATAATATATAAATTCATCATTTGTGTTGGTGCTGTACTGCAGTGTGATCTGAGTGCAGCACTAAATAAAAAAGACTCATCAAAATACAAAAAATACTGCAATACAAAAACACTACTGTCTCTACCACGAGAATTTTGAACTACCCACGTTTCGCACGTGGCGTTATCATCCTTATCTAATAATCAAACGGTCTTTCTCTTCTCCTTTAAGTGTGTTGTGAAGTGTGGCTGAGAACTTTAAAGATTTGAGTGACGGTTTGGAGTGTGTCGTACTTAATTATGTAGACGCAGCAAGCCTCAGTGTTAGTTCTCAGGCATCAGTACCAGTCACAAACGTTTGAATTACTTTGTTTCAACTGTTGGGCAGAGGAAAATATGCTCCGGATCTTAGGTAAGTGCAACAAATCTTGTAGAGCGTTATAATTTGGGGACAGGCTACCGATATTGTAATTTATGATGCATAAAGTGACCCATTTCGCCTTGGTTGTGAGTCGCATGAACGTGAAAGTGAGTGCGAGGACGGCTTTTTAACGTTAGCACTAATAATCTTAATGTCAAGTCAATTAATTGCTGCGCATAGAAGAAAAATCAAAGGAACTTAATAGATTAATATGTTTAGTTCGTTGTATTCGGTTTTCTCTCGTTCACTAATCCGTTCGTGGTGGCTGTGCCCGCAGTTTCGGTGTTCGACATAGAGGCACAGGAGTTCACCAGAGAAGAAGGAGTTCTAAAGGCGCCACACATTGCTTACAAGGCTGCTCCTCGTCCTTCTGGGCTGGGGGAAATTTACTCTTCTTCTTTTCGATTACGAAAAGAACTTACGATTCTTCGGCAGACGAAACTTCTAAAGAGTCGCAATTGAAAAAGTTGAGAATTTAAGGTATATAGGCTATTTTTTCTGTCAGTGTATGTAAACATAATGACTTATAACGTTTCCCATTTGCACAAAATTCTGCAACGCGGCAATTCATTCCCAACCGTATTCTCCAGTAACATATGATTTAATTAAGAGTGGGCGAGTGGAAATGAACTGCCCAAATGCAGAATTTTGTGCAAATGGGAATCGATATTACACTTTTGGCCAGCCATGATCAAAATTGCAATTGACTTGAATTTCTTCCAGCGGCACTCAAAAAGCATCGGAAGAACCATGGAAATACCCCCGCCTTCAGTAGCGAAGAAGTGAAAAACACAGTTGCCAGGTGGCTTGAAGACAGCGAAGGCCGCCTGAACATTAAGGCCAATTTTCACCAACAAAATTGATCATGTTTGAAGTTGATCGTGATTAGTAGCCAATAACGACCAATATGAATTCTGATATAAGTGCTCACATTGTTATCGTGGTTTAAGAAGTTGGTGGAATCGGGCCTAAAAAATGAAGGAGAAAATTCGGCGGTTGACTGAACGTGATTCTCTATCAGACTAAGGTATACTCTATTGGTACCGAATTGTGTAGATGTATAATTATGATAACTTTTTACTAATTTAGTTATTTTGGCGTTTCGCAAACGTTAGGTTCCGTAGGAAGTACGAGGAGGATCCACCTTGATTTTTAAAAGTAGTTTTCTGTCATTTTTTTTTTTTTAAATAATTTTCACTTAAGCTTTAGTTATTGTATGAAGTGTCCTATAAAATACAATTCGTATGTATTATAATTTACAGGTCACACTCAGTACCTTTAAGGCCGATCCACACATTCGAATGGTCCTATGAAGCGGTCCTTTGAATGCGGCTGTTCACAATAACCCCATGCATCCAACACCAACGCGACTCCCACCATGCTCGTTCCATAGCGAGTAAAAGGAAGAAGTGAAGACACTCCGGCTGTTTCGGTAAGACAGCCGCTTGGGGCGCCACCATCGCTAGAAGCTGAACTTCTGTGACTGGTCTCTTCACAAAAGAGTAGGTCTGACGCAATTTTGAGCCAATAACGCTTAATTTTATCATTGAGTGAGAAGTCTCAAGCTTTTCAAAGTAATTGCATATTCACACAATCAAGAATTCGTTATTTTGCGGCTTTTAAAGTGGCTGGAATAAATTTTCAAATGGGCGGGTTTAAAAGAATGAGAATTGAAAGTCGAGCTTCATAGGCTTATCATCATTATTATTTGAAATGAGATGGCATATCAAGATATATATGTTGACATTAAAATTAGGTAGGTAGTTCACAGACTTCATTATCATCAGATGAAAGAGAAATCACATTTAGGTAGGTAAATTCCTATAGATCATCATAAATCACAGTCCTTACTATAAATCAAAATAAATCACAGTCTTTATTGCAGTAGGCAGTCCTTACAGTTAGTTGGAGTACAGTATGTACCGATTCTGGTTGATACCTTGTGTTTCCCAATCTTCTATTGCAGCTTGGACAATTTACTGGTAGCTTTCGAACGACTAGTACATTTGAGTTTTTTACTGGAATCTTTCAAATGAAATATGAAGCGACACCTGAGGTAGAAAAATATTATGCTTGGTGCAAAATTCATCAAGTGCTCTTCTGAGCAGAACAGCGACAAAGGGACTGGCAGGGTCTGTAACTCTTGTATGGAGTCCAAAAACATTGTTTCCTTTAGGCTGGATATTTTCCCCGAAATTTGTCGATCTAGCGATCGAATGAGATCAAAAAATGGTGGTGATGGGTGTTGTAGGAAATTATCTCCTGCAAACTTGGCATAATCTCTAATGATAGTCAAAGCACAATAACTTTGATCATCTCCAAGTGGTTCCGAAATCTTCAAAGTTTCCCTACAGTCTGAGCAAGGAATTATTTTTTCCATTTTATGAATTAAAAAGCCACACAAATAATATATCACAGCCTCTGCTGGCATATCAGCATATGACGTGGGAAATTCTCTCACCTCAATGTCTTCTGTCAGTTCCATTTTGTTTTTCAAGTTCAGCAGCAGTTTTTCTCGAAGCAGTTTGTTGTCAAGCTCTTTCGTTTTGGCAAGCTCTCGCATTCGGTTGACCATTGATTCTGCAGGAGAATCTATCCCAGGTGAGACGTTGATGGATGACGACAGAAGACTCTTAATGGGCACGTAAATCGACTGTAGCATGTGTAGGTGTAAAAATCTGTGGTGGAGGGGTGAATATCTCCTCTTATAGACCGTAGAACTCCAAAATGTCTCTCCAGAGGGTCTTGGTTGAACTTAGCTGTGAGGCAATACCTGAATCCTTTTTTGAACAGAAAATCTGCGATGTCGAGAACGCTCTTAAGGGTGACTCGGAGGGAGTCCATTGTCTTGTCCGATGCAATCATATTCTCTGAAGAAAGATTCGTAATTTTGTGCAGAAAGCCAGCCAAAAAATCGTAATCGGGAGACCCTTTCCTCAAACCGTTAACAGGAAGCTTTGAATTTAAGATATCCATCAAGCTGTTCATGTTTCTGGTGAACTGTTCAGTTTTTTCAGAACCACTGAAGCCATCTGAATTCAGTAAGCGATATGTCTTCATTCCATCAGCTACCGTGCGGCTGAAGAGTTGAAAAACTAATCGGGCATTCATTTTCTGAAAAGAATTGGGGTTGATGTGAATGGAGGTCAGTTTTGGGCATGCTTTTAATCCACTATTTTGTTGTTCAGCTGCATAGAGTCGCCTGTAAAAATGAAAATGAATATTTTCATTTTCATATTTAAGTATTCCGCCATTCAGAAAGTTATTGCGAATGCATTTGAAAATGTGTACTGCGTCTGAGAGAGCCCAGATTTTCCTTGAAGGATCTGTTGGATTGGGTATTGCGTTATTGAGTGAAGCAAGTTTCCCACTTATCCCAAGAATTTTCCACAGGGACTTGTTAGATTGGCTCCCATCAGAAGTGAACCCAATAATTTTCACTTTTTGGTTCTCCAAGTGTATTATCACTTCTAACAGCAATTTTGCCAAGACTGTACCAGGAGACGCATTATGTGCTGCATACACAGCCACCGGTTGTACCCAATTTTTCAGTAATGGAACGAACATGAACACCAACGCGTGATTGGCCAATTTTTCTTTCTGGTTTTCTGGAGTAAAGTCGCCGAAATCGACAAACCCGTCTACTTTGAAGGTTGAATTGTTCAAATGCACATCTTGACTCAGTTTCACTTCATCAAATACTAGTATGCCGTAATCATTAGGACCAGTAACATCTCGAGCTATAGCTGCCACTGATGCCTGCTCATTAATGCCAAAGGAACATTTCAAGCCTTGAGTCAGTCGTGTTAAATGACGAGGTGACGGGAGAGGAAGTAAATTGTGTTGAAGGCAGTGACGATACCCTTTTGGAGATTTGATTTTCAATAAAACGCTCTCCAGAATGAAATTCTCCTTATATCTCATTCCATTTGCGGATTCAACTTCATTCTGTCGTAAAATGGTTTTTATAACTTCTCTTTCAATTGGTGAGCACTTCGAAAGGCCTGGGATTTGTGGTGCTTTTGATGCTTCCTCCAGCTTCTTTTCCAACTCAGGAATTTTGTTCTGATATTTCATCAAACGCTGCTTGAAAACGAACAACTGCTTTTGCGATTCTCTAATTTTAGTTTTCAAAAAAGAATTTGCGCGCAGTAATGTATCTTGAGGATTATCCTTTCCGTTTTGGAAGATTTCACTGGGACCATATTCGACACTATCATTCATTCCAACTTCATCAATCAATACAGTATTTTCCTTTGATGAGCATCGAGAAGTCGGTGGTTTTCGAATCCTTACCATTTTTGAGAGATAACTCGGTAGATTTGGGAAGATTTCTGGAACTGCGTCGGGTGTTAGCGACCATCTTAGGCGTGGCATAGTCTTCTTCTCCCCTTGAATGGTAAAAACATCTTCTTTTATAATAAAACGTTCGTGAAAATGTCTCGAACAAACTCGGTGGGTAGTTGATAGCGTGAATTCTCGCGGGATTGCATTCCTCCATGCTGGCAAATTATTTTGGGGAGGCTTGAAAAAATGCACCTTTTCTCCCGTTTTTTCGTACCCCGCCTTACACCCCGGGGCACAACAAGATGGCATTTCAAAAACTTATTTTCATCACAATCAATAATCACATCAATAATCACAAATTAAATCATAACTGCCTCACAGCTGACAGGCTTGTAATGAAGGAACATCCATCGCTTAGCGATACTAGCGCTGGTGTTTTCCCGTCCTGCCACACCTAGGGCGGGGGGGGGCGAGGAGTGTCTTCACTTCTTCCTTTTACTCGCTATGCTCGTTCTATCGGGACGTTCCATTTCTAAAGTAAGATTGGTGTAGGTTCAGAAGTATGCATATAGGTACGGACCGCATGGCCTAGGTCCATGCTGTTCATCGGTCCTCGTACAAAAAAAGTGACGGAATCGGTCGGTGATTATTTAGGCCCATTGAATCATTGATGTGATATCGACGAAGTGATTATAATGGTTTACAAATCTATATAAATCCAAACGTGATATTGCATTTTTGTGACCAGCTGAGGAGCAAACTTTCAAAAAGGCACATATCCACTTTTTCATGGTGAAAACCAGTTTTAGGGAAAATGGATATGTGCCTTTTAGAAAGTATGCTCATCAGCTGCCGGTACAAATTTTCCATCGATGACAACGCATCTGTGCGACGTACAATCGATGAGATGGTGCGACGTAATATCGATGAAATTGTGCGACGTACTATCGACGAAGTGGTGTCGACGTCTATTATATGTCGATTTTTCATCGATGAGTTGACGTAATCCCATCGACGTTGATTCGCGGGACATTTTTGACTCGATCGCGGCTCGATTTTTAGTTGTTTGTTGACTCGATGATCGACGTTGATTCGATGTTGATTCGATGGGAGTGTTCTCATCGGGTTGACTGGCCCCATGTAAACATCTGCTGGCGCCAGTCCCGTGCCAGTCCAGTAAAAAAAATTCCCACCATTCGACTTACACTGGAAGTAGCCAGTGAGCATTCTAGGGTCTCCTACCCCAAAAAATGAACTGGTGCCATTTGCTGGTACCGTGTGAACGAAATTTTCATCCTCAAGTCCAGCATTCACTTATCTTATCAGTCATTTTTACGCTTGTTATCTGATACCCATCGTTTTGAACTCTGCTGACTTGCACCGGTATCTTGAATCGTCTAAACGGACTGGCGCAAATCGCCAGGCTCCAATAACTGGTGCCTTTAGAAGCTTTTAGGCTCCAATAACTAGTGTCAGTCGACTGGCTCGCTTACTGACATCGTGTAAACCAGCCGTTACTGTTTAAGATAATCAAGATTCTAGTTTCAGTTAACCCACCTTCATAAATTAGAAAATCGGCAGGCTACGAGCAGTTTCTGAGAAAAAAAAAATAGTGAAAACAGTCGATGAATTTGACTTCCGTGTCTGTGTTTTTTTAGTTTATTGGTCATTTCTCCAAGGGAAATCCAAGAAATAAGCAATTGTTGCACGTCATTTGAAAGCTCACCAAGTGAGGAAGTTTTTCCCATGAATGGAAAAAAATAATTTTATTTGACGGAAATGTGAAAATCGCCTAGGAAAAATGTGTGAATATACGAATAACAAGTTTCCTTCGGAAATCGGCTGCCCTACCACTGTCGACCTCGGATCATTTTATCCATTTTATAGCTCATTTCAAAGGAAATTTTGTGCTCTTTCCAATGAGCAATTTACTTTTAGTCTAGCACCTGTTGATGAGCGAGTTTGAACCCCAGAAACTCACCCCATAAATCCACCACTGGACTCAGGGTCTCAAACATGAAAGACACTAAGCAGTGCTGTACATAACGAGACACCGACGCGTCGCAACGTTGCGCTCAAGCCTGCTAGAGTAATCTCACTATTAATTACCTACCCCAATCTACCCGTCAGGTAGTTGTCTTCTTTTTTTTTTTTTTTTACGTCATAAATATAACTTCCTACATGAAATGGGTCCCCCACAGCTGCTCAACTTAAGTCATTAAGACCTCCGCAGAGGGTTATATATTTGTAGGTTTTTCAGGGTCTTGATTATGTTCCGCCCCAACCTCACCATCTATCCTTGAATGTAATAACAACTTGAAAGGATGCAATTATCCTTCAACCTTTTATTTTCCACTCTTGTTTGACTTTTTTGTCTGTTTGTGTACTTTTCCCTTCATCATTATCCATCTCATCGCGAGTTTGAGTGAAATGAAATTGGAGAGGTTCATGGGAGGTAAAAACGCCAACCAGCGGACAATTAACTGGTAATTTTTTTTTTTTTTTTTCTGCAATTTTCGGGTCCTATAAAAAAACACATTTATAATTAGGAAGTGCAGACAGCCTGGCAACTATTAAGCAAAAGAAAAAGCTTACTAACAATTTGTTGAGGTATTTAAAACTTGATTTCTTACGTAAAATAAAAAAATACTTTTTTTATATATATTAAGGAAAATGGATTCAATAATTTGAAGTAAACTAATTATTAGGCTCCGAATTGTTTGCCTGAGATGAGAAAGATAGTGCAGGGTTCACCGCCCGAATTTTTACTTCTCTTTAGAACATATCGCATGCTGGAAGAGGAACACGGTAGGTACTGGTGTGCTTGTTAAACAATGAATACGTCCACACACACACACACAAAAAAGGAAGAAACAACGTTGGCGTGCGTCTACATTTTAGCTTTAAATCATTTTTCAATTTGCTGTGAGAAACAGTGTTATTATTCTCACATTTTTCACCTTTTGCGCTCTGAGAAAAAAAAGGAGAGAGAGAAAATAAAAAGAGATTTTTAAAGCTTGTTCTTGGTACCTTGACGAAAACCTGTATATCATTGTCTGAATTAACTCGTGCTCATTTGTAATGAAAGAACCTTTTCCTTTTCTTTTTTTTCGAACGAAATAATTCAAATCTAATTACCGGATGCTATAAGTACTTATGTCGGGTGGTGAGGGTGAAGAAAAATGGTGTGGGGAGGGGCCATCGGAAATGGACAAAAAAAAAAATTGACCAACCAAACCAAAGGGTGCGACCGGACATTGCCAGGATTTCAATGTCTTCTTCCTTGTAGAAAAGAATGGCGCGGACGAGTTGTAGAAAATAAAAGGAATTGATTAGAATGTTAAACTCCCTTCCGCATGGTTCAAGGGGGGAAGGACAATTTACTGTGTCGCTGTCAGTTACACTGACGAGTCTTGATTTGGAAAAAATTGAAATCTACAGATTTAACTCGAGGGAAAAAAATAAAATAAGGAGCCGCCCTTTCATTCACATTACAAGAAGCGGAAAATTACTCTTTCCCTCTCGTCATCTATAAGGAATGAAAAGCTTTCTGAATTTCAGTGTCAAATACACTAACAAAAACGATGAGATACGGAGTTCTTGAATGGAGGAGAAGAACGAGTCTTGAGACGTTTTTGCGTAAATGGAGCTTTGAGAACAATGCTCAGTGAGTTGTTGAGGCTGAATAAAGGCGGAAAGGGGACTCCTCAATAATAGTCCTGTGGTTACTAATAATAAATAGACAGTCTTAAGCCATGAGATTTATTTTGTCACGTCGGTGCGGGGAATGCCTGCACAGTGATCCCCCCCTCCGCCACCCGGATTTTTTTTTTCAACTTTTTCAAAAAAGTCGTTTATTATTTCTAGCGGCTCATAGTAGAACACACTCAAAACTTGAAAACAAAAGAATGCTCCCGGCCTCGCCTTGGCCCATTGCCAACTTTTGCCGGTATTTTACTTACTTAGAAACAAAGTCTTTAGGCAATCCTTTACTCACGAAAAATCCGTGGGAAAAGGGATCCATTCTTTTAAGAATCATTTTGTCCCCAGTAAGTATAGATTGGCACGAGAGGGAGTTTACTCAAATGCCAAAATTCCATTAAAAAAAACAAACTTTCTTTCTCCTCGTGAATTCCAGTCAGTATTATAAACCCTAACTATGATTTACAGGAAGGGTAATTACGTGAGCAGGTCTTGTTGGCTCCAGTCATGAAAAAAAAAAGGGAAGACGAGCTTGATCGTGACCTGGTACTGATGAGTGAAAAATATGTCCAACCCCCCTCCTTCTCGTCCAAGACCCTGTTTACTTTGAAGATTTGAAAGGTGGTCTTTAAGGACGTATACTCCTTTATTATTTTCGTTTTGTCCTACTACCATAAAGCTGGGCTTTTAACATTTCTGGGCCATCACGTGATTTATAAGGTATTCCCACGCATTCCAGCATATATTTGAATAGTCTCTGTGAAGTCGCACCATTTTCATAATCAGGTGGAAGATCATAATAATATAAATCTGTGGCGGAAACAATTCACCCGACACGATGGCCCCGTTGTAAAACTAAAAAAATTGCTCAGCACTTGATGAGGTTTTGTTTTCAACACAAGTAAAATAATAGAGAAGGATTAATTGCAATTAATCGTGTTATAGGTTTACAAAAAATAAATAATTCTAATTGTCTTGTTAACCAAATTGGATTTAATTTTCTCCAAAGTGGTATAACTCCGACGTTAACGAACACGATCGTTTTTTTTCTCTCTCTCTCTTATTCTTCACGACTGCTTCGACGATGGCTAACGCCGGTACACCTTCCGCAGAAAGTGCTATGTGTTGTTGAGACGTGGTTGCGGGAACATATCAGTGACGACGAGCTCATTGCCCTGCCTGGCTACACTGTTCTTCGTCACGATAGAGTGAGTGGCCGAGGTGGAGGCGTTGTCGCTTTATGTCAAAGAGGGTCTCTTGAGCAGGATTTTGCTGGTTTCAGTGGCTTCGCAGGCGTGTGAGGCGTAATCGTGGAGACGGCAAATCGGTTTAGCAAAAACGGGCTGGTGATGAATTCAGCGAAGACGTCTCTGGTGGTGTGCCGTGGAAGACATCTGGACACACAATGGCCCGAGTAAATTGTGATAACATCCATTCAGCAAGCAGTGTCAGGTACTTGGATATTCGGATCTCTTGCGATCTCAAGTGGGACGGGCACGTTAACAAGGTAAAGCCTAAGCTTTCCTCCCGCGCATTCCTCGTGAAACGAACCTCAAAGGTATTGGGAGAAGCGGCTGCCTTGGCAGTCTACCATGGATGTTTTGAATCGGTACTTCGATATGGCCTCGTATTCTGAAGAAACAGCCGTCCAGCAAACGAGATTTTTGTCCTTCAAAAAAGAGCAGTTCGTTTCATCGCCGGTAGGCCCCCGAGTGCAACTTGTCGCGACTTGTTTCCCAAATTGGGACTGCTGGCGTTGCCAGCCCTCTACGTCTACGACATTGATATATATGTTACCGGGAATGTCGTTAATCAGGAAATCACGTGAATTACTAGGGAATCACGTTAATGACTACACATAGCCGGGAATAACGTCATTTACTAGTAAATAACGTTATTTCCTGAAGATTTTAGGGATTGTTGTTTATAACAACATTTCCTAGGCATTCACATTAATCCCTACCTCGTCGCAGGGCGCACGGGCAACTTTAGTGATAGTCTTATCTCATATCATGGGTTTAAAGGTAGTTGAAGATCAAGGCTACTAGAACTAACAAGGTTGGCCATTACGCCGTTTGTTTACGTTTTTCTATATATATAGGAGAGGGGTGGAGGCCCACGTCACAATATGCTCCCTCCCACCACACTTTATTCATGTAGTATTCCAACTCCTTTGAAACTGAGTTATTCAGGTGAATCAAATCTTATTATCGAATTTTTTACTGCTGTTACGCACATTGCTTGGCCCCTAAGGCTAGAAAAAAGATACCAATGTTTATTACATATTTTATTTATACAAAAAATATTATGTTGAAGCTGAACAAAACACTCACCCTTCCTTTAAGAACATTAGCCAGCCATACACTTGCGTTCTTATTTCCTCTCAAAAATCGTGGTGCATCCAAAGCGTAAAGAGATAAAATGGGGTAGGAAAATTTTGCTTCAAAAAACACTTTCCCATGGTGAATTGTGGCGCATGGAACAGGAGAGGAGAGAACATTTTGTATACAAATCAAATTTGTGTATAGAGAGTATTTCACAAATATTGTTGTCATTTGAAGAGATAAAACGTTAGTGCATGGTCTCGTATCGTGTCATTTGGCGTGGCGCGTTGTCATGTTCAAAATTTCAAGAGGATAAAGAGGGTAGAACAGAACACGATTTTTGAGAGTGATTTTCAAAGGAAATCACAACAGCGCGCACAAAGCAAGAGCTACAATAAGAGCAATAAGCTTCTCAAAGAAATAAGCTCCTGGAATGTGGTGAGGGTGATTTGATCGAGTGGTGGGGTGGAGATATTGCGAACTAAACCGAATTTCGTTCGCCCTATATGACAATCACAGATTTAACTGACTTTTAATTTTTATGCTAAGTATTATTAATTGTTTATTTAGAAGCAGTGAGAAGGAAACTTAATTCCAGCTAAGATGGCTTGGAAATAATGTAAGGGAAAATCAATTCAAGTTCTTTGAAAGCACAAACCGCTGAATGTGTCTTCTTCATTTAAACACGAATTTTCTACAATCGTTGGGGAATCTTTGGTTGAAAATACTTGTAAGCGTCCAATAAGCGAGACCGGGCCCAAGAAATATGATTGTTTTCTTGGTTTTCGTGGGGATGACGCGAAAAACATCGAAGTTAGGAAGATTCATGGGTCAGAACTTATGTATAACTCTATTTTCTAAGGTAATTATTTATGCTAAAATAGAACATAAATCGGGATCAGTTGTAAAATAACCAAGTTTTAGGTATTTTCAAACACGCCAGCTAAGCATGTTTTCGTCATGAAACGCCTTCCGAAAAAAGTAGGGAGCGGTTTGTTGTGTTTCTACTTGAGCCCTTGAATAATAAAATAATAAAGGATAAATCAATTAGCCATTTAGAGGTATGAAAAGGGCAGAGAATGCAGCGTATGTTACGTTGCGGAAAATGTTCGATTTGGCGGGATTGAAAATATGCCAACTTTAAATAAGTAAAAAATTTCTAAAGGGTTTAATTTTTTTCATTTACATAGAAGGGCTGGGATACCTCATCGAAAAAAAATATTTTCGATAAATGTGAGACTTCCTCATTATTAAAATGATAAGAAACGCCGGGGCTAGGAGGGCTGCGAAGGAAATGGGAAGTTTTCTTGGTCCGAAATATCTTTCTATACAAGAATATTGCCACCTGAAGATACCATTGTGAAGGTACGAAGCCCGAAATTCTGGTTGAATTAAATAAAACAATAGTTTGGGCAGTTTGGGCTTTCAAAAAACACGAATTCTACATAAATACTATAGACTATAAACAATGGGGCGGGAAGAGGAGCATATTTCTACGTCACAATCGGACTCGACCAATCAAAACACTGAGGCAACTTTTTCGTCTTGTTTACATTGTAATGGCCAACCTTGTTAGTTCTAGTAGCCTTGGTTGAAGATGAAGTGCCGGACTGGGCGGGTGAAACTGTAGTGAGCGGTCAGTCATTCATTAAAAAGGTTTTGTTCAAGTGTTTTCTTCGTCGGCTGCCGAAATGAAAAAACGTTTCGACGAAAGCATCGAAAGCACCACCAATAAATGTAGTGCACTACCAATAAATGTAGTTGCAAATCGAAAAAAAGACTGTGCACTTCAAAATGCCACAGCAGTTTAAGTTGTTCTAACAAGTGAATTCCCCGTTCCATATTTTGGTAAAAATTATCTTTTTACGTTTATTATTTTTGGTTCATTATAGTTTTTTCATTTTAGTTTATTTAGTTGTGAAACGCTTATGTCCAATTTCACCATTAGAGAGTTAGGCTTAACTCCATGATTGGCTAGCTGATTTACTCAGCCAGTCAATCATGGAGTTAGCCTAACTCCCACATGGTGAAATTGGCGATTAGAGTTACCATACTATGGAAATACATTTGATTTTACGAACTGGTTACTCTCTATCAACATTTCCTGACAACGACCAGTAATTCACGTGAATGACTAGGAAATGTCGTGAATTCCATGGAAGAATGTAAAGATAAACAACATTGACTGACCATTTTAGGTATTAACGTCAATCCCTAGGAAATAACGTCATTCACTGAGGGATGCAGGGAATCTCGTGATTCCCTAGTAATTCACGTGATTTCCTGATTCACGACATTCCCGATAACATATATGTGTATGATGTTATAAGCGGGGACTTGCTTAGCGGGACTTGACTTGTTTTCGTTCGTCTTGTGATAAGCGATACTTTTTTTGGCTTGAAGATGTACGTTGTAATAGAATAATAAAATATTTCTTTTCGGTTGTTCGAACCGTGGTCAGAAACATAACATTGGCGACGAGTAAAACAATTCGAGTTGTGTTTGAGGTCCAGTGCAAGCATTATGAGTTCTCTTATCGGGGTGATCGGTGAATATTCATCGGATGAAGACTTCTCGAGTTACTGCGAGAGACTTCAACAGTTTTTTGTTGTCAACAGCATCCCGGAAAGAAAGAAAGTACCGTTGTTTCTCACTGTTATCGGCCCCGCAACCTACGAAATATTGAAACACTTGGTGTCACCCGAAGCCCCTTCGTCAAAGTCTTTCGAGGAATTAATTTCTGCCCTTTCCAGCCATTTCTCACCCAAAAAGTTGGTTATCGCCGAACGTTTCCGCTTTTATAAACGAAATCAGCTTCAGCATGAGTCGATTAATGATTATATTGTTGAACTCAAGAAATTGTCCGCATCGTGTTGTTTCAAATCCTTTCTGGACGAAGCCTTGAGGGACCGCTTTGTTTGTGGTCTGCTATCGCCCCAGATACAGCGGAAGCTCTTACTGGAGAAAGATTTGTCTTTTGAACGAGCCTGCGTTTTGTCACGAGAGCCTGGAGTTCGCCGAAAAAGACATGACTTCGTTTCGCCCCACTCGAATCGAGGCTGTGCGGTCTGAATCGCTCAGGGCTGCGCCTGTTTACGGGGCTTCGGGTACTACTTCGTCCTCTTGCTGGAGGTGTGGACGTCTACATTCCCCGGAGAAGTGTCCGATTCGTGGATGGACGTGCCACAGTTGTAATAAAGTCGGTCACATCGCGAGATGCTGTCCGAGTCGGCCCAAGACGAAGCCCTCCTCTGTTCATGGCGTGGCTTGTTCGCCCAGCAATGATCAGCCACCCGGTGCCCAGAACGAATCCACAGAAGACTCCAACGACGTTCGCCTTGTCCAAGAAGGCGTCTCTCGTTCACCGCAAAACCCAGGTACGCCGAGTTCTCCAAGTTCTTCTATGTTAGTAAGTTTAGCTGTAGAAAACCTTAGAATCCAATGTGAAGTCGACAGCGGTGCTGCTGTGTCAGTTCTATCGTTAGAGGACTACAAGCGTTTGTTCCCTCACCTGCCCTTAATTACAAGCCCTCTTCGACTGATTTCTGCCTCTGGAAAAGAGTTATCTGTTATCGGTAAAATTGTTGTTCACGTTAAAACTAGCTCCAAGGCCGTAATTTGCCGTTTGTTGTCTGTGACAATAGTCTCAGGCACCCTCTTTTAGGGCGCGACTGGCTGGATTCCCTCCACCCAACCTGGAGATCCTTGTTGAATATCAATACTCTGGATTTTTCTTCCTCCCTGATTTCTCGATTCCCTTCTGTCTTTGATGGTGATAAAAGTACAAAAATTAACAACTATAAAGCGTCGATTGTTTTGAAAGACGACGCCACCCCAGTTTTTCGTAAGGCGTATGATGTCCCTTATAAAATCCGTGATCGGGTGAAATGCGAACTCGACAAGTTGGTTGAGGACGGGTTATTTGAACCAATCCGTCACTCACAGTGGGCCAGTCCCCTTGTTGTTGTCCCAAAGAAGTCGGGAGAACTTCGTCTGTGCATTGACTATAAAAACACTGTCAATCCAAACATCAAAACAGATCTTTACCCTCTACCCCTGCCGGAGGATATTTTGGTAAAACTTTCTGGTTTCCAGTCCTTTGTAACCCTTGACCTTACGAGGGCCTTCATGCAACTCGAACTCACTGAAGAGTGTAAAGACATCATGACGGTCAACACGATTTTCGGCTTATACAAAGTACACCGTTTGCCTTACGGCGTTTCTTCTGCTCCCGGTTGTTTCCAATCGGTTCTCGATTCCATTTTGGTGGGTATTGATGGCGTTGGATGTTATATTGATGATATAATTATAGGGGGCGTTGATGACAAGGACTGTGAGAGGAAAACCGCAATTGTTCTTTCTCGTTTAAAAGAGCATGGAGTTAAAGTCAACCTAGATAAGTGCCATTTTTTTGAGAAGAGTGTAGATTATCTCGGCTTTAGGGTTAGTGCGGAAGGCATTAGACCGATACCCGAAAAATTGGACCCCATTCTTCGTTGTTCTCCACCACAAAATATAAGGCAGCTTCGCTCCTTCTTAGGTATGGTTAATTACTATAATAAATTTTTCCCGTCCGTAGCTTCAATTTTAAAGCCCCTATACGAACTGTTAAAAAAAAATTGTCATTTTTCATGGACCGAAAAATGTGACAGTGCATTTAAGAAAATCAAAGAGCTTATTCAACAGAGCTCCCCCACCTCCCCCTTCGAGTCACGACAGATGCGTCATCTTATGGCGTGGGCGCTGTTTTAAGCCACGTTATCGATGGACAAGAAAAGCCCATCTTGTTTGCCTCTGCTACGTTAAGCACTGCCGAACAAAATTACGCACAGGTTGAACGCGAAGCCTTAGCTGTGGTATTTGCCGTCAGGAAATTTCACAAATACCTGTATGGTCAAAAGTTCACAATTATCCCAGATGCTCAAGTTCTTCGCCGTATATTTGGTCCGAAACACGGCATACCTACATTAGCTGCGTCTCGTCTTCAACGGTGGTCCGTTTTGCTTTCAGCGTATACCTACGACGTCGTATACCGAAAGACTGTTCAGGCGGCCGATATGTTGTCCCGTTTTCCGCTTCCTGGTCCAACAGATGATGAAGTTCTGGCGTTGAATGTATAGTAGCTCCACTCAGAAAGCTCGATTTTGTTTCGCACGTCAATGATGATATTACCCTCAGTAGAGTTCCCAGTCTTACAAAAGATGGCTGGACTGACAGCTGCGAAACAGGTTTGTAGCCATATTTTCGTAGAAGGTTTGAGCTTTCCATCAGTAATGATTGTATTTATTGGGGAAATCGATTAATCATACCGGTTGCCCTTCGGTCATATTTTCTACGATTGCTTCACGAGGGTCACATTGGGATCGTGCGGATGAAGTTACTCGCTAGGTCACACGTGTGGTGGCCAGGAATTGACCAAGACATTGTTGAAAACGCCCAGTCGTGCACGTCGTGTCAAGAGTGCCTTCCGAATCTGTCAGAAAAGCGATATCTTCTCCCGTGGCCCAAAACAGTTAAAGCATGGGAACGTGTCCATATGGATTTTCTCCAGGTCGAAGGTCATAACGTTTTAGTCCTTGTTGACGACTTCTCAAAGTGGATAGAAGCTTGGGCCATGACCACCACTTCCGCTTCTAAAGTAATCGATTGTTTATTAGGGTTCATAGCTCGCTTTGGGATACCTTTCGAGATTGTTACTGATAATGGTCCTCCGTTTGGATCCTCAGAGTTTTTGAAGTTCTGTGCAGACTTTGACATTAAAGTATCCAAAAGCCCTCCCTATCACCCGACCTCAAATGGAATTGCGGAAAGAACAGTTCAAACCCTTAAAACTTGTTTCAAGAAATCAGGTCTTTCACGGCACGCTGGCATTGATCCACCATTCTCGACCAGGTTGCAAAATTTTCTTTTCTCCTACAGGAACACTCCGTGTGTTACGACTGCTAGAACTCCTGCATCCGTAGTTTTAAATCACGAACCCAGAACGTTTTTGTCTGCCCTGTCTGCCCCGGATTCCAAGCCGTCGAATTATTCCCACCAGCAGCCGTCCCGTGATGTCAATAGGATTCCCCGATACAAAATCGGTGAAATTGTTCTTGTCAAGAGTTACAGAGGTGGGCCTCAAAATTATTACAAGGGTAAAATTATTTCTGTTGAGGGTACAGTGACGTACCGAGTCGAAGTTGCACACCAAAGTCACCCACTATTAGTCCACACTAATCAACTCAGAAAGTGCCGCTTTCCCATTGATTTGTCTTCCCCCGACAGTCCCAGTTCCATAAATTCTCCGACTTTACCTTCTCCACCGTCTGTTTCCCGGGAATCCAGTCTCCGCAGAACTGTCAAACCCTCTTCTCGCCTGAATTTGTGATTTCTTAATTAGCCTTGTATCTTAACTTTGTTCTTTTTATTCACGTTGCAGCCTCATTGTCGTCTTACTTCGCCGATTGGTGAATCCTTATTTCATGTATTTCAAACTTTGTTTTCTTTTCTTGTTTGCGATTTTTCAAGTTGATTTCGATTTTCCATTTGTGTCGCCTTAATTGCTATGTCATTTTGTTATTATTATTATCATCATAATTTGTTTAAAGTATTGGTGTTAACTTTTTATATAAGCTGGGGAGGAGTGATATATATATGTATGATGTTATAAGCGGGAGGTTACTTGCTTAGCGGGACTTGACTTGTTTTCGTTCGTCTTGAGATAAGCGATACTTTTTTTGGCTTGAAGATGTACGTTGTAATAGAATAATAAAATATTTCTTTTCGGCTGTTCGAACCGTGGTCAGAAACATAACAGGCATCTGTGTGCTCGTGAAAGAAAATCCAGGCTGGTTCAACATAAATGAAGATTTTCACTCCTATGGTACGCGAGGGAGGAAAGATTTCCGAACCCCTTTACACCGGACGGCCCTATTCGAAAACAGTTGCTCCTTCATGGCCCGAAGATATTTAACGTACTGCCACGGGAACTTAAATATCTTCCGTTGAATATATTCAAACGGCGGTTGAAATAGCGTTAATGTGCTATGTGCCCTTACACCCTAGCGGAATTCTTTTTATTAATTTGTAAAAGTTAAATGGACTGAAGTGTGACGATTCCCCCATACAAATGTATGCTCAACATGGGAATAAATATTTATTATTATTATTATTATTATGTTTTTGGAGGTGGGTGAGGGTTGTAGTAGGGTGTGTCTGGGAGTGCTGTATCGCCCACCTTATGGCGCTTTTTCTGATGGTCTTCAGGCGGCGCTTTTTTCAGTGGTGCCTTGTTTTCGGAATGTTATTCTCCTTGGAGACGCCAATTAACGCCTTTTACACGGGCGCGCAACCCGTCTGGCCAAGGGGTTTTTGCCCCAAAATGGGCTTAACCCGCGGGCCGGGCGTGATCGTGTAAACGAGAGAGGCTCGAGGTTCAGACCCGCGAGCCGAGACACCAGCCCCTTCCGACGGCTCGTTCGGCCTTCGGACCCGCCATGCCAACCGTCGAGCCACTTTATCCACACGGTCGCTCCAGGCCCGCAGGCCTTTCCCGCGCTCCTGTTATCAGGTTATTTTCCGGCTCCCACGTTATCTACCACTGTTTTGTTTTGTTAACGTTATCTCCCACTTTTTGGTTTTCCTGTGTAGTAATAATAATAAGTTAAGTCGATCGAAGTTGATCTTTGGTGTTTTAAACTTATATTTTTGGGCTGTGAAGTGAACTGTGATGGACGGAGACGACGACGACGACTATTCCCAGCCGCCGTCAGATGCGACAGGAGTCGAAGTCGAAGTAACCGGAGGCGACCGATTCTGGCCCAAAGAGGTTCTCCAAAACTTCATTGAAACTTACCACCGGCAAAAATGCCTGTGGAAAGTCAAAGACCCGTCGTACGTCAACAAAAACTTGAGGAGAAGGGCTTACGATGAACTCGTCGAGGTTGCAAAACCGATTAAACCTGGTGCTACGAGAGATTTCGTTTCCAAAAAAAATTCAGAGCCTTCGCAGCCCTTTTCGGAAGGAATACGGAAAGGTGCAAAGGAGCATGATCACGGGAACGTCTCCAGATGAAGTATACACGCCCTCCCTGTGGTATTATGATCTCCTGATGTTCACTATTGACGACAGTGACCACACCGAGAGTGTAAGTTCCCTGCCAGGCCCAGGCAACTCCTCATTTCTCGTACCTTCTGCCACGTCACCCATACCAGATACACGTGATCGTGGTTCATCAGATATCAATGAGGTAAGTAAATAGGTATACTCGTACAAAATGAACCTACCTACTTACTTTTTTTTCTCGAGGTATTACCTACCCTCCAGACCTGACTGGCTCCGCACGAACGGCATGTGAACGGGATGTTACCTAGGCGAAAAATACTACTCACTCAGCTATTTATTTTTGCATAAACGAAATATCGATAAAATAATGGAAAATCAATTTATGTGGAAATAGGTAGGTGCGTTTATTAAATTAAACGATAGAACTCATGATAAATTTCGATAAAAAAAATGCAATTACGTATTCTCATTTTACTCATAGTGAAAGGCCATACAGCTACGCCATTCCCTGTTCTAAGCACCAATCTTGCCAGTCGACAGCTCCAACAGTATTATAAAAAAGTTTGTAGTCGTCCCGAACTCTTTTCCCCAAGTTATTAGGTTGGTACCTTCGCGTCCCAAGTCTCACTAGGTTGTTTGTTTCATTTCTTCAATTATTCTGAGTAACGTCTCCTTCTTCACTGACGAAATCAACTGAGGTGTTAGTAGCATAGTTGGGGGACTTCTTCTTCAGATAATTGTGCAGCGTACAAATAGCCAGTACTACGCTAATAGCCTTTCGAGGGTGCATATTGATAGGGGTGTGGAGAACCCGAAATCTGGCAGCGAGTAGTCCAAACGCATTTTCAGTTACATTTCGACCTCTGGAGAGCCTGTAATTGAATAATTTTTCCTCTTTGGTAATATTTTTATCGGGGAAGGGCTTCATTAGCCGTTGCGTGAGTGGGAAACCCGAATCTCCGTAGAAAACGAAATTTAACCCAAGAGCAGTCTGCTCGTTTGTAGACAAGTTTAGTTCCTCGTTTTCCAGCCTTATATAAAATTCAGTTTCTTCAAGAACCCCTCCATCAGGCACTCTTCCATTTTTCCCGACGTCAACGTACATAAATTCGTGATTGCTATTGACAAGAGCAAACAGCACGATGCTATAAAACCCTTTGTAATTGTAGTATAGGGCTCCACTGTCACGAGGTTTTTGAATCCGGATGTGTTTCCCGTCCATATACAGCCCCCGACGTTTACAACTTGCCATCGTCTGGAAAAGTTTTGTGCGACCTCCAACCACTCTGCAGGGGTCGTGGGGAACTGAAACGTAATAAATTATTGCATCAGAAAAAAAGTCATTATTATACCAAGCAAATTGTTTCCTTAAGTAGGTACCAAAATGTTGTGACTTTTCTGTTTATCGCGCATTTTTCTTTCCAGGAATCTGAGGTTACCGCCCCAACACCAACTACTCCTTTCTTCCGACCTAACAACAAGCGTCGTAAAAACATGACAGCCGTGGACCGTGGATTTGAAGCGCTGAAGACATGCAATTCATTGACAGCAATAATAATCGTCAGTATCCAGTGGATGAATTCGAAGCAGTGGGAATTTCTGTAGCGGCTAAGCTGAGAAAGATGGACCAGCATCAACAAATTTTTGCTGAAGGCTTGATCCAAAAAGTCCTAACTAGAGGATTGCTCGGTTCATTAAATGTCAACCATGACATTCTCGATTTGTCACTAATCTCAGACAACAATATTAATTAAGAACAACAATTAACAATATTAATATTACAATATTAACTAATATTAATATTAGTACTTCCTAATCTACCTAAATACAAATCAGGTTCCTGTTATTCTCGTCATTTTTCTTTTTTTTTACCAGAAAATGCAAATAATAATAAGACTGTTACGAGGGTCAGGAACTAATTATATGTTTTCGTGATATTATGTTGTAGAGATTATATGTGCTTTAGTACCCACATAGTTCCTTTTCTTACTATGTTACTATAATGTACTATAATAAAGGATGAGTTCGAAGACCAGCTTTTTTGCTCAACCCAACAGTGTTCAAATTTGGGTTTTTTTTTTAAAAAATTGATTAAAATTCGAAAAAAGTGCGGGAAATGATCGGAATGTTCTCATTAGACTCTAATAACAAGAATAAAGATAAATCCAGAGCAAACAAATTTTGGCGCTCCAAAAAACGCTAAAAGCGGTTAGATTCATCAGTGACTTCGAAAATTCGCTCATTTGGTCATGCTGCATGACTGGAACTTTTTCATTTGTGATCAACCTTTCAAATTTGTGTTAATTTGTTTATCTACCACCGTTCATTCAGGTACGCCTTTTTCTTACCTTCATGAATTCTCCTGGCAAAGCGCAGTAAATAGCTTGGCAGGTCAACGGGATGACTTCTGATAAGCTGGATACAGATATTCGAGTTGAGAAACAAAGATCTCGGTATGATCTTCCCGTTGCCAAGTATCGAAGAGTTGCTGCAAGTTTTTCCTCTGGTGACAGAGCTTCCCTCATTACGGTATCCTGCTTGATAAGGTATGGACGAACGGCGTCCAACAAACTCCCAAACAAATGAATATCCATCCGGAGATAGTTGATAAAGTCCTCATGGTGATTTTCCAGCTCTTTGAGGAGCGAAAGTTGTCCGCGGGTCTGCCTTTTCTCCATCCATTTCTTCACCCACACCCTTTTTCCCTTTTGTCCCATATCTTCCAAAATGTTTACACAATTGTTGAAAGCAAATAACCATTCAAGTTGTAAACGTAAACGTTCCGCGTTTCCACGTTCCATTTTCCCCCAAACGAACTCACAACCAGCTTGAAAACCACTAGGCGCGGCGGCTTGGCCTCTCGAGACCGCTGACCTGGTCAATGCTCCAGCGAGCCTGGATGATCGCGCCAAGCCCGAGGAAAAATCGGCGGGTATCTGTTTTCACGAGAGGGGTTTCGCCCGACGTCTATGATGATCGCAAGCCAGGCCCGAGGGCCAGGAGTGTCCCGTTTTTTGCAGCTTTTTGTAAGGACGGTCCAGGCCCGCGGGCTTGGACGACGAGCCGATTTTTGAGGCGCGCGGGCCAGGCTCGGAGGTCAGGCCCGACGTTCAGTCCCGCTGTCCAAGCTCGTACGTGTGAAAGGGCCTGACTTTAAAACTTTATGACACATTCCCCTGACCTTGTTTATTTCACGCGACTGCTTAGCACGGTTAACATGAGTGTACTTCCTTATAACCCGACATACCGTTTTCATAATGGTGAGTCACTTCTGGATTTTGTTGCTGTTCCGGACACTCTCGTTCTTGATGGTGATGGTTTTGGTCAGGTTCGTTTGCCTGCTATCTCTGACCGTGATATTTTGTATTTTTCCTTTCCGTTTGTGAGCGACAGCCGGGGGGCCTCCAGTGGGAGTCGCGGTTTTGTCAGGAATTGGTCTCGGGCGAACTGGGGAGCGATTCATGAGGCGCTTGTTAGGGGTAAAGATTTCACGGTAAAAGAGTTCACTCATTACCGCACGGCGCGTGTAAAGTAGGTCTTTAAGCACGATGAACGATGGGTGAAGGTTGAGCGGAACCGTGGAAATTATTTCCCAAAAAGTTCAAAGTCAGTTGATTATGTTGGTGAGTTGATAGAATTAATTGAGGCAGGGAAGCCCGCTTTCATCTTACGCGCTTCTTTTGTTTCTTTTTTTTTTATTTCTCTGAATTGAAGTTGTGTGGCAAATGGAAAAACTTTACGGAACCGTTAAATGATATAATTACGAACCTAATTGGCTTTAAAAGGCTTTGTACGATCATGAGGCGTACAACCGCACTAAAAACTCTACCGATGATGGCACTCGACTTCGTCTCGTGTCACAAACATCGTGCCTCGTTCGTTAAAAGCTCCTTTATGCCTTCGTATCGTAATAAAAGGCCGCACTAGGCAGCAAAGATTTCCTGACTGGGGCAGCTACTAGAACAAGCCCAACTGCACAGCAGCCCAACTGATCGCCGCAGCCAGGCTGCTTAGTGCAAGGGAACCCTAATTTTGCGTTTGAAACATCCCTGCGCCGCTATCATCAAACTCGACACCGCTTTCATTTTTTAAAACTAACATTGCCAGCACGAGAAGGAGGATCCGATGTATGAGGGGGGGATTGTGCATCTCTGCCTCGTCGTGTCTGGGAAGGGAAGTCTCTTGCTTGAAATAAATGAGTTGGCATGTGCGAGATTTTGAGTTGATCTCGTAAAATTTCCAACTGTTCCCCTTTCACGTTCTCAGTGTGACGATTGTTTTAAAGGCACGATTCTAATTTGGGGCAATTACAAAGCTCTTTGGCCATTAACCAGTAGAGTATCCCTTCGTGCCACGAGCCACCAAGGAAGGAAGGCAAAGTGTAAATTCATCTATCGTCGTCATCTGTAATCATTGAGGCGAGAATAGGATCACTCTTCACTAATATCACATCTACTTTGAATTCGCGCCTTTAACTTTCCGAGACTTTCGAGACCGAGACGAGACCGACTTTTCATGATCGAGACCGAGACCACTCAAGTCTCGTCTCAGTCTCGGTCTCGTGCATCACTAGAAATGGGTATTTTCATCAATTTCTCGGGCGAACGAACAATTTTCCGTAATTTTAGCCGTGAATAAGCACTTTTTCAAAAATGTATGCGCTAAGTCAAGCTCTTTCCCAGTTAAACCCGCAAACTTGCCATATATATGTATAAAAACGGGCAATTACCTCTTGCTCGCAATGTTTACCGATGTTTGAGAAACCATGAACTGGCTCCTTCTCTCAATTTTACCTGCGTGAATGAGCTCCATTTCTCAATTTTAGCCGTGAATTGGCGCTTTTCCTCAATTCCAGCCGCAAATGAGTAATTTTTCTCAATTCTACATTGAACGAGCAAATTTATTTAGTCAATTTTAGCTGTGAAAAGAGTTCTATAAACCGTGAATTAGCGAATTTTCTTAATTCCGCCCCAGACTTTGCATCGCGAAACAGCAAATTGGCGTGTTTTCTCAACTTCAACCGCGAATAACGAGAATTATTTCTCAAGTTTAACGTGAATCAGCGCTATTTCTCAATTTTAGCCGTGAATGGGTGTTTTTCCTCAGTCTTAGCCGCAAAATGTCCTTATCTAGATTTCATCCGCGAACGAGAACTTTTCTCATGACGTGCGCACCCCCCCTCCACTGTGGATCCGTGCCTAGCTGGCTGCCCACTCCTTGATCACGGGCTGGCTACGTCCCTGAACCCAAATGATGCAAAATTGTAAGTTTTGTTTATTTTATTGAAAAAAACAGTTCTGGGAACAAATGGGTTAGAAGATTCCTGGAGATGGCCAACTTTTATAATCGTTTCATCCCTCACATGGCAACCATGAAAATTCCCCTACACGAAGTTTGCCAAGGAAAAACAAAGAACGACAAAACGCCTCTTTCCTGGTGTATTTCACAAGAAACAGTTTTTAATGATATTAAACACACTATAGCTCAAGCTCCGTTTTTGCCCCACCCGCTGCCTAGTGCACCTTTGTCGATCACAACGGATGCTTCGGACATAGCTTTGGGTGGGGTAATCCGTCAGTTGGTAAATGGAATCCAACAACCTCTCGGTTTCTTCTCTAGAAAATTTTCTGAAGCTGAAAAACGCTATTCGACGTACGACCGAGAACTATTAGCAGTCTACTCTACAATCAAGCATTTTAGATTTTTTTGGAGGGTCAAAATGTTTGTATTTATACGGACCATAAGCCACTAAGTATGCTTGAACCCATGTGGGGCATCCCGGGCTTAAATCGCAATTTTGGCGACTAAATCGGTATTTTGAGCTAATAGTCACCAGATTCGAGGTAAACCTATACTAAATTTATGTTTAAGGTGAAATCGTCAGTTTCGCGATACGATTACTCATTTTTGAGGTAAAACCTTTCCAGTTTCAAGGAAAACTTTTCTTTTTGAGGGGAAAACTAACAAAATTAGTTCAGTAAAATCACCAGGCATGTAGTGAAACCATCAGTTTTGATGTCAGACATATCAGCTTTTGCTTGAAATCGTCAGAGCCGGCGCTATCCGCCCATCTTGTCGAAAAATATTTATGTTCTATTCCGGGGAGGACGGGTGGATAGCGCCGGCGCTAACTTTTAGTTCATAAGGCGGCAGTTTTGGAACGTTTTTGAGATGAAATGGAATGTTTTCAAATTAAAACAATGGTTTTTGGGGTAAAATTGCCATCAGTTTTTGTTGTGTAAATCTTCGGAAGTACACTATTCAGGAGATTGGAGTTTATCGTTAGTTTCGTGTCAAAATAACCGATTTCAGGTTAAACAGTCATCTTTGAGGTTAAACCGTCAAATTAAATTTTGGGGTAAAATTGCCAGTTTTGTAGTGACGTATTTCAGTTACACGTCAACAGCACGTCAGCTTTGGCATGAAATCGTCTGTTTTGGTATAAAATCGTCATTTTGGGGATGAATTCGCTAGTTTGTGGTGAAATCGCCGGTTTTCCAGATAGAGTCGTCCTTTAATTTGGCCTAAAATCATCCGTTTTGGAGATGACTTTAAATTCAAGTGTGACATTGTCAGTTTTGGAGTAAATTATCTAATTCCGTAGGGAAGGGGGATTGTTGTTTCGGATGTAAAATATTCATTTTTGAACAGAAAAGTTTAGTTTTGGGTTAAAATCGCCAATTTTATATCAGCATCTTCCTGCTGTGGGGGGGGGGGCATATCAGCTTTGGCTACGAGCAAAATCGCCACTTTGAGGGATAAAATTGGCAGTTTTTAACGTAGAGTGGTCTGTTATCGTAAGAGCATTATTTTTTTCATCATCCGCCAGTTTTAAGGTGAAATAATCAGTTTTAGGGGTAAAGTCTTGGGTTTTAAAATTGCCATTTGTGCCATGGAATCTTTAGTTCAGGCGTAAACACTTTGGCTCTGTCTCAGCTGTTTTCAAAGAAACGGGTCACAGAAAATGGCACGTTGGACATTGTAGTTTCCGGAGGCAACTTCGTGGCTAAAATTGAAAATAGCGCTAATTCACAAGTAAAATTGGGGAAAATCATCCATTAGCCGCTAAAATCAGGAAAAACACATATTCATTGCAATAAAAGTCGCTAATTCGCCGCTAAATAGCCAATTCGCGGCTGTAATGAAGACAAATCGCTAATGGGGAACTTGCACATTTTTCAAGCACTGGTGTTTCTTGAAGAGGGCTCTTCCACAATGCTATTGCTCACATTAAACATTGAAATCAATCAAGGATTTTTTGGAGCGAATTTTTAAAAAAATTTCAGTGTGGATTTGATAACGTCAAAGACTATTAAATGAAATAGATGGTGTGAGGAAGAGGGGGTAAGACAAGTTTTCTCAATTTCAACCGCGAATTAGCGCTTTTTCTCAATTTTACACCACGAATTAGCCAATTTCATTAATTTTAGAGGTAATATAGCATTTTTTGAAATTTTTGCTTCTCTATTTCGTGTCTTGAGAGGACGATAATTGTGTTTTCGTGAATTAGAATTAGCATCTGGAATTTACATTTTTCTCGATATTATTTCCATGTTCCATGGATTAGCTGCTTTTCCCAATTTTAGCCACAAATCAGCTCTTTTTCTCAATTTTACACTGTGAATTAGACATTTTTACGACTTTTGGCCTCAATTTAGCGATTTTTTCACATTTCGCAATGAATTAACGCCTCTTTTCTATATTTTAGCCAAAAAGTTGCTTCCAACAAGACGAGGGTTTCTCAATTCTAGCCGTGAATTAGCGATTTTTACCAATGTTGGCCGCAAAATTGCGTTTTTCCCCATCTTAGCTGATAATTCAAAATTTTTCTCAATTTCAGCCACGAATTAGCACTTTTGGCTCAATTTCAGCCACCAATTAACGTTTTTATCAGCGTAATTGCCATTTTTCCTTATTTCACCAGTCAATTGGAGTTTTTCTACGCCTTTTCTACTCTTTATCCGTGAATTGGCATTTTGTTCGCAATTTTATCCCCCCCCCCCCCTCCAATATAGCCACCTTCTGTCACTCGCACCATTGACACCTTCGCGAATTGGCGTTTTTACTAATTTACACAGTGAATGAACCATTTGCCTCAATTTGAGCTGGGAACTATCGTTTTTCCTTATTTATAGAGAAGCTTTCGCCCATCATAATTCTCAATTATATTATTTCGAATTTAATATCGGTTTTCCTAATTTTAGTAGCTAATTAGCGTTTTTCCCCCTAGGTAGCAGCCTAGTCTGCCTACGCATAAATCCGGCCCTGTGCACGGGCCTTGGTATAAAGTTCAGTATCCGTTTGAAAGGGCGCATGTCGATTTCTTGGGACCCTTCAAGCGTAAGATGTGTTTGTGGATCTCAAGCGATAAGTGTCGCGCGATCGCCGCGACAATTGTCGCCGCGGGGTCTGGACCCTCTTTATATGCGTTTTGCTAGCTGTGCCCCATATACAGAACAACCGTACTGGCATATCTGGCGCGCTATTGGCCACTCTAGTTGAAAAAAAACACCCTACAAAATCTTACCAGACAGCATAGAAAAGCGCTTCAATTCCTAATAATTCCATAATGTTGACACGTCTTAATGGCTGATGTGACGGGGAAATACCTCACGTCGGTCTATGAGTACCTACCGACTGTCCCTCTGACGGCTGCCGAGTACGTTTGAGAGAGCTTTTTCCACTCATGAGTATCTCTGCCGCGATTTGAGGAACCGCATGAGTGACGAGACTCTAAATGTCTCGAAATGGCCTTAGATTTCATGACCAAAGTAACCATCAGGATGAGTGTTTTATTTTATTTCCGTGGCACGTCCGAAATTCTCCCCACATTTGACATTGGTGTCAAGCAGGGCACTATTCTCGGTTCATTACTCTTCATTATAAACAATAATGATTTGCCGTTGTATATCACTAAGCATAGAATTCAAACATAACTTTACGCGGATGATCTGACAGTCGTTTGCTCTAATAGTTGCTCCATGGCCTCCACATTGAATTTGGATACCGAGGCTTCATCATGCGTGGAAGAATGGCGCCAGATGAATAACCACGCCATTAATTCCGCGAAGACGCAAGATCTCACATTCGGGCAGTCCTCCAGCTGTGCCGCCTCTCGAAGCGTTAATTTCCTAGGAATTGAGTTCGACACCCGTCTCTCGCGGGAGCCACACATCGACGCGTTGTGCTCTAAACATGCGAAATCCTTATTTATAGTGCGACGATCGTCTTATTCTGTTTTGTCTTGAGTTCTTCGCACTGTGTATTTCTCCATAATAGTCCGGGAAAATTCGCCGCATGCACTCACTGAGAGTAGTGTTCAAAGCTCTGGGATGACTTGGGTTCCTGATAGCTGTCGACTATCACGAACGGAAGCGTATGAACTCCCCCCCCCCCCTCAGTGCTTGGACCTTCTTCCGGCTGCTATGAGAGAACTGCCACAAAATAAATTTCGGTCACGAGTCAAGCGTATTCTACTCGATGCAGCATTGCAGTGCCAAATTCAGTAGAGGACTTCGTTTCTACTCGTCACAATTGTTGAGAACGAGATTCTTATCTTTGACAATGTTTTACAATAGACTGTTATGTTTGTGTGAACAATAAATTATTATGTACTTATTATTATTATTATTATTATTACAATTATATTGTTTTATAATTGAATGGACACGTAAGAACTTTTGTCAGTTTATGCATCATGAGGTGCAAAAAGTGATGCAAGCAGCAAAGCAATGCAAAAAGCACTTATTAGTAGTTAAAATGAAGAATGACGCTGATTCGCGGATCAGTGAGAGAAAATCCGTTAATTTGAAAGAAAAAATTGTCGAAAATACGGTAATTCGCGGCTAAAATTGGGAAATAATCCGAATCCAACGCAAAAATTAGGCAAGATAATGCTAAAAGTGAAAAGTATCGCTAATTGACGTCAAAAATGGTAAAGAAGCGCCAGCGCCAAAATGCTGCTAAAATTGAGAAAAACGCTAATTCACCGGGGTACATATTGAAGTCCGCTTATTGGGGGATAAAACTGAGACAAACCACTAATTCCAGCCTAAAATTGAGACAAAGAGGTGATTCGTTGCTGAAATTGGGAAAATGCGTTTATTCGCGAATAAAATTGACAAAAAAGCGCTCAACCAGCGCTATAATAGAGAAAATGCTGATTCATGAATATTAATAACGATAAGAAAATATTATTTTATATTTTATTTTTTCGGATATTTCTCTCTGTAGTGCCTATGTACTCTGAATCTTCCATGTGGTGGTGGTGACGGCGACGGTGCTGTTGGTGGTTGCGGCGACTCACTCAAGACCGTTTCCTCGTCCTCCTCTTTTGCTGGTTCCTCCTCTCTGTAGGGTTCGATCGGATACAATGGCTTTGTCGTGAGCGTCTTGTTCAAAAGGGATAGGAGTCTGTCTGGATTTTTGTAGTTAAAATCCTTGTCAGCCTCGTACTGCATTGCAATGCGACTGATTATCTTTGCGTACTCAGGCGCGAACGCAGGTAACGTTATGCGAGGGTTTTGAAGAGTCATGTCTTCACCAACTGCGGGGAAGGATTTCGAACCAGAATTTATTTTAATTTAATATAGCGCCATGCTCATTTTATTAATGAATATTTTATTAAGTTTCAGGCATCTGCTGGGACTCCACCCCGAGGCGTTTTCACTCATTTATCATTTTTGTCCAACTTCTCCCCCAACCCCCCTTCACCCATTCTCTCTCGTGTTGTTTAACCTGCGAGTTGCTCGGTGATATTATTTCAAAAGTTGATTCTAACTTAATTAAATTTGTAAGCGGCGCATCAACAGCTTTGCCATTCATCTCTTCTTCGCCTCAAGGATTCCATTTTCATTCTTTCGCCAACCCCCCCCCCCGCCGTCCCCACCCTGATCCCTTCCCACCTAACTTCAATTAGGTTCTCAACATGGACAGAAATATTATAATTTTTTTTTTTTTTTCATATATCCTACTATATAAGTTAATACGCTCACTTTCTATAGTGAAGAGATAATACGTGGCTCTTGGGAAGAAATATCTGAGGCCGTTTTCATTTGGCGTGCAATTATATATCTCCAAAAGAATGCCATTCTCCGTGCACAGATCAATTTCGTCTGTATGGAAAGAAAGGAAGAAAAAATGAGGAATGTTTTTCATAAAGGAAAATAATACATTTCATAACGGGAAATACGGCGGATGTATGGCGAGTGTATGTTTGGGGGGGGGGGGAGAGAGGGATTTATGGATTACTTAACAATAATCTGGAATTCGAGCAGTCACGCGAATGTATTCGTATATTAATTTCATGATGCAATTAGGATTGACAATCATCATGTCTTCCTCTGAAAAAAAAAAAAAAACATTTGGTTAACTGCGGGCATGCTCTGGAAAGTTATGCTTCAATCCGCAGCACTCTCCAACCACATCAGACACCCTCCTAAGGCTTGTAGCCTGTTATAAATCTTACCTGCTTTGTATCAATTCAATAGGCTCCAATCTCTGCTATTTGACTCAATCCCCTACATTAATTTTATAGTTGTCCTGATTTTTGTGGAAAAAAAAAAACTCCTTAATCCTTTTGTTAGCACCTGCCTCAAGTGAAATATACGTTTGCCCTTGCATGTACTATTTAAATGCCACCTGCCACAGGTTTTTAGACTGAAGATGCGGGCTCTGGAAGAAGGCATCAAATAGGGACAAACAGTTGATTTTTTTTAATAAACAGAATAAACTAAAAGGTACTCATTATATTTTTATGAATGACGGGCGTATGCTCTCTACGAATTATAATCTGTCGTTTTTAATAATTTTACAGCGACAATTGTGTAAAAATCGTCAATTTGACTGCAGGTTCCACAGTTCTTTAAAGTTGGGTCCCACTAAAGCTTGATTCACAATAAACACCCGGCAGATAATAACTCTCACAGGAGCCGAAATTGCGTACAGGATGTTTGCATACCGGCACACGTGAACATTATAGTGACCTAAAGTCACTGTCGGCATCAAAAAATAATCAAAAAACTGTGTTATTGCCGCAAGAGCAGGTGAATGCAAGTTGTTCTGTTACGAGCAAAGTGGGAAATGCCTAGACATTGTTCACAATGCCCAGACCTGTTAGGCAATGTTTGAAATGTGTTCATAATTTTTCACATTGTCTGACTGTTTTCAGGCATTGTGGATAATGCCTAAGAATACTCCGGCAAAGTGGGAAATTTAATAGTGTGGTGCTTGAAGTTTTTGCTTGTAAATGTTAAACCTTGCATTTTGTTATATGTATTATGCTAAATTCCGAACAGATGGGTGTAGTCCAAGCGCCGACGCCATTCAATTGCTGATCGCCGGTCTCCGGGCGTTCGCTGCGGCTCCGTTGACTCTGTTGTTGAGTGGTTGTTCCATCGACGGCACACCCTTAGGTCGGACTCCTCCGTCGCGTTCGCGTACGCTCGCGTGAAGTGCATGTCCATCATATTCGTGAGTAATAATAATAATAATATATTTTATTGTTCACAAAACTTTCGAGATTTAAGAACAGTGTCAATAAATATTGTTGATTCAGATCACAGCACGGCTGATGAGAAATCTTTAAGAGAGTACGGAGCCAGTGTCCAGTAATCAGTGACCCCTTCATTGACAACTCGCACTAATACCGAGCCCTATTAGTCGACCTTAGCGTGATTAATAAATGTACACACTTTTCCACGAGTTGTAAATGGCAAAAAAATAATAAAAAAGACGTGAAAATAATCCAAAATTTAACATACCGCTTACACTATCGGTATCACTAGTTTCTCTATGACCGGCAGACAGCGTCTTCCTTAGCTGCAATCGCCAATTGCTTGAACATTCGCCTCCTCTTCGAAAATATATTTTTTTTAATTTGGCGGGTTTTAGCCTTTTTATTATAACAACGGGAGCAAATTTCCCAACCCACAACAAAATTCAATTTTTTTTTCGAGTCGAATAACTTGGTTTTCCATATGACTTTGATGAAGCCACAAGTACTCTGCTTAATATAAAGGAGGATTTTGAAGGGGAGAATGCTTAATCAGTTGGAGGAAAGGCCTCCAAGTCGGGTACCCAACTGTTTTGATGCTTGAACTTTCAATACTGATTATGAAAACGTAATTACTTTGCCTTTGATGGCACAGTAGTCACCTACTACTTTAAGGGACACTTTCCGGACCCACTTGCACACGACAAGTTTGTAAGCGTCACTCGACTTCACACACTTTTAAGTTCCTCGGCAGTGTAGGCACTTTTTTGAAAATATAAACGCCATAACGTCCACAAACGAGACACTCGGCAGCTGAGACATATCATGGGAGAACTCCGAGTCCACGGATGAACTTGGGTCGAACCCTCCGACGAGGGCCCTCAGCTTACCGAGCCTCTCCTTCACTTCAGCTATCATCTAAAAGTTAAAAATGTATTAATTTAATTCTACAACTAGCTTACAATAAACCATAAAAGTATAACCTTGTTCCTAGAAAAAGCGAGAAAAACTTAAGATTTATTCCACTTCTCATAGAGAAAACACTGAACTGATAACACGAATGCCTTCAGAAGATAAGAGATAAAAAATCCTGATTAGCTGCACGCTTCTAATCAGCGAGCACACTAGCACAGATAAATAATAGAGGGAGTGTGTTAATAGAAAATGTGATGCAAGATATGTCTCATTTCCCCCTCTCTTAGTGTCCAATTTAGGGTGTGATAAAATTATTGGTGAGGTTTTCATAACAATTTTTTGACGGATTGTTGAAGCTAATTTTCTGCAAATGTAATTTTTAGCTGGAAATCAACTGCTAAACGTCAATGTTTCCTGTATCAGAATCAAAATTAGTGGCCTAAAAAATGGATCGTAATAAATTAATGAAATAAGAGGTTAATAAACTCCCGGTAAAAGTATCTGACTGAAAGACTATACAGGGTTTTTTGGTAATGCTGCAAAAGAATTAGGGTGAACTACATGGAAAACGGAACTAAACGCGACCACTATATGGGACGCTTTATCTTGTACCGTTCTAAGGCTCTGTTCTTTGTTTTTTACTAGAACCGCTCATTTTCTTCGCTCAAAGTTCTAGGATTCTGGTGGTATTTTTTTGGACGGTTTTCTAGAAATGTCCTCCTCCCACAAAAATTGATTTTCGAATATGCAAGTTCTAAAAAAACTTGCGTATCAAATAAGCTTTCTAATGACCCCTCAACTTCTTGAAATAGTTGTCTGTGAAACCATAAAACATAGCCCGGATCGTGATTTTTTAAAGGCAAATGTGCATCGAAAGCAAACGTTCAAAGAGAAAATTTATGATAAAACTGCTAGGCGGCAAGATTGATACTACGATTCGATCGGCATGAATCGAATCGACAGTTAAAATAGTCTTCCCGCTTAGTAGTTTTATCACACACTCTTATTTTAAACGTCGGCTTCCAGGGTTGAATGCGAATGACTTTGAGGGGTTATAACCGCCTGTGAATTATGAAAATTGCACCGAGGGTGCGGTCCACTCGCAATTTCGACCGTTCATACCATCATCTACCAAAGCTACTTGTTCCATGGTCTCATCAGATGCATGTCTGGTGCTTGAGCTGGTGAGACCAGGACTGGGCCGTAACCTCAGTGAAATTTTCATACATATTTTGCTTTCGGGGTGCAATTTCGCTTTAAACATCACAATTTCCTGGACATTTGGACATGGAAGGACATTATCCTGGCTATGTTTTAGGGCGTTATAGACAACTAATTCAAAAATTTAAGGGGTCATTAGAAAATTTATTTGATACGCAAGTTTTTTTGATAACTTGCAGAATCTAAAATAAATTCCGTTAGGAGGGGGAAATTTTTAAAAATACACCGGTCCAAAAAAATACCACCTGAAACCTTGAACTATATGAGCAAAGAAAAATATGGTTTCTAGGACTTTTAGACAAATAAGTAAGAAGTCCAATGTGAGAGATGATTTTCCTGGCTTTCAAAATGTATGGCCAATTTCAAAATTATTTGGAGTAACAGCTGTGAAACCGTGAGTTTCTGCCAAAAAATCAGGACTTCAATGGAAATCACACAAAAAATCATGTCTCCTGACTGGTGCAAGATATAACGTCCGGGAAAGTCGCGTTCAATTCCATTTTTCATGCAGTTTCATCCTACTTTTTTTTGTAACACGCCCAACGGACTTATTCGGTAGGGGTAGGATGGTACAGGTATATAGGTAACTATTTAAGAATTTAATAACAATGCACCATATACATAAGTATCGTTAATTAATAATCACCTATATGAAAGCTGAGACCATCTTCTCTATCCTCGCTGCGTTTCGTGCAAAGTTTGGCTGCGCAGCCAGGCATAATGTAGGTAACGTACTGATTCAACACCTTCACAGAGCACAGCACTATCACTTAAGGATGTCATAAATTAACAAATAATAAAATTAAATAAAATTTAAACCCCTTTACCTAAACCTACTCATACACGAAAAATAAAGCATCTAGTGCAAACCACAGAACTGGTATGAAAACAACTGCTTTTGTATAGTTAATAGTTTCTTATTTTAACTTCAATGCTTCGTTTTTAATGAGTGTTTCCAATAGTTTTTCTCACCCCATGATTTGGACACTAGTAGAAAGGGAAGTGTGCCGTTTTTTTTTGTTTACGCTCCCTCTATTATTTATCTGTGCTCGCTGCTTCTAATTGACAATTCATGTTTTAATTGAGGGGGATGTCACAGTCATGTGGAAATGGCTTTGCTATTAATTTATCGTTTGCGTTTAATTGCTCACATGTTTATATTTTTCCTCTTCTCAGTTTTTGACTTGTAACAATTCGATTTTATTAAAATGACTTTTCGTTAAAGGCCTTTGATTTATCTAAAATTAAGCACAATCTACGCCATTGATTCTATACGATATAGAAGTGAGGTGCTCCAAGATCCACCAGCCCTCGTTCTTTGGTATACGTTTGGGATAATTTTATGTTGTTGTGTGTTTCATGTCGTCAAGTTTGGAGCTCGGCCCTCCGTCACATCCACCGGATCCACCCCACCCCCCGCAGGGTAAGTCACCTGTTTACGCCCTTCGATGGAGGGAATCAGTGGTGGTTCACAATCTTTTTTTGGGTCAGAGATGAAATTTTTGTAAAATCCTTGTACATAAGGAGGCTTAAGATTTTACCTCCCACGAAAAATAAGTTGATTTTCACATTGCCAGCAGTCAGGGGCTGGGCAAAATACTTTGAAAATGTATTTTAAATACAAAGCCCAAAATACTTTCAAAAATGTATTTTAAATACTGAAATACAAATACTTTTTGGATTGTATTTTGAATAAAATACGAATACAATTTAAAATACTTTTCAAAAATTCGATTTCGACGGCAGATAGTGCGAAAAACACGAAAAATAAATAATTTAAAAATATCAGGTCCTTCAACAGACAAGTTGACAAAATGTAGCAGCGCAAGTTGTAC
Source organism: Corythucha ciliata (assembly GCA_038030265.1). Taxonomy (NCBI): domain Eukaryota; kingdom Metazoa; phylum Arthropoda; class Insecta; order Hemiptera; family Tingidae; genus Corythucha; species Corythucha ciliata. The sequence goes on from CM075941.1 coordinate 8,626,829, forward strand.
CGAACCGGCGAGCACTGGTGGATCGTGAGCTGAAAAGGAGGTGAGGTCACTGGTGGACCTATGTCGGGGCCCGGCGCGGAAATCTTCAAGAGGCCCCTAAAAGTCTCTAACTACATACATAAAATCTCTATTGGTAACCTCTAAGGCCTTTTCCTAATTTTAGCCATGACCTTTTCCATATATTGTAGGCAAATTACCGCTATTTCCACAGTCTATCCGCTAAACAGCGCTTATGACAAGTTTAAACTGCGAATTTCTCCATTTTAGCCGCGAACGAGTGCTTTTTGTCAACTTTAACGGCAAAATAGCGCTTTTCGTCGCAAATTAGCAACTGATTAGCGGGGTAATCCCCCCCCCACCACAATAAATTCATAAATATGCGCTTTTCCCCAACTTTAGCAGCAAAGTAGATTTGGTATCCTGTGAATCAGCGATGTTTCTTCAACTTTCCTCGAGTTGGCCTTTTCCACAATTTTAGCTGCGAATTAGCGATTTTTTCTAGCGGTTTACTCAGTATGAGCTGAAAATTACTCAATATTAGCCGTAAAATTCTCGAAATGTTTACCACAAATTAGCATTTTTAGTTCACCGTAACCATACATTGCGGAATAGCGATTTCGTCTCAGTTTTAGCCGCGAAATTGAAAGTTTTTCACTCATAGCCATAAATTAGCGCTTTTTCTCAATTTTACCCTCAAAGTCTCCCGAGGAAGTCGCGAATTAACGTATTTCCAATTTTTGACGCAAATTTAAATTAGTCACAATTTTAGCCGTAAATTAGCGCTTTTTCGTAATTTTAGCAGTGCAGTAGCTATTTCTAGCCCGTGTATTAGCGAATTTTGTTCATTTTAGCCACGAATTGGCGTTTTCCGATATTTTTACTGCAAATCGGCAAATCTTCCATTTTTGACAGTGAATTAGCACTTTTTGTTGCTATTTAGGCTGATAATTAACTTTTCTCTTTATTCTAGCCAGAACAATTACTGATTTTCTCTATATTAGCCGCAAATTGGCACCGCATTAGTAATTTTTTTCAATTTTAATTATATGTAGAATAGGGCTTCAGTTCTAGCCGTGAATCAGTGTTTTTTCTTTTACTTATAACCATGAATTTGCCGTTTACCTCAATTTTAGCCACAAAGTTGTTGTCAGAAGGCGGAATTGGAAATTCCAACACACTTTATCCGCGATTATTTTCCTCAATTTTAGCCGGGAATTCGCGTTTTTTTTGTTGTTGTTGTTTTTTTTTTTTTAAGTTTAGCGGCTTTGAAGCGTTTCTAACCTGTGAATTCGCGAATAACCTTAATTTTTCAGCCACGAATTCGTGATTTCCTCATATTTTAGCCGGGAATAACACTTTTTCCCAATTTGAGCTGAAAACGAGAGTTTTTATTTATTTATGACAGGCTAATTATAGTGAATTTTTCAATATTAGCTGTTTTTTTTTGTTTTTTTTACACTTCAGTCCCACGTTGGCATTTTTCACTCAATTTTTGCTGTGGATTAGCGTTTATTGTTTAGTTTTAGCCTCGAACAGAAGCTACGCATTTGCATTTTGTCAATTTTTCAAGGTTTTGTGACTTTGTGGGTCGCGCTCTCTTTTTCGGTATACAAAATAACGGCCAATGAAAAATTTAGAGATCTTTTTTATAACGACAATGAAAAATTGGGAAAATACGAACTCGCGATCAAACTGACTTATGTTGTTTTTTTAACATAATATTTGTTATATTTAAAAATAAAAATAGAGGTTTGTTAGCTGTTGGCACGCTACAACTTTAACCAATTTTGGCCACGGGTTAGCGCTTTTAATCAATTTTAGCAGTGCAGTAGGGATTCTTTTGTTTGTTTGGCGATTTTCCTCCATTTTAGCCACGATTTGGCGTTTTCCTCATTTTCAGCTGCAGTTTAGCCATTTATTAGCAGCCAATTAGCACTTTTTTCTCAGTTTGAGGTGAAAATTAGTGTTTTTCTTAATGTTGGCCCCGCTAATTAATATTTTTGTCAATTCTAGCCGCGTAGTTTTTTTAGGTTTTAGCCCGTGTGAGCAATTTTTGTCTACGGATTAGCGCTGTTTCTCAGTTTGAGCCTCGATTCTTTCAGAAGCTATACAGATTTTCGTTTTCTCAATTTCAGCCGCGAATTATTGATTCTTCTTCATTTCAGCTGTGAAATAGAGTTTTCTGATAATTTTGCAGCGAATTAGCACATTATCTATTCTCTCTTTTTTTTTTTTATCAATAGGCGATTTTTCGCCAATTGAGTTGTGAATTTGCCATTTTGGTCCAGTTTAAACTTTAATTAGCGTTGCTTTTCGCAATAATTGCCACGAGTTTCGTTTACTTGTACAGCTTTGTGTACCTGTATAGGCTAGGGCTCTGTATGCTCCATTTTTGTGCCAAGTTTCCATCCGCTAGCATCATTTTTGCGGCAGTTGTGCTAACAAGGAATTCGGAACTTCTACCTCCCACCACGACTAACCTTCCCTCTCCACTTTTTCGAAAAATTTAAACGTCAATCGAAGGCTGTTATTGCACCGGGTTTCGTGCTAAATATGGTGTCACTAAGTTAGGTTATACTGGTGTATGGTGGCGAAGAAGTGGAAACTAAAGAACGTTGAAATTAAAAGTATTTGTATTTGTATTTGTATTTTCGTTGAGTGTGAAATACAAAATACTTTTGAAAATGTATTTTAAATACAGAATACAAATACTTTTCCAAAAGTATTTAAATACAATTACAAAATACGTATTTTGTATTTAAAATACAAAGTATTTTAAATACTCAAGTATCTTGCCCACCCCTGCCTGCAGTGCTGTTAGGCATTGTGCACAATACATGCGCTCAGCCTTATAGGTAATGTGCACAATGCCTAGGCAAAGTGGGAAACGATTATTCTTTCGCCCGTATTTCCCACCATTGCCTGATTTCGTCAGGCATTGTGAACAATGCCTCGATTTCCCACTTTGCTGGTATTAACATATCAATTTGAACTAGAATAACAAAAACTGCATTACCTCCGTATCTCACATTGATGTACATTTCAATGACGTACGATTGAATTCAAATTCTTGAAAATTCCTTCCAGGCACTTTATATGCAAAATTACTCATTCCGCAGATCATGTGTATGTTTTTTCATAATTTCGTTCCAAAAAACTTGAAAGCTTTTTTCCAAATAAAAATGGCTGCGCTGCTATAACTGTTGCATTGAGAAAGCCCCGAATGAAAAATATTGTAAGGGTTGATGAGCGTGATACCATTTTGCGAGTTGGCAAAGAGCTTGAGATTCAAAGTTGTTAGAAAATGAAATAATGTATTCCTGTACTGGAGAGGTAAATCAGGGACACCCTCCGTTATATGCATCTGCAGACACCTTCACAATCATAGAGTCTGAAGTGCTTGCATGCGTTTTTATTTTCCTTCTTCTTCTTCGCTGACAGTATGACAAGGTGCGAGATAAAAAGTGCGAATGGGGAAACGTGCTTGTTTTAAAATACACGGAAACTGAACGTTACTCTCTCTCTCTCTCGGCTTGATGAACGGTGTACGTATTCCCAGTTATAGTTGGCTCGTTGGTATCGTCGCATATGGGAAGAAAAGGCGAGAAAACATCCCCTCGTCTTTCCCATTTTTTTTTATTTTATATAATGGCTTTATCTTTGCTCTCGCACGGGCAATTTTCCACTATTTTAAGTGCGTCCGTTCCTCAGATTCACAACCCCCGTCCTATTCGGCCTCACACCCGACTATTTGTTAAATGAGGCTCAAACGGTTAATCAATTATCCGAAGAACCTTCTTCACCCCCCCCCCCACCACCACCACCGTCTTTCAACTTAAGAGAAAAAAAAAAAGAAGATAAATTCAACATGAAAAGAAGTCCAAGAACTACATTGAAGCCTTTTACCAAAAAAACCAATTATCAGATTCTGATGGGGAGGGGGTGAAAAAGAGGCTGCCGCTTCAGAACTTAATAGCTTAGAAGATCAAGCCTCTCGCAATCCGCTGGGTTTATCTCGTTTTCTACAAAGTGGTAAATACTCTTCTTTCTTTGCCTTCTCCTTTTCACTCAAAGCACTTTAGTAATTTTTTGTAACATTTTTGGTAGACCTAAATACAGTAGGGGTTTAAAATTGAATCTATATTGAGTCAACTATTAACCCCCTCCCTCTCCCTTACAAACAATAAGGTAGCGACGGACTTTAATATTTTTCATGAACCATCTACTCCAGCTTGGATATAGATGAATGGAGTGGAAAGGGGAATTCTTACGGTTTTTTTTAATACTTCAGTATGGTCTGGATCAAAACCGTAACAGTGGATGGAACCTCACCACGTGAAACTTAAGAAGAGGGTGTCAACGAGTTGACAGGCTACCCCCTCCCCACACAACACCTAATCCTGAAATGCTGTGTCACATCACTTTTTTTTTTTTTTTAAATGACAGCAGGATGTAAAATACTAAAAGGAGAGGGATTTACTGGTTAAAAGAGAGCTTGTGACGTGTGTAGACTAATCTTTTTTTTTTTTTTTTTTTTGAACACGGCTTAAACTTGTCAAAAGTTTGTTTTTATGCTAAAAAACTGAGACACCCTAATTCTCCGGTCTTCCTTAAAAAAAAAACAAAACAAAAAAAAAAACTTGGAGCTTTTAAACAAACAACTAATTATTGAAGAAAAATCTCTTCAAGAACTTAATCATCTCTTAAAAGCTTCGTAGACAACTGTAACCAGCAAAAGAGCTAACGAGCCTCATCTCAAATTGTACCACTTTTTATTGCTTTGCCAGCGCAATTACTTCGTTCCCTCGCGCTTACGCAAACTTTTTTAGTTGGAAAACTTGGGCTTTGGTGCAAAAGATTTAAAGAAAAAAAAAAAAAAAAACTTGACAATTAATTAGTTTGGACTGGTAAAAAGATTCTTAGCGGATTTTTCCTCTTGTACCTTAAGGGTGGGGTTCTTGGGGGGGGGGGGGGCATTCAACAAAGTATTTTATTAGAAAACGGTTCTTCAAACTACGCTTTTCACCCCAATATACCCTCCCGAAATCCTTCTTTACTTTCATCATGAAATTTTCTAGCTAAATCAGCTAAAATGCAAAGTTTAAAAAGAGTTTTTGTTGTGAAAAAAAAAGAAAAAAAAGTTGCTTGCCTCATTCAGAGCTAATAGGACAGGAGATAATTTAAAACCACAGTGTTTTCTAAATGGAAGTATAAAGTAAAAAGGTGAGTTTTCAACATCAATGCGTCTAAAACTTGAATATCATGGGTTTTGGTAAGGGGGAAGAGGGGATGTACAGAGTGCTAACGAGAAAGCTTTGGGTAGTATACTCTTATGTATTCAATAACCCTTTTAATTTTTTCGCCGAAATTTAGTGACCAAGTTTAAAAAATGAAGCTTTGAACTTTTTGCTTCCATTTGAGCATATTCAATACGCAGGTGTTGCCGGCAAAGTGGAAAATCCAGGCATTGTGGGACAGTGGAGGTTCCAAGGGAAGGGCTGTGTTAATATTAACCCATTAACGCCCAACGTTGCGCATACGCAACATTAATTTTTATTTTTTCCTGTTCGATTTAAGAGGACGAATTCGTTCCGAAAAAGGCTCATAGTGATAGACTTGGGTGTGTTCTCGGTTACAAAAATCATGGAAGTAATCCATAACTCGAATAAACATTTTTAACAATTTTTGAAAAACATAATTTTCTGGCCTCCCTGCACCCGCCAAGTGAATTTCATTTCTCGAGCTCAGAAAAATTCTTATTTCGGGCCAAATTCTTTCCTGAACATCAATTTCGGAGGCATGCCTATGAACATGCGTGTACATTGCACTCGGTTTCTCATTACTTGTTGTGCAAATCAGTCGAAAAACTTAATGTTGCGTTCACGCAACGTTGGGCGTCTGCGTGGTCAGATCTTTTTCCCCTCCTAGTGAAACTTCTTAAATCATCAGGTTGAAAGTTATCAAACCTTTGATAAAAGGAAGTTTCTCCTGAACATATCTGAGTTCCTGAGCACGTTTTCTCGCCATTTTAGAGTTTTGTAACGTAAGTTTTAAACTTTATTCAAGGTAAGTTTGTGCTGTACGGTACAATAAAAATTTCGTCGTCAATGTTCTCACAAATCATGAACACGTTCACCCCCCCTCCCTCCGAAGACCACCCAACGGTTTAGCGGGAAGCAAAAAAAGAGACTCCCGATCGAGCAACCCAACATGCTTTTCAGATGTACAGTACGGGGATGAGTTGGGTAGATCTACACGACAAAGGAATCGCCAAGTACCGTATCCGCGTGAGAGGAAAAAAATGATGCTGGCCATTGTTTGTGAACGCTATCGATAGTGCTGTCGTAAATGCTTGGAAGCGTCTCAATTTGACTCAGCGCAAACCAATATCGCAATTTGATTTTCGCTCTGTGATTGTAAATTAAATGACAACTGAAGGGCGAAGAACCTCGAATGATGTTCCCGAAGGCAGGAGCACGAGCACCCATGCACCTCGGTCGGCCATCAATAGCTGCTCTTCCAGATGAAGTGCGTTTGGATAATATTGGACACATAATTCAAAAACGGACAGCAGAAGATGTCGGCTGTGCAAAAAAATGTCAAGTTTGGCTCAACTCCGATTTTTTGTTGTTCAAAATTCCACGAATAATCAATTTTTACTAGTCTTTCTTTGCAGTGCACCAAAAGAAATAGTTGAATATTACTAAAATATATGCTGTTCAGTTAGTTCTACGTTTTTTAGTATTGTATTACTTCATTCCTTCGTTTTTCGCTCAATAATGCAAAAATTTGGACTCCTAAAACGTGATTCCGTCAGCAGTGACTGACTAATACTATTCGTTTTCACTCCATATCCTCCCTCCCCTACACACGTGTTTTTTAATATCCGTATTCATTTAATTAAGTTGAATAAAGCCTACTAACAGGTCTCAAATTCTTCAAACAGCCAACAAGACTTCCAAGGCGCCCAACGTTGCGTCAACCAACGTTTTATAACTACAGTTGCTCTCAAAAAAACCTTAAAATTTGCGATCAATTATGCTTATTTATGGTCAATAGAGATGCCGTCCAAATTTTGGTTGTTGTGGGCGTTAATGGGTTAAATTGACACATGATCCGTGGGGGGGGGGGGTAATAGTTGTTTGGATTTAAAATAAAAGAAAGTAAAATTTCGTTAAACGTCTCCGGCATTTCTTTTATAATAAAACATGATGCCAGGTGAAAATGGCGGAAACCTACTAGAGCCGAGCAGAGGCTTGACTCCAATTTCAGCTGTGCATGACATTTCTGCGTATCGACCAAATGCTGCTTCGCTCCGGGGTAATATCGACGTCAGTAATCTGAATTGGGAGAAATGGTCTACGAGATGGCAACGATACAGGATCGCAACATTCCTAAATGTTATGCCCGAAAGTTACCAAGAAAATCAACTTCTGCTGGCCCTTGGTGACGACTCAGAAGAATTGTACTTACGTTTCGGTTTGAACGAAGAAGAAAAAGAAAATTACAAGATGGTTTTGGAAAAGTTCCCTCGTCACTTCGCGAAGAAAACAAATCTCGTTTTCGAAAGAACAACATTTTTATCATATTAAGTGTAGTAGTAAGTGTGGCAACACTTATCACAGTGGTAAAGAACGCCCGGCGACAAAAGCTCGGTGTTTTAAATGCAATTTGATTGGTCATTTCTTCTCAGTTTGTCAAACAAAACAAGTAAACCACGTTTCTGACAATCAAACTGAGGATTTTCGCGAAAAATCACATTATAATCTGGGGCTGATTCAAATAAGTTCCATCAAAACAAATAGAAATCAGAACTGGGAGAGGTAGACTTGACTATTGGTTCCAAAATCCTGAAGTTTCAAATTGACACGGGAGCGGATGTGTCAATTATTTCAGAAAATGATTTCAACAACTTGTTCCAGTGAAATTATAGCCTGGAAAAGTGAAATTCACTTTCCTTGGCCCCGGGGAAAATGTACTAAACATAGCGGGTTCGCGAAAAATCAATCTTATGATCTGGGGCTGATTGAAATAAGTTCCATCAAAACAAATAGAAATCAGAACTGGGAGGTAGACTTGACTATTGGTTCCAAAATCCTGAAGTTTCAAATTGACACGGGAGCGGATGTGTCAATTATTTCAGAAAATGATTTCAACAACTTGTTCCAGTGAAATTATAGCCTGGAAAAGTGAAATTCCACTTTCCTTGGCCCCGGGGAAAATGTACTAAACATAGCGGGAAAATTCGCTGTAGATATAGCTCTCAAAAAGAAAAAAAAAATAAGAGACTACATTTATGTGTTGAGAGATTGTCAACAACCATTACTAGGTCTTTTAGGGCGAATTGACTCTGTTGCGTGAAATACACCCAGTGAATATTATAAATCGCTGTTTCCTAAACTTTTTAGTGTGATCGGTGTGATGAATTACTCTTATTCAATTAAAATTGAAAGAGGGCTGCAAACTCCACGCTATTAGTGCTCCTCGTAGGCTCCCAATCCAGCTAAGGAGCCAAACGGAAAAATGGCTTAAAACAATGGAAGAAAACGGGATTATTGCTCCAATCGAAGAACCTACTGACTGAGTAGCTGGAATGGTCGTGGTCCCAAAACCACGAGGTCCGAATATGTGTTGATTATTCGTACTTAAATCAAGCAATAAAAAGAGAGCGCGTGATTCTCCATGGAGTAGATGACATTTTGCATCAACTCTATGGTGCAAAGATATTTTCAAAAATAGACTGTCAAAGTGGTTATTTTCAGATCAGACTAGACGAAAATTCTTTCAAGCTAACATCTTTTTCAACTCCATACGGGAGTTTTGTTTTCAAGAGATTGCCGATGGGGATCTCTAGCGCACCAGAATTTTATCACAGGACCATGACCAGTATTCTCAAGGGAATCCCAGGTGTTCTAACCCTCTTAGATGATACATTGATATTTGGAAAAAATAAAGAAGAGCCCGATGGAAGATTACCCAACCAGACTAGCTGAAGAAGGGGTCACATTCTTGGGGATACATCTTGACCGTAAATTGAATTGGTCCACTCATATCAATTATCTCGTTTCCAAATCTGAAAAATACGTTAACATAATGCAGATGCTATGCCATTCACGTTGGGGAGCCGACCCGCTATGATGATGACCTTTTATAGAGCCACAGTTCGATCAATATTTGATTATGGAGCAGTGTTCTACGCCCAAGCAGCAGATGTCCATCTGCGCAAACTGGACATTATTCAAAATAAATGTATACGTTTGTGCCTGGGCTATTTGAAATCAACACCCATTGACGTTATGTTAAGAGAAGCGGGGGAGTATTCTCTCCAGACCAGAAGGGCTATCGCAGCCGACAGAATGCTTCTAAAAATAAAAGGAATGTACCCACAACTTTTACGCCACATCTCCAGTCTGAATCTCTTCAATTTAACTGGCAAATACTGGGTGAAAAAGAAGTCACCGTTGTTGACAAGTAGCTTCACGAGGATTCACCATTTGATGCAACATGTCCTTTCACATTCTGTCCTGCCTATATTTAACCTGCCCGGCCCAATTTATTCCTCGTTTCTCGAAGGCACCGGTGCCACAGTCAAGTCTTTGCCAGATACTTTTTCGGAGAGCACCCTAAATAGTAATCGGATTTCGTCGATGTTCCCGGACTACTATAGTTTATTTACAGACGGGTCTAAATCACAATCAGGAGTCGGCTGCGCCGTACATGATCCAGCTAAGCAATCAGTGCGACAATTTATTTTGCATCCGGTTACATCGGTATTCACTGCAGAATTGGTCACCGTTTGTGAGGCTATTAATTACTTCAACGACATTAATCACGATAAACTTCTCATCTTGTGGTGTTGTCAATTGCCTTCGAGATACTAAAGTCTCCCCAATTTTCTGAGACCAAATTTCGTGGATTTGGCGTGCCGGAAACTAATTTTGCAGGGCTGCAACCCATTAAAACGAGTTCATTTTACAGAAAATTCCAAATATGAAATTTTGCAGTGTACTGGCCCGCATTTCAAAGAGAGCCGAGTCACCATTCAGAAGGGAGAGGGGGAAACAAAAGGCTCAGAGATGAAAAATATGGATTTGTATAGGTTTTAACCGCTGATTAGCGGCAAATGTTGAGAGCGCAAGCGCTCTTTTGCCGCTTAAATTAGGAAAAATTACCAATTCTCGATATCTGAACACGTATACATAGTGGACAAAACAATCCGCTAATGCGGTGCTAAAATTGAGAAGGCGCTAGGATTGCCAGATAGCCGAGGCTCTTCGCCTGGAGATATGTGTAATACTCGTACAGATTACATCATTGTATATACAAATACTTTTATGCAGGGGCGTAGGAACGGGGGGGAGGGGGAGCTACAAGTATAAGAGCGAAGGGGCACTAGTATACCAACGCTCTAAAGAGCCCCATAAAATCTCCAAAAATGAGCGTTTCTCGTTGAATTTAGGTTTAGCACATTTTCTCGACTTCAAGCAGCTCGAAAAGGTCCACGTGCGTCCAGCTGCTTCCGCTTGGACTTCAGACCCCACGCAGTAGCTTACCGTGGTATGGGCGAGGGGGGCGGACCGCCCCGGGCCCCCTGTCAGAAGGGGCCCCCGAGAAGCTTAAATACGGAAATGTGAGGATTTGTAGGTTATCCATGGATATATTACCCTGTTCAAGATAAAAATAACCCCGATTCGTATGGTTTTTAAGGGGAGTTGCACATGTGTTTCCTCGACCCCCCTCCATTCATACCTCGCCAACTCCGCGTTACGGAAATTACCGCCGTATTTCTGCACCAATCGTGGACTTCAAGGGCTCATTTAAATCTTCAGAAAATTCCGCACAAGCGTACGATCTTCCTTTTTCATATTTCATCCCTAAAATAACTGTAAAACGCACACAAACTTTTACCTTGAAAATTCACACTCTTTCGACGACTTATTTAGGAAAGCAAGATCGTACGCTTGTGCGGAAATTTCTGAAGATTTAAATGAGCCCTTGAAGTCCACGATTGGTGCAGAAATACGGCGGTAATTTCCGTAACGCGGAGTAGGCGAGGTATGAAGGAGGGGGGTCGAGGAAACACATGTACAACTCCCCCTTAATGTTTTTATTAACGTGAAAGGCGAAAACAAACAGATCCGATAAGATATTCTTATCTTGAACATGGTATAGGTGCATTTATGTGAAGAGATAACTTGCTGACGCGGCAAAAAATCGAAAAAAAAAACGCTAATACTCGTCGCGATAACTGCGAAAAAGCGCTGAGTCGTGGTCTCACGAAGCAACTTCGCAATAAATCGCTGATTCGCGGTGCAAATCAATGCAAAAGTGTTGTTTTTGGACCAAACCCCGAGGTTAAAATTGAAAAAACACGCTATTAATATTGACAAAAAAAAGACACTTTCAGGTTAAAATTTGGCAAAAATAGCAAATTCACAACTGAAACTGCGAAAAATCGCCCATTCGTGTATAAAAAAAGGGAATAGATGCTAATTCGCCGCAAAATTAGCAGAAAACGCTATTTCACTGCTGAAATTATGAAAAATCGCTAATTTTCAATTTGCGGATATAAAGTTGTGGAAAAATGTTAATTCGCGAATGCAAATGATCCCACCCTAGGGCAAATTCCTAACTATGCCACTGCGTTTATGGTTTGTGATGGGAGGGGGGTACTTATGTACATGTCGACACCCAACGCCATGTATTTATGTAGATATCGAAGCCCAAAGGGCCAATCTAGAACCTGTTCTAATCTGTAATCTTTTATAAGAAGATAAAATTTGAAATTCTCGTTAAAATGGAAGGGGGATACCCAGTGGCGTAGATAGGAATTTTTTTCAGGGGGGGGGGGGTCAGATTGAAATCTTATAGGGTGTGGGGAGGGGGGGGGGTAATTTCACATTTTAGTCATCAATCCACCAAGCCAGCACACTCTTGAATCTGGACATCTTGCTGGCCTCATCATAGCCTCAACTCCCAGTTAAGGGCGATTTTTGGACTCTACCCGAAAATTAGCGCTTTTCTCAATTTTGGCCGAGTGTATCGTTCCTCACAATTTCAGCCGCAGATTACCGGTTTTGCCCCACCCACTCCCATAGCCATGAATTTGCGCATTTTCTCAACTCTAGCAACAAAGTATCGACTTTATCCGGTGAACAGTGTTTCCTGATTATATTCGAGTTTTGGCGTTTTCATCAATTTTAGCAGCATATTACCGATTCTTTAAATTGTTTACCAGTGGAGTAGTACTTTTCTCAGTTTCAGCTGGAAATTAACGTTTTTCTCAAGTGTTTTCCTCAATAATAGCCACAAAATAGGAGGACTTTTCACGAATTAGGATTTTTTTGATTCACCATACGCAATGCATTCCATTTTTAGCCGCGAATTAGCAATTTTCTCAATTTTTAGGCTTAAAATTAACCTTTCTCTTAATTTTGACCAGGCTGATTATTTTATTTTCTAAATCTTACCCACAAATTAGCGGTTTTTCACATTTTACCGGTTTACTTATAACCGGGTTTTACTTATAACCGTGCATGAATTTGCGGTTTTTCTGAATTTTAGCCACAAAGTTGCCTTCAGATTAAGGCGCGTATTTAAATTAAAAATTTCACCACACTTTATACGAGAATTAGTGATGTTCCTGCATTATAGTAGTGAATTTTCGCTTTTTCTAAATTTTAGCAGCGTGGTAGCGTCTCCAACCCTTGCATTACCTACCGAGTTTTGTCAATTTTTGCCAATAATCGGCGTTTGACTCAATTAAAGCTGCAAATTAGCAATTTTTCAATTTTTAACTGAGAATTAGCACTTTTCCCCAATTTGAACTAAAAATTAAAGTTTTTCTTAATTTTAGCTGCGCTAATTGGTGATTTTTTCATTTTTGCTGCGAATTAGTAATTTTCTTCATTTTGTATCCGCGAATTAACGTTCTCATAACTTTATATCTGCAAATTGCAAATTATCGATTTTTCCCAATTTCAGCTGTGAAATAGCGTTTTATGCAAATTTTGCGGTCATTCAGCATCCTATTCCCTTTTTCATACGCGAATGGGCGATTTTACGCCATTTCAGTTGTGAATTTGCCATTTTTGTCCAATTTTAACCTGAAAGCGTCTTTTATTTGTCAGTATTATAGCGTGTTTTCTCAACTGTAACCGCGGGGTTTGCCCAAATACAACACTGTTGCGTTGATTTTCGCAATTTATTCGCAGAATGACTTCCATGTACCGCAAATCAGCCATTTTTGTCTTTATTTTAGTCTGGAAGTTTCATCGCGAGACCACGAGTCTGCGCTTTTTAGCAGCTGTAGCCACGAATATTACTGATTTTTGTCTGATAGACAAGAACCCCCCTCCCTCCGTACCACGGCACACCACTGCGTTGGGTCTGAAGTCCAAGGAAACAGCTCGACGTACTCGAACCTTTTCGGGCTGTTTCAAGTCCAGAAAATCTGCCAAACCAAACTTCAACGTGAAACGCTCATGGAGATTTTTTGGGGCTCTTCGTTATGGTACTCGTGCTCCTTCGTTCGTAGACTTTTGGCTCGGGGGGGGGGGGACCTATCCCACATGTCCCCCCCGTACCACGCCCATGGGGATACCAACCCAGAGCAACATTTCAAAATCTGCAACAGTAACCGAGAAAAGTGGCTGATCCGTGTATATGAATACATCACTTTGCTGCCAAAAGGGATAAATAGTGCCAATTCGCTGCTAAAATAGAAAAAAATCGTCAATTCTCTACCAAAATAGCGAAAAATCGCTAATTCGCGAATAAAATAAAGAAAAAGCGCTAATTTGGGGCTGAAATTTAAAAAAAACGCGCTAATTTGCGTCTAAGATTAACGTAAATGCCCCAGCATGGGCGTAGCCAGAGAGGGGCAGGCATGGGCAGTTGCCCTCCCCCAGAATCAAAAGTGAAGACTTTAGTGGGGCAGCGGCCCACCCCTAGATACCATAGAAACGTACAAATCCTTCACGGTCGCCGCCACATTTGACGTTCACTAAAAAAGATCACTTCTCGACTTTCACTTACTAAAAAAAAAACAAAAACAACAACTTCGAGGATTTTTGCGCCCTAAAAATACAATTTTCGTAGATTTGACTCAACCAAAAAGCAAATTTCTCATAATTAACATTGAAACCCCAAAAAACATTTTTGCGCGTTTGGCTCACGTATGACTCAGCGAGTAGTCTATCCATTGAATCAGCCTCGTCTCCACCCCAAAGTGCCCTAGAGTTGCCACAATACACTCCCTATGTACCCTATGAAAAGCCCCTTCAATATCCAAAAAAAGAGCCAACGCGTACTCTTTCTGGGCCACCGACCCCTCCACCCTTCCCAGTAAGTCGTGGAGGGCCGAGTCGGTCGACTTGACCGCCGTGTACGCATGCTGGTTCTGGTGGATCACTCCCCCAGTAACCAATGATTCCCTCATGTATAATTCAATTATCCTTTCCATCAGTCTTAAAAGCACACTGCTTACACTAATAGGCCTAAAATCCTCCGCTTTGGCATGCTTCCCGCCACCTTTAGGAATAAAAACAACTCTCACCCGTTTCCAGGCAGTGGGTACTTTCCTGGCTGCCAGGCACCTGACGAAGAGTCGTCTTATCCTTTCCTGAAGCCTCCCCCCGGCATGCTGGATGGCGCACGGGTGTATTCCGTCCAATCCTGCTGCCTTGTAGGGTCCCATGGAGCTGAGTGCCCAGTTGAATCGCTCCCTTGAGATCACCACGTCGCATCACTGGCACTCCTCTTTGTCCTCAGTTCCACCCCTAAGTGTCACGACCTCCTCGCTCCTGCACCCTGGAAAGTGAGTATTTAGTAAGTGTGTCGCGATACCTAATCCATCAACCACCGAACCGCCGTTCGGAAGCGTTAGTGGTCCTACATTACCATTCGGTTTTGACCGTACAATACGAACGAGTCTCGCCGCCTCTCCTGTCTCCTCAATTTCTTCGCAATAGGTCCTCCATGTATATTTCTTGGCGCGGTGAATTCCAGTCCTAGCCGTGGGGTTGGCCTCGCAGTCCTCTTCGTTCCTTGTTGCCTTCGCGGTTTCCGCGGGCGCTCTGGTCGTCCTTTTGAACAAGCGGAGCCCTAGGCCTCACCAAGGGGATTTTTAGGGCTTCCTCCTTCGCTCTGGGCAGGCCACCTGAAACGCTTCTGTTAGTATTTCCCTTACCTCTCTTTCCTCTTCGTCAATGGATAACCTCCCGCTCGAACCTTTCCCAGGCCGGTATGTCTGGGGTTTCGTCCGGGTTCCACTTTGTCTCCTACTGTGAACATAATAGGTCGGTGGTCCGACGTTATCACCCCCTCTTGCACCCTCCAGTTACTAATTAGCCTACCCATACTCCCCAGGCTCAGGGTCACGTCAATGACCTCTTGCCTGTTCCTAACTACAAAGGTGGGCTCATCCCTCCTATTCTCCACAAAAAGACCGATTCTTACCAAATCCTCCATTAGCTGCTCCCCCGGTCGGTTTACGTTCGACGACCCCCACGCTAGGTGGTGGGCATTCGCGTCAGCTCCGACCACTAGCAGCTTCCCTGCTACAGTCCGGCAGTGGGAGCAGAGATTCTCAAGCTCTGCTGGTACGCCACCCTCCTCCATCGCTCTGTACCACGACGCCACGACGACCTCCTTGACCTCTTGATTTCGCAGGGTTGCCCTGAAACTGACCGCAATGAGATCCCTGGTTCCGAAGGGGCGTAACTGTATCGGGTTAAAATTCGCCAACACAGCCACACATGCTCTCGGAGCCAGGTCTCCCTCAGTATAAAAAATCTTATAATCCTTATTTCTAAGATAACACACCCTTTTCTTTGAGACATACGGCTCCTGGAACAGGCCCACCTCAAAACTTAGTCCCTACTCATCAGGACCGCTACATCCGCAGCCGCGGTCCTACTGTGCTTCAAGTTTGCCTGGACGCACCTCACTTCGGCGAGCCCAGCAACAGGTCCTCCTCCAACTCATCGACGGTGAGGATTTTCCTCCCCCTCCCCTCGTTGCTGTGTCGCTATCTTCCCCTCCGCTCCCTCAGCTGGCCTTGGAGTTCCTACCGGGTGCACTTCCATATCTGACCCCTCGCTGTCCATTGCACCCATCCACCTGTTAGGCAGAACTCTAAACCTGACTTTAAAGAGTTCAATACCCACCATGGGCTCCTTCTTAATTTCCTCAGCGTACCTCGAAGGTGATTTGCACCCTCTCACCCGTGGGGTCTTGCTCAAAACCCACCATCTTCCACTCCTCGAACGAAAATCCCCTCTTCCAGTTGGTGAGCTCCATATGGGTGATCACGGTCTCCTTGGACATCACTAAGCCCGATACCATCACCCTTATTCGGCTAGGAATCGGTAGGTCCGGTAGCCTACAAATCACCAAATTCCGGGGTTTTCCCTCCTCCTGCAAAAGTTCGCGTGCAGGGGGTTGAAAACCGTGAGAACCCTTTCATTGATTCGTCTGAATTTTCGGATTCTCCGTATGTAGAAACCACAAAAGAGTAAGTTTCTGCCTCAAGGAACTATCGGTGGAAATCTTCCTGGACATAATGGGTGCCTTTGACAACACCTCTATACCCTCAGATATTGAAGCTGCAGGACGGCCGTGGCATCTGCGACACAATTGGCAGGTGGTTGAGGGTGCTGCTTGAAAGCAGAACAGTTACCACCACGCTCCTTGGGGAATCCCTGGAGGTGGCTATAGAGAAGGGGTTCCCACAGGGGGGAGGAGGTTGTCACCCCGAATGGGGGGCATGGTGGCCAATTCCTTATTGGTGCGGTTGGCTGATAACGGGTTTCATGTCCAGGGATACGCAGATGACATTGTCGACGTCATTAGAAGGCGATATGTCGGGGTGGTATCGGACTTGACTCAGTCAGCATTGAATATAGTGAAGGACCAACCTAGTGGCCTTCACTAGAAAGAGGAATTTTGGGGGACTTTAAAGAACCCCGGTTCTACGATACCAGGCTATCTCTTCGAAGGGAAGTGCAGTATCTGGGGGTAACCCTGGACTCCACGCTCACCTGGAACAAGCACCTGGGCAGGGTTGCCAACAGGGGTCAAATGCTGCTTATGAGGACGAAAAATGCCTGCGGCAAAACGCGGGGACTGAGGCCACAAATGGTCCTATGGCTGCATACGGCGATAGTCAGACCCTCACTGACGTATTGCTCAGTGGTCTGGTGGCACAAAGCGGAACAAGTGGGGGGCAAAAATACCCTCACTAGAGTTCAGAGACTGGCGTGCCTGATGGTCACTGGGGCTATGCATTACACTCCTTCTGCAACGATGGAGATACTGACGGGACTCCCTCCCGTCGATATCTTCATCAAGGGGGCGGCGGCAATGTCGGCCCTGAAGCATAAACGGAGTTTTTTATGGGGGGGGGGGGCTTAATTCCAGGAGGACCCACACTGGGATCCTGGACACGGTTCGGGACCCAGTGCTGGGCATGATACTGGCCATCATGCCCAGAACCCTCGGTGAACGCTGTCCCTTCACCGGCCGACTTGTGTACGGGGAGGGGCAGGCGGTGAAAAGAAATCACATGGAGAGATTGTGGTTTACAGACGGCTCTAAAGCGAATAACGGGACTGGTGCGGGGATGTACGGAGTGGAACCCGAATGGAGGCTGTCTACACCTCTGGAAGTACACACCTTGTTCTTCCAAGCCGAAGTCTACGCAATCAAGGCCTGTGCTGCTGAGAATATCGTGCGTAGGGACGAGCAAAATGACCATATACGTATTCTCACGTGTAGTCAGGCTGCCATTAAGGCACTAACGGCTCCGATAGTGAGCTCCGGGCTTGTATCGGACTGCCGCCAAAGCCTTTGTCTACTGGCCCAGGATAACAAGGTAAGCCTTGAATGGGTACCGGGACACAAGGGTATCTGCGGGTACGAGCAGGCGGACTCCTTGGCCAGGGAGGGCTCGAATGGAGACTTCACTGGCCCGGAGCCGGTGCTCGGCGTCCCGCCATCGACCTTCAGGATGGCGATAGCCAAGTGGGTTAATGCCCAGGCGGCTATACGCTGACAGAGACTGGAGGGACATCAGCAGAGTAAGCGCATGGTCGAAGGACCGTGCAGGAGGCTTACGAGCAAACTGCTTCGACTTGGCCGGAGAGACCTCAGAACGGTGGTAGGCTTTATCACAGGATTCTGCCAGCTTCGTTATCACCTACACCGCATCGGGGTAACCACGGAGTCCCCGATGTGCAGACTGTGTGGGGAAGAAGACGAGACCGCCTGTCACATCGTGTTCGAATGTGAGGAGCTTGCGGGCCGCCGGCTCATCATCTTCGGGGCCGACTTACTAAACTCTAGCCGAGGACCTCCTAAACCTTATCAGAGGGAAGGGGATCCTGGACTAGGGGGGCACAATAATCCACCTAGGATTCCGTGCCCGGGGGGGGGGGGGCAACCCTCCTACCCGTGGGTGTTGTTTAAAAAAAAAAAAGTTTCTGCCGCCGATCAGATTTCCTAATAGGAGGGGCTTGGAAAATTGTGCTTCGCTCCGCTAAAAATGGATTGAACTTGACAGTCATTCACTGATTTAAAATAGCCGTAAACTATGGCTGTTCCCACCATAAAAACGTCTAAACTGACTGTAATCGCGCCCCAATGTGGTTAAACTGAAGATTGGCGCCTAGAAAATGGTTGAATTGACATTTGCGCCCTAAAAATTACCAAACCGGAAATTCCCGTTCTAAAATTAGCCAAACGGACTTCAAGCGCCCTAAAAATGGCTTAGCTGACGCTTCTTGCAGCCCTGAAATGACTAAATCAACCATTCACGCTCCAAAAATGACCAATACTGATTTTTCGCGCCTTTGGGTTGACGGACCGGAAAATCTGAATCTTGGAAAATCAGCCTGATCGATCTTCCTGCCTCCACCGAGATTTCTTTTTAAAAAGACGGGGTTTGCCCCACCTCATTCAGGCAGTGGAATGAATTAGCGAAAAGGGCCTACTAAGAGCTCCGTTGTACACTCCCATACGATGTGCAGGTTCTTGCCTAACTTCATTTCATTTCACACCGGATGTCTTCCCCCTTTTTTTTCCATAACTACAACACACCGGTCGTTTCACCGGCTATAAAAACGTCAGTGCTCGAGGGGTAAAGCTTCCGGCGCGAGTCTCCTCAAAGGACCCTAAAGCAGCTCGCTTTTTCATTATAATAGACTATATTTTACTTTTTAACTATATGCCTTCTCGTATAGTGAAACAGCTTAAGAGCGACTCATTTAGAATAATACTGGGAAAACAATCATTATATACTCCTATAGCCCTTTCATTTTTAACGGTGAGCAAGAACAATTTGACGGCATGCACACCACGTTTAATGTGAACCTCCTACCTGGTGATTGTACAAGCGTTGTGTTTAATTATGTTCATGTTGAACAAGAAAATTGAACGGTTTTTAATATAAAGCAAGTTGTCAGTTGCGTGGGCAATTACATATTGGGTGCGTGTATCGAGCAGACAGCAACACGTTATTTGAATTGGTTGGTTTTGAATTAACCATAAGGCGAGTAGGAGTAATAAAACAGCGCGGTACAATTTGGAGAAAAAAAAATCTGTTAGAAAAGTAAATCAAATTCGGCAGTTTTAAAATAGAAAATGAACTTTGCAAAGACTTCGTAAGAACAAAAATCATTAAGATAATGCGATTGTGAGGAGCTCGCAAAGTCTCTGTGGCGTCAAATAAGCATTACGAGACTCTATGGTAGAGGAAAGAGAAAGTCGGTGAAAAAAAAATATCATCTTGGCTCTTCGATGAATATAAATGTGTAAAATTGCATGAGGCAAAGTATGCATCTGGGAAACGTGGCATCTATACCCGATTATTGCCTCTCGACGTGTTTGGGTAATCCTGTTACAGTTCATGAATTTATTTTTCGGAAGAGCGGTTGTATAGCTGATGACATCATTTCCACCAATAATAAGGCAAATTTCTGAAAGAGATTCATATGATGAGGAGGAAGGGATCAAGTACATTAGCATTCGAATGGTTTATACTTCCGATGGGTGGGCACGAATTGAAGTTGATGGGTTTTAATTCGACCTGACGATTGGGATTAGTGGGAAGGAGGCCCCCGAAGGGAATTAAATAAACAAAACGAGTTGTGAAAATTAAATATAATTAAAAATCCAATGCTCTTCGCTTTTTATTCACAGTATAATTGAATTGTGACCTTAAAATGAGAAGCAATACGATCCAGAGTAAAACGAAGGAGCATTAGAAAAGTTGAAAAAAAAAAAAAACTATATCTCCCAGAGGATGAGAATTATTTTATAGAAAATTCCTCTGCTCGCAGGAAGTTTTGTAAGTAGATTCCCCAGGGATCAGCTTAGCAAACATTTTGCTTGCTACTATAGTTATAAAGAAGCTTACTCCTCCTATTTGAGATTTCATATTAATTTTAAGTAAGAAGCCGGAACTGTGAGAAGATGAGTTTGAATTATTTTGGCTTTTTGATGTCGACGAGACAAATACGTTTGGGACTTAGGGGCACACATTGATAAAAGTCCCACAATTTGAATAATGAAAGGTAAATTCATGGTTACCCATTTTTTCTGTCATTTCCTCGTGGGAATTTGTTATTTGCAAACATGTCCCGACTCAATGTCTAGCTAAACGCGCCCCAAAATGGCTCGTTCCTTCAAAATGGCTAAACTGAATATTTATGCCCTGAAAATTGGTACTAGGTAGGTACCTCTTTAAAAATAGCCAAAAAAGACTTCACGCGCACTAAATATGGCTAAGCTGACGATTCGTGGAGCCTTGAAAATGCCTGATAACAACAATGATTCCCACCCAGAAAATGTTTATTCGGCGTTCACGCTCTAAAAATGGCCAGACTCTAAGCGCAAAAAAAAAAAAAAAAAAAATATCTGAACCCCAAACTGACTTTACGAGCCCTAAAAATGTTTAACTGAGTGATTTGTGCCCTGAACGCGCACGAGTACATTATTCCCGCCCTGAAAATGGCAGAATCGACCAGTCTCGCGCCAAAAATGGCTCAACTGACTATTCTCGCCTAGGGTATGACGTCGTATTCGCACCCTATATTATGTGACAAATGACTACGCACCCCCTAAAATTGGCTAAACTGACTAGCCTAAGGCAGGGGCTTAGCCAGCCCATGATCAAGGGTTCGGGCAGCCAGCCAGCCACACGGATTCAGAGTTTGGGGGGGGGGGTCTTGAGAAAAAGTGCTCGTTCGCGGATGAAATCCACAAAAAGGACATTTTCCGGCTAGTATACTGAGCGAAAACACCCATTCACGGCTAGAATTAAGAAATAGCGCTGATTCACGTTGAACTTGAGAAATAAATCTGCTCATTGTTCGCGGTTGAAATTGAGAAAACACGCCGATTTGCGGTTTCGCGATCCAAAGTCCGGGCCGAAATTAAGAAAATGCGCTAACTCACGGTTTACAGTGCTCTTTTCACGGCTAAAATTGACAAAATAAATTGCTCTTTCTATGTAGAATTGAGAAAAAATCGCTCATTTGCCGCTAAAATTGAAGGAAAAAGGCCAATTCACGGCTAAAATTAAGAAATGGAGCTCATTCACGCAGGTAAAATTGAGAGAAGGCACCAGTTCCAGGGTTCTCAAACCAACATCTCGGCGAACATTGCGAAAAAGTGATAATTGACTGTTTTTATACATTTATATAGCAAGTTTGCGGGTACAATAGAGAAAGAGGGCGACTTAGCGCACACATTTTTCAAAAAGTTCTTATTTTCGGCAAAAATTAAGGCTCATTGAGGAAAACACCTATTTTAAGGTTCGCGATGCAACGTCCGGATCAAAATTAATGAAATTCGTTAGCATGAGTATTATGTGGACCTTTTCACAGCTGAAATTTGAAGGGGGGAATTGCTCAAGGCAGAATTGAGATTAAAGCACGAATTTGCGGCTAAAATTGAGGGAAAATGAATTGGCAAAATTGTCACAGTTTTTTGTTGATTATAGTGTAATTGTCGTGGCTAAAATTGAGAAATAGCGTTCATTCACAGATTACATTGAGGAAAAACTGATCTTTTGCGGCTGAAATTAACAGAACGCACCTATTCGCGGTTTATAGGCGATGCCCAGTGCTGGCCGTAAGTAGAATGCGTTATTTCACAGGTTTTTCAGACCTTTTTACGGTTAAAATGAAGAAATACGCTATAGTTCGAGGTAGAATTGAGAAAAAGCACTCAGTTTCACCTAAAATTAAAGAAAATCGTCAATTCGACGCTACAAATAGTGCTCATTCACGAGTTAAATGGGGGGGGGGGGATTCTGTGCAACTCCTCTTGAGGAAAAACTGGATCCACCACGCTGTGGGCAGATTCACTGGTGAAAATAACATGAACCATTGCCTTTTTGCAGGCTTCTAACAGGATCTGGAGGTTAGTATCGCGTCAATTCACGGTCATCAGAGACTAAATTTGCACAGAAACAGCCACTATCCATAAAAAAATTAATATCTGCTGGAAACCTGTCGTTTTTAGCCTTCTATTTCGGATTTTATGTCAAAAAATTGAAACTTCTCTCCCCCCCTCCTCACACACCCGAAAGTGATACTTTTGGAGCTAAACTTTAAATTTTAGACCTGAAACAGTAAACAAAGCTGGCAGATTCTCTCCCACCATAAGTCCATATGGCACAGCGGGCTGAACACGATTTGAGCTAACCCAAGCACACGAAATTGAGCGTTGAACCTTGCGAAAATGGGTTTTTTGTGCGAAAAATCAGCAAAATCGGTTTCCAAGTTAAGCCGACCCTCAAAATCGGTTTGTCAGCGACAAACGTCCGCGAATTTTTGATTTTTGGTGAAACCGATGTGCGAAAATGTGTTGTTTTTTAGTGAGAAAAATCCTCAAAATTGGTTTTATGGAGCGAAATATAATAAATTTGTGTTTCTGTTAATATAGGAAAATATTTTTGAAATTTTGGGGGTGGGCAGCTGATCCACGAAATCTGCGTTTTTGATTCTAGGGGAGTGGGCAACTGCCCACTCCTGCCCCCCGCTGGCTACGCCCATGAGCCAAGGCATGCAATTGGTGAAACTGCCTCTATGTGCCCTACAAATAGCTCAACTGACGATTCACGCTTTGAAAAGTACAATATGGATAAGATTCCTGTCTTGAAAATTGCAAAATCGACCATTTGCGCGACACAAAATGGCTAGACTGAGCCATTTCACGTGTTGAAAATGTTAAAACTGACAATGCATGCATTAAAAATAGCACAACTGACTATTAAGCCTTAAAAATGGCACGCTCGTACTATCAATTCACGAGATAGATAAATGGTCAAACTGAACATCCGTACCCTAAAGAGGCTGCAGACGATTCACGCCTTCAAAGGTGCTATTTTCACCAAAAAAAAAACTACCAAACATTGCCTGACCACTGGCGTTTGCGCACTAAACCCCCCCTCAACCACTCCCTATCACACATAACCAACCGTTGGGGGGGGGGGGTCCTCAGCACCCCACCAAACCTCTTCAAAAACCCAATTTCGTCGGTTTTATCCTTGAAAAACCAATCCTGAGGGTTTGGCTATTAAAAAACAAAATTTGTGGGTTTAGTCCTTGAAAAACCGCAGTAAAGAGACGCCAAATTTGAATTGATTCCCGGGGTGGGCCGCCCCACAGTGCCACCGTACCTATACGCTACGTCATTGCGTGCTAGCTCGCCCGTGGTATAAAATGACTGACTATACTCGCAGGGGCCGTAAGGGCGTGAAATTACAAGTTTTGGGGCTGGACCCCCTTCTGAGCTCCTCCTTGGATCCTTGGATCCACGCCTGCACTGAGGCTAAAATGTCATTTTAGCCTGTATGACTGTTTTGGATATAAAACAACTAAAGTAGCCATTGTTTTGAAAGTAAGCGAAACTGAGGCGATCAGACTGTTGCACCGCGGGTTCCATAGCCATTCCATTTCTCAGTGAGTGTGATGTGAGTTTTCGACGTCATGAAAGGTGTTCGCGATGATGGAGGAATTCGTCCTTCACTTTTTTCTCGCACTGTCCCAGCGGACGAGTTCGCAGCTTTCACCGAACTGTGTCGTCCGGCGTGGCGTCGCGCGAAAAATAGCGTATTCAACTAGTGGAAAAGTGGATTATACCCCCTGATCGTGTTTTTTTAGTGAACGAGGCAAGTAAAATCACACTTCATTCACTCGTTGTGTAATATACTATTTTTCTTTTTATTCTTCTTCAATTTTTGCGTTTTTCTTCACTTCTTCATCACGAGCCATCATTTCTTCATTTTACAGTCACGAGTTATACCGTGATCTTCAATTCTAACCACGAATCAGCAGATTTGGTCTAATTGATCCGCGAAGTAACTTGTTTTTTTCTTTGTAATGTTTTTGTTTTTTAATTTTAGCAGCAAATTACTCCCAATCATTTCCTAATTTCACCTGCGAATCGCCGCTTTTACTCAATTTCAGCTCCGAATTAGAGGATTTTCCCAAATTCCGTGATTTTGCTTTTTTCTCTATATGAAAGAACGCGTTTTCTCCGTTTTTGCCCTGAATTAGGCGCGATTTCTCGGTTATAGCCGCGGTCGCCCCCAGTCCTCGCCACTGTGCATTGTTGCCTCGAGAAACCACGAATTGGCGTTTTCCTAAATAATAGTTTGAGTTTGCTGAGCAATGGACTGCAGCTTTTTTTTTTCTTCAATTTTATGGCTGCGAATTAGTAGGGGTGCGCACGGGACGGGAAATGAAAAGTCCCGTCCCTTCACGCATTTCTGGCCCCTCGGCCCGGCACGCGTCCCATCCCGAGTGGGATTGTCCCGCATGCACCGCGAGACAAAAAAGTACACATTCAAATAGTCCCCCCCCCCACCGTCGAGCTAGACATTTTTGAAGTCATTTTCGGGTGGTCTGTCCAATGGACATCCGGGGAGGGGGGAGGATATTTATTGTCCATTGGCGAATGCAGAAAATTGATTAGGGGAAGGAGAATTTTGACAACATGACAATTTGTGGTCCCCGTCCACAACAGTTTTCTTCGTGGTTTTGTTCTTTTCTGTAACACAGTGGCGGAACAACACCTATCGGGGACACGGAGTGGAAATCTCAAGGAGTCCCTTTAGTCTCTAATACAGGAATATACTTTTTAGCAGCGTTTCAGTGCACATTTTTCTCAATTTTATCCACGAATTAGCTCACTTTCTCATTTTAAGCAGCGAATCGGCGCTTTTTATAAGCTCTTATCTGTGAAGTTGCCTCTAGAATCCGCAAATTAGGTATAGCGTTTGAGTACTCTTTATCCCAATATTATCCGCGAATTAGCAATTTTTCTAAATTTAAGCTGTGAATTGGCACTTTTCTCCATTTCAAACACCAATTCGTGTTTTTCTTTACTTATTACCCGCAAACCAGCGCTTTTTCTCAATTTTATTCCCAAAGTTGCCCCATCAGGAACCACCGAGTTGTCGTTTTATCAATATCAGCTGTGAATTAGCGTTTTTATCCCAATTTTAGCAGTGAAGTAGCTGCGAATTGGTGCTTATTATAAACTCCTAGCTGTGAATTTGCCTAAGAATCCGCAAAGTAGAGGTAGCATTTGAGTGCTCTGTCCAAATTGTATCCACAAATTAGCGTTTTTCACCATTTTAAACGCCAATTCGTGTTTTACTAAGTTTTACCCGTGAATTAGCGATTTTTTTTTTTTTTTTGTTTACAGTTTTAGCCACTTGAATCAGCGCTTTTTCTCAATTTTTTTCCCGAAGTACCCAAGAATCTTCAAGTTGGCGTTTTCTCAGTTTCAGCTGTGAATTAGGCTTTTTAGCCTCAATTTTAGCAGTGAATCAGCGTATTTCTTAATAAATTCTTTTAGACACGAGTTATAGCGCTTTTTCTCGACTTTACCCGTAAAATTGAAATTTTTCCTACCTTAGTAGTGAATTAAAGTTTTCCTTTATTTTCAGACGTGAATTCGTGGTTTTCTCTATTTCACGACGTGAATCAGCGCTTGTTCTCAATTTCAGTCGCAGCCCCGAGAACCCGTGAGTTGGCGTTTTCTGTGAATTTGTGATATTTCGTAATTTTTAAAGCCGCCAAATTGAAAATTTTTATGATAATAGAGTGTTTCTCGATTTTTAGGACATGGATGTCGAGGTCATTAGCCCATTCAGGCAAGTACGTATAAATGGTTATCCCCTTTAACTATATTTCCTAGGTTTTGGCCTAGCTTAGTTCATCATATTGGTGTTCAACATTATTCGTCAGATAAGTACTTTGTGTGATCTCATAATTTATCAGCTTGCTACTTTGTGTGCCTTTTCTTGCTTGGGAGAGCGGAATATTCACTGGAGCCTCCGACATCGAACAGAGGTTTATGGAAAATTTGATAAGGTTTAGACTGGATGGCCGCTGACTAATTTAGAATAAGCTGTTCGAAACGATACTTCAGTGGAAGATGTTTTGACAAAACATACAAGTCATCGCAAGGGGTTGTCCGATAGGCTCCAAGGGCGATGCGAAGCCCCGCTTGATACGTTTTTTCTAATGGCAAAAGCCAACTCTTTCTTGCTGAGCTATACGCCTGGACTCCATCGTCAATCTTCGGTCGCGCAAGACAGTTCCAAATTTTTACCAGGGTACAGGGTTGTGAACCCCATTTATGACTAGATTACATTCGTATTATATTGAGGATTTTGGTGCAATGAATATTAACCTGGTGAATGTGCTCTTTCCAGCGAAGCTGCTTATCCAGAACAACACCCAGAAATTTGTGCGACTCTTGGTATGGCACGGGGGAATCCATTAAGATTAGTGATAGAGGGTCATGACGTGCCCGCAGTCGGCAGAAATGAACTGCGGCTGTTTTTTCGCGCGAGAAATGGAGCCCAATACTTTTAGCATTTTGCACAAGGTGGTTTATAGCAATTTGTAACTCAGACAATTCCTGGGGAGCTGAAGGTTCTGTCGCTTAAAGCAGAAGGTCATCAGCATAGATAGACGGAGACACACCAGCAGGAAGGCCGTCCGTTATTTCATTAACGGCTATAAGAAATAATGTAACGCTCAGTACTGACCCCTGTGGTACACCAGTCAATTGCTCACGATTAGAGGAATAGGTGTTACCTATTCGAACTTAGAAAACTCGGTCAGTTAGGAAGTTCTGGAGCATGAGCGAAAGATTGCCCTTGAAACCCCATCGTGATAACTGTTGGATTATTGACACACGGCTCACCTTATCAAAAGCTTTTTTCAAGTCAAAAAATATTGCTGTGACGTGTTCACGATTTAGAAAAGCATTCAGAATATGGTTTTCCACCATGAGCAACTGGTCTACAGTTGACCAGTGACCCTCGCGAAATGCAGTCTGTGAGGGATTAATAAGCTCCCGCTGCTCCAACACTTTCAGTATAGTTGATCAACTTCTCAAAAAGTTTACCAAGCCCGCACGGGAAATGGGGCGATAGCTGGCAACTTCGAGAGGATTTTTTCCTGGTTTTAGGACAGGGACAACGTGTGCTAATTTCCATGCTTCCGGGTAGCAGTGTCGAGTTCACAAGGAATTATAAAGGTCTAGTAGTTGTTTCTTGCAATGACCGGGCAAATGTTTCAGCATCTCATTGGGTATGCCATCAGGCCCCGGGATTTTATTGCACGGTAGCTCTGCTATGAAATGGTCAAGCTCGAAAAGCCTGAAAGAAACGTTATAATTTTCTATTTCAGGGTGCATTGAGGCAAGGATATTTTCTGGTGGCAACTGTACTGGTGGATCCGCTGTTCCAGGGGTTGTTACGTGTTCCATGTGGTCCGCGATGTAATTAGCAACATCCAACGGCTTGCGCGCAATGTCATCTGTCGGGGTAATTATCGTCACTGGGCGTTCACAATTAGAAACACCTTTCAGGGATCCAATTCTTCGCCGTACCTCTCGACTCGTGGTCGAGGAATTAATTTGTACGACGTATTTTCGTCATGAATCCCTCTTCGCAGTCACCTTCAACCGACATTTACGCGCTCTCAGCCGTTTAAAGGCAATCAAATTATCATTTGAAGGATGTTTTTTATACCAATTAAAAGCTCTTTTTTTTGTCACGGTTGGCCTGACGTATCTCCTCATTCCATCACGGTACTGATGGGCGCGTTTGGTTGCGGGATTTACGAGGGATCGACTGACTAGCAGCATAATTAATCGCATCAGTCATATTTTGTACGTCTAGATCGAGGTTGCCAGTGAGTGTAGGTATGGAAAGGCTTTGTGAATATTCATCCCAGTCAGCCTGTTGTAGTACCCATCGTTCTGGGTACAAATTATAATCCTGGGTGCAAACGGTCTGGGAAATAAGGATCGGGTAGTGATCCGAATGATGGAGATCGGAAGGACGCTTCAGTCAAAGGCAGCTGCAAGACTCTTACTCACAATGCTCAGGTCAATTGCGTCAGATGTACCGGAGCTGAAAGTGAAATGGGTGGAGGAACCATTATTTAGCACAATTAAGTTATTATCAGATAATAATATATTAGCAAGAGTTTCTCCAATCCGCGTGCTTCGATTTGATCCCCATGAAGCATGATGACATGTTTGAGTCGGTAAGTATTAAAACCGGTGGTGGTAGGGATGCTATCAGGTTTCGAAGATCTTCTGGATCCCACGAGTTGTCTGGTAGGTAAAGTGAACACACTGTAACAGTAAGCGGAAAAACTATTCGGATTGCAACGGCTTGAAGTGGTACCTAAGTGCGTTGGCACTTCCGATGGGTTGCAAGAGTTTTTAACCATGACAGCAGTCCCCCCCCCCCGTGTCGCCTTCCACCATCTCGCACCTCACAACTCCTATGGAACAGCGCATATTGTGGTGGGGCCGAATAGAAGGAATTTGAAAAATGTGTTTCCTAAGCGCTATTAGGAATGGCGAGTACTCTGATATCAGGAATCTAAGTACATCTGAATGTTGGTGATATCCACGAATATTCAACTTGTAGAATGTGATTATACATATGAATTACAGATGCAAGGCTGGCGTCAAACTAGTCATTTTCTCTTCCTTTCTTTTTTTGCTCCTCCCAATTTCCTCTTCTTCCTTTTTACCCCTTACAAGGGCCCTGGCTCCCTTCTTCCTGACCGTTAGAATCCGATGGTCTGGGGTTCCCTAAGCAATTACATCCCGAGGCTGGGAGTGGCAGAGTCAATACCAAAATCTACCAAGAGTCCCAGTTCAACTCCTCCAGTTTTCTCCATCGGTCTTTCTATCTTCCCTATACGACTTTATTTACATTTTGAATCTCTAGTTCAATATCCGCGACGAACGGAGCATTCGGTGAATTCC
Source organism: Corythucha ciliata (assembly GCA_038030265.1). NCBI lineage: Eukaryota > Metazoa > Arthropoda > Insecta > Hemiptera > Tingidae > Corythucha > Corythucha ciliata. The sequence continues at coordinate 8,656,148 of CM075941.1, forward strand.
ATTTATTAGTTTTCAGGTGGGTTTGCGTTTCTGTCACTACCTCCCCACTACGAAGGTTTTTTTTGTTTGGGGGGGTGATTCTTATGCAGTGTCTCTGGTGTCTTGGTCTGCGGAGCTTGTACCCGGCCATGAGCCGCGGCGCCTGCATACGAGACTCCAGGCTTAATGCCACCTCCAGCTACATAGGCTTTCGCTTGAAGAAAGCTAACATTTTTCGTAATCATGACCCTTTGAATTTCAAATTCCGTTTTATACACTGGGCTCCACCACAATTGACACACTTTGGTGGGACGTCACATTCTTCACTATCCACATTTACGTGAGCCGGTTTGCCACACTCGGAGGTTGCTTCATTCTTGCACCTGCCCTTATGTCCAAAGTTTTGGCACCTAAAGCACCTCCTCGGAGCATTTATGTAAGGCCGCACTCTAAATCTTTGATAAGCCGCGTATATATGACGTCAGGGAGGACCTTTCCCTTGAATGTCAGAATAACTGCCCCAGTGCTTACATCAATTCCATTCACTTTTCTGGTTACAAATCTGGCACCTATCACGCTATACGGTTTGAGAAATTCAATTGTTTCTTTTTCGTTCGAGTGCTTGAGTTCTTCAGATCGAATGACGCCTCTGAGAGAATTTAGTCTAGGTACAACAAGATTTACCTCCTCGTCGATAAACTTTTTCAGGCTTTCCAGCTTATCTGACTGTTCTCTCGATATCGTTTCACTTACAAGGTTTTCGGACGCAGTTTTCCTATCACCCTTCCAACGGCAGCATCTATGTGTTTCGCAATTAGGAAGACGGACGTTTTTTGAAATGACCCGTTTGGTTTTTCCAGGACAACAAACCTATCCTAGACTTCTCTTTCCTCTTGTCTCGTTTTAGGCCGACTAGGTTTTCTTTGTTATCCATGAATTAGCGCTTTTTATCAATTTAAGCCCCGAAGTTGCCCCCAAGAATCGGCGAGTTGGCGTTTTCTCATTTTCAGCTGTTAATTAGTGCTTAATTCTCAATTTTAGCAGTAATTTATCACATTTTCTTAATTTTAGCAACGATTTTTAGCGTTTAGCGTAAAATTGTAATTTTTCAAACCTTAGTTGAGTCTTCCTCCACTTTATTTAGGATGCGAATTCCCGTTTTTGTTCATTTCACCCATGAATTAGCGCTTCTTCTAAATTTCAGTCCCAATATTGCCCCGAGAATCCACGAGTTGGCGTTTCTTCCTTTTAGCGGTGAATTTGGGTTTTTCCTCAATAATTTTTAAAGCTGCTAAATTGCAGCACTCTATCACAATTTTTAGTTGTGAGTTAGCGTGTCTCTTGTTTTTTAAGACGCGAATTCGCGTTTTGCTCTTTTCCATCCGTGATTTAGCGCTTTTCTCAGTTTTAGCTGCGTGAACAAGCGCTTTTTCCTAATTTCAGTCCCGATTTTGCACCAACAATTTGTGATTTTGCGTTGTCTCAATGTCAGCTGTGAATAAGCGATTTTTCTCAATTTCAGCCTCTTAAGCGTCTTATCTACTTAAAAATTCTGATTTTGTCATGTTAAAGCTATTCAGGGACCCCAGCCGGTATACGCTAGAGGTTCCACAGAAAAATATTCCATGTAAAATTTCAAAGAATGTTGTATTCAAAGAAAGTTAACGCTCTTCAACTTTGAAATTTAATAACAAATATTTTCGTACAGTGAATTTTGAAGGTTAAATTTACTAGTTCACCATTTTTTTCAGGCCCCTATCTCGCGTCCCATCCCGCGACCGCGCGCACTCCTATGAATTAGCGATTTTTCTCAATTGTTTTTCCCAATTTTTAACTACAAACAAGTGTCCCCCCCCCCTGTTTTTTTCTTAAACATGAATCATCTCTTTTTCGCTGTCACAGCTGCGAATATTAGCGCTTTCCCCTAACATTTTGCCTTATACTTGCCCCAAAATTAGCGCATTTAGAGCGCGTAACTCAATTTTGTCCACCTATTGAGAGCCTTTAGAATCTTAGGGTTTGCTTATTTTCTCCATTTATGACCCCTAAGGTTGCTTTCAGATATCTTGCATTGATGCAATTTTTTTCCTGAGCTAAGTGGACATGAGCTTGTTCTCAATATTTGCAACTAATGAACGCTTTAACCTACAAATCCGTGTTTTTCCGCCCCTATGTTATCACTCTATCATCCTCCATTCGACCTTGATTATTCCTTCCTTGCCTTTCGGAAGTTGTTTGTTTAACATTTTACACGCTGTCAAGACAAAACCAGATTGATAATCATAAATGATTCAATTAAAATTATTATTTAAAAAAAAAACATTACGGAACGCAATAATGCGGGTTGTTATTATACGCCAAAACAGGCAATTACTTATCAAGAACTTCCTCTCCACCTCACTGTCTCTTTTCTTTTAAATCTTTACTGAGTAACCGGCGTCTTTACCGGGCTTGAGCTACTCACTTAAGAAGATTGTCGTTATATGTATAGGGTAGTAGGTATGCATACACGTAACAGTTGAAAGGAAAAATGATATCGTGAGCTTGTTTATAACTTAGTGAATCCATAAAAAGAACTCAATAAATACATATAAAGACGAGAAAAATATTTATACATTTTTAATGAAGCGAGCTGCGGGGTTTTAGTTTATAAAGACGCTAGACAACATTTTTAGTCTCGTTCAGAGGGTATAATGATATCGGAAATGTAAAGGAGGGCTCATTGAATCAGTCTTCGTCATTTATACCGGATCATACCAAATCAAGTTTCTCCTTTTAGTACTGAAATAAATTGTTTTTTGTTTCCTGAGTGGCTACGAATTCTTAGCTGTGTCAAAAAGTGAATGTTATATATCTATATGTTCTGTTTTTGTGAGCGTAAGCTAAAGTTCCCCGCTTTCCGCTTAAAAAAAATAAAAAGAACAAACAATTTCGGATTAAAATATATCTTCCCTGGAAACGTCAAAATGAAAATAAATTTTGAAGAAGAAGTTGCTGGCTAAACCCTTTTTAATTAAATATGACAGCGTGTCTGTGGACGATCCCGGCGTGTGGAAATGTGATCCTCAACCCGTTAAATAAAAAGAGGAACAAGTGAATCCGATGCACCGTCACGCCTATGATGACTGTGTTTTTGTAAAAACCTGGAAGTTTGAGAAATTACCCTACCGCTCTCCCCCTTCCACCTTGCGTTATTTTCCTTTCCTTTCCCTACGGACGTTGTTTGTTTAACATTAGCATACATTTACTTTTTTGATGATTTATACGGGACATTCTCTTCCCTGAAATTTCATAGGTGGTTTTAAATGGTGCGTGTGGTAAGGTGGGAAGGGGAGTGTAATAGCCCACATTGTGAGACCGATGATTTCCCTAGCCTATTTGACCGAAACCAATAACCAAATATTAATAAAAACACCTGCCGCTTCATGTGGCACCTGTTTTTCTTTTTTATATCAATTTCATAGTTCATTTCCTTTTATATTCCTAAATTTAAATGACAGTAATTTCCATTCAAGCGGGTACTTATTAGTAAATGCTTTCAATTCCTTCCTTCTTCCTCCCTCTAATCAACTTTTTAATACTTTGGGTTTTCATTGTTTTTTTGTTTTGTTTTCTTGTTTGAGTGTCTTTCACGAAATGATCGTTATTGCTTCCCGTCTTTTAAGGCGTTAGCACGGAATTACGCGTTATACATTTTTATAAGGCAGAAGAGATGGGTGACACGTAAAAGTGCTGATTTCTTTGTTAAAAACACGACTTTGGGTGTGAATTAGAAGGAGAAAACGGTATTCTTGGGATAGCCTATCGCTCCGCGAGCTGAGGATCTGTTTGGGAACAGTTTTTACTATGTATGAGCATTAGGGAAGGGTTTATCATTGCGCATGGCCTTTTTAGGCCTTTGGGTTGGGTCTTTTTGCAAACATTTATCCGACAGATTGTTCTTTCATGAGATATCCAGTCCAGGGGGATAACCCCCCCCCCCTTAAAAGAACTTAACCTTCCAGAACAACAACAATAAGATCTTACATGAAAGCGTATGCCTTGGTGTTGTTTTTAGACATTGAGCGGGCTCTGGGGGCTTTTCGGACGACACCGCAACTAGACCGATGGGGGTAATGTTGGGTCTAAAGCCACTGAGCCTTGAGATAAAGACGAGAGCAATGGAAACGACGTACAGATTGAACTGTATGAGAGGAAGAGGAGGAGGTTGGGGGAAATCCAAGATATCATGCTCAGTGTGGCTGCACCGGCCACGCCCATAAGATCGGATCAGATAGAAGGACAGGGGGATTTCGTCGGGAAAACAATTCTGGTCAAACTGATCCGCTCCGAGAGAAATGTGCGTCGATGAGGAAATGGAAATGAGGGAGTCAGATGAGGATGATGTGTTTTACGGACGGCTCGAAAATGGAAACTGAGCCGGGGCGAGCAGGGGGCTGGCATATACATTCCAAAATTGGGGGTGACAGAGAGTATTTCGCTATAGGTAAGAGCCCGACAGTGTTTCAGGCGGAAGTTACAGCCATTGAGGCCTGTGCGCTATGGAACTTCAGCCGCGCCGCCCTGGGAGCCATTTCCAGGCAGATGGGTCTAATCACGGCTGCTGTATACCGGATTGTAGATCGCGTGTATCGGCTCTGCTGGACACAGGCAACGTAGTTAATGTTAGGGTGGGTGCCAGGGCATGCTGGCATCTCAGGGAACGAAAGAGCGGATGAGTTAGCCAGATGAGGGGCCATAACAAAAGATATCGGCCCTCAGCCCGCAGTAGGCGTGAATAGGGATATAGGAACTGGTGAAATTCGAAAATGGGCGAGGAGGGAGACCCAGGCTGTTTGGGCGGCAGAGGCCCATTGTAGACAGGCAAAAGAGGGGATAAAGAAATACGAGGCCAAAACAACAAATTGGTTGCTGGGACTGGGAAGGATGCAAGCCAGAACGATATTAGGAGTGTACACGGTGCGGAAACACTTGCACACGATGGGACTGTTAGCGAACCCAACTTGTGAGGGGTGTGGGCTGCTGGAGGACAGTGATGGATTCGGGGTGGCAAGAATGGCAATATTCGGAACGGATAGACTCACCGAACTAGAATTCTCCAAGGGCTCAGAGGGTCCGGGTGATGGAGTTTCTAGGGAGGGTAAGGAGTTTTGAGGAGCCGAGTTGGCACTCGGCGATGGTTATGACGTGGCGGCCTTGGCGTCGTCGGGACTCGGCTTGGCCGGGGAGGCACCCCCCCCCCCACAAATAGAGACAGTTTGTGAGCTGAAGAGGGCCTGCCCACCGTGCGAAGTTGTGTTTATGTAAGGAGCCGGACCGGTGGCATTGCTCTTTTTAAAAAAAAACAAAAAACGCGGAAGTTTTAATTTTGAAGACGGGAAATCCGTCAAGTTGGCTTTTTTTACGGAGCCAAAAAGCCAACCCGACGACATTGGTTTCTATATTATATGTATAACGTGCCAGATCAACAAAATTTGGGGTTTTTAAAAGAGCCAGACCACTGGCATTGCCTTTTTTTTAAGGTCCCCAGGACTAAATTAGTTCTTGAATTAGCTGAAACAGCAAAATTGGGTTCTAAAAGTGCCACGATCTGCGAAATTTGAACTTCGAAAGAGCCAAAACCGCTGATTTGCTTTAATAAATTACTCAAACGTTTGAAATCGCTTTTGCATGGGACTTTTAAACGGTAAACCACGAGTTGGCATTTTCAAAATTGTTTATGTCTATAAGCGCCTTTTCTCAGTTTCAACCCGGAATTATCGACACTTTTTAAAAATTTTATTAACGAATCAGCACAATCTCTCAATTTTAACAGAGAATTATAGAGCGATATTTCAAAATTTCAGCTTCAAATCAGCGTTTTTCTTTATTTTAGCTCTCTCTCTCTCTCTCTCTCTCTCTCTCTGGAGATCTCCTTGAATGTGGCCAGTATCTAGGCAATCGCCGGCCCTTACCTGGCCAAAATCCCATTTTTTTTTTTTTTTTTTTTTTTTTCACCTCCACTATCCAAGAGCAGGGGCATGGCACACGCCCCAGGTACGGAATCCTAAGTGGATTATTGTGCCGCTCTTGGATCGGTTGGTCTAGTCTAGAGTCCCTCTCACCGTATGAGGTTGAGGAGGTCCTCAGCTAGAGTCTCGCTGGGCGGAACATATCAGGCGTGTGAAGCCCGAAAATGCTGACCCTGCGAAGATAGCTCTCTCCTCTTAATAAGGTTAGAGGTCGTCGCTTCTTAGAAGCGATAAGAGATAATCGCTAACTGGACCCTTGAGCACAAGAGTGACAAGGATGACGAGCTAGCGCGCGCCGAGTGCGTTGCACTCGAAGAGATAAGCCCCAGCACCGGGGTGTGTTCTTTAGAACGGCCCGCCGAGGGTATGTTTTTTTTTTTTAAAAAAAAAAACTCCCCTCGGCGGGTATGCTCCTTAGAACTGCCCTCCACAGGTACGTCCCTGGTCCCATCAATGTCGTGTTTGACCTCGGTGGTATCCATGGACGGAGCAGCCGGTGACTGCGGCGTTCACGGAAGGTTCTCTGAGCCCCTTCCGAGTTCTTCATATAAACTTCTGGGTGAGCCCTTCAAGGTCCTGCCAGAAGCCAGGGTAATATAAGTCCACCGCCGGCAGAGCCCTGCATGCCGTAAGCGCCGAGGCCTGCGGTAAGCCTATTAAACCAGGGGATCGGCCGGTGCCCTGGGGGTCCGTTCAAAGCACACTTTGCCCCCTGTGCCATGCAGACCTTAGGTACGGACCAAACACCTTGTCTTGAGGGGGGGAAGGAATAGCTAGAGGAGGTAGGAGACGCCACCCCCTTCTGTCCCGGACTCAGGACAGCCCCTAACCCGTTGTTTGTCCACGGGGTCGTATTCGGCCCCCATGTCCAAATGGGTGTGTCCGATAACGGACTCCCCACAGCACACGGTGCGCCTTATTCCGACCCAACCCACCATCGCACCTTATCACAGGTCGGCCCAATGGTGGGGCCCCCCATCCGCAACCCGGGGGACGCGCCCGATAGGGGAAACGAACCCCGTGAAAGGTTTGTAGCCATTCACACGGATCACGGGCCCAAAATCCCATCTTTGGCCTGGATTCCCCAGCAGAGCCGGTCCCATCGCTCAGCTCGACCCGTTAGCCGCGACTGGTGGCGGCGGCCAGACAGTCGCACCCGGCGAGAAACACCGCGTGGAGGTGGGCCTTATGAGCTGAGGATATGTTGGCTGGCGTCATGAACTTGGACGGGGAAGGAGTCGCCCTGTCCATTTTAGTTGTTAATCGGCATTTTTGCTAAACTTTTAGTGAAAGAGACTAGAATTAGCTCGATAGATGAATAAAGATGTTGTCGCCGGTATTTAATTAAATAAATTGAGACCTACCGGACGAAGATGGAAGAGCATAGCCCGACACGATTCGAGTTTCCAGAAAAAATGAGTTCCCCGGTGGGGTTTGAACCAGCAACCTATGCATTACTAGTCCAGCACGCTGCCAATTGCGCCACGGCGACGCCTTTGACAGTCGTACGGCGAGGGATCAGCAATAAGCCGTACCCCACCCAGGGCCATTGTTTTTCGAAACTCTAGGCGTTTCTCCTTATGTCAAAAGGTAAACCACGCCAATTAGCTGATCCCTCGCAGTACGACTGTCAAAGGCGTCACCGTGGCGCAATTGGCAGCGTGCTGGACTAGTAATCCAGAGGTTGCGGGTTCAAATCTCGCCGGGGAGCCCGTTTTTTTTCTCGAAACTCAAATCGTGTCGGGCTATGCCCTTCCATCGTAGTCCAAAAGGTATCACTTTCATTTATTTCATTTAACTAGAATAAGCGTTTTTTCTTTATTTTAGCTGAGAATGCGTGATTTTCTCTGTGTTATCCGCGAATTCTCTATCATTTTCTGGCTCCTTCATACTGATCGGCGATAGAAAGAATGAAACTGTCGGGGGAAATTTGAAATTCGCTGTTAAAATCGAGAGATTGTGCTAATTCGTTGAGAACGTTGAAAAAGATAGCTCTCAACGGCAGGAAGAAGAGGGAGACAAAGAATGTTTTCAGCGGAGCACTGTTTTGACCCTTCCCATCCTTCCTCGCCATGTCGCCTTCACGTTCAATCTTTTGATCACCGAAGAGTACATCGATTTTAGCCGGGAATTAAGCGAATTTTCTCAATTCTGTCTGGAAATAAGCATTTTTCTCATTCAATTTTACCGTTATTTTATCCAATAATTAGCGTTTTTACCGCAAAATTAGCTTTTCGAGTGTTTAGAAGCCCGGGTATAAGAAAATTGGCAAAATTGCAACATCTTGAAGGTGAAATATCAGTTTCCTGTCTGAAATTAACGAAATTTCATTTTTCAGGGTAATAGACACAGTGTTTAATAGACCCGTCTCCGGCGTTTTCTGGCATTGTTGTAAAGCATGTTAGTTTGACCCCCGGCAGGTGATTTTTCGAGTTGAAATCCTTGTGACGTGATGGATGACTTATTTTTGTATTAGTGTCAGTTCGTCTCAACATTTTCACTTCGAAAGAAGAGAAGGAACTGTTATTTTCACGTTTATTGCTGCCTGGGAACCAGTGGCCGGTCCGTGGCTTGCAATCATTAAGTTATTTTTCTATACGCTCTCCAGTATATTTTTACCAAATCTTTATAATTTTTCTCCCAAGAGAACGAACCATTAATAATATTTCGCTCAAGCCCCATTAACATTAATGAATGACCGATGAGCACCTCCCCCCTACAACCCTCCCACCGTACTATTCATGCTTCCTCCTAAATGAATCTGAGCAAGATGATCACAAATGATTGGCCGATGACTGTCAATAACTCTCTCGTCTTCCTCGGCTTTTACCCCCAACCCTTTTCCCTTGCCATCCAAAACACCAAACCCTCCCCTCTTAAAGATTGATCGACCATTGTTGCCTTTACCGGAGCCTTCGCGACCGATACCATCTCGCTTTCAGGGAATAATCACCCCCCCCTCCACCATGCCTCACCACTATAAAACCCTTTGTCACCCCGCTCCACTGCCCCCCCCCCCACCACAATTCATCATGGTTTTACGATCGTTGAACGGATCGGAATTTCCCCTTTCCGAGCCCATAGTGTCCTGGGTGGCGGGGCGGGGGGGGGAAAGGAAAGGATAAGGGCTAAACAATAGTTTAATTTCGATAATTCCTCAGGCGAGGCAGTGATTCACCGAAATATCCCCTTCTCCCCTCCCCACTGCTCAATCTCTCTCATCACTGTCCGTGTCTTTTACCCTTGGTTGAGGTCGTCACACTCATCCGGCTTTTTTAGACAGCGCTGCGGGTTCAGATTTTATTGATTGTAGCTATTATAAAAATTCTTTGCCTCTACAGTACGACTAAAATGCATTTATAGCCGTTGTAGTATAGTGCATGGGTGAGAAAGGAGCGTTTAATAATTGACTCGCTCAATTTTCAACACATTTTTGTTTTTTTTCAAGCAATGGAAACAATATTTTTCCGTGGGCCTATTAATAACAAACAATATTTCACGGTGGGACTATTAATTGTTTTTTGTATCCGTATAATTATCTCATCTCGTTCTCATATTTAATTTACTTTTTCAAGAACTAAATATTTTCTGTTATTTTTCATAAAATTATTCACATTATGAGTCCGTAAATCTATGAGTACGAGATTCCTTTTATAGCAGTCCAGCAATATTTTGTCTTCCCTCCTTTTTTTCTTGTCAATTTCCTTAATTCTTGGAAAATGTTGAATAAAAGCGAATGAACAAAAAAAAAAAAAACGGAGAAAATAAGGGACGTCGAAATCGCGATTGTTTTATGTAAACGAGAGCAAACTGAACGGATTAAACCTTTTTCTTCTAGAAAAAGTAATGCATATTTATTTTCTTTCACTTGATGGAAATAAAGGCGATTGAGAAAGGGGAGCACGAGCTAATTAGTAAGACGAGACTGTAAGTCTCTAGTTAGTTTCTGTTTTTTGTCTGTGCTCTTCAGTAAAAATATCCAGCTTTTTGTTGGGACCCTTTGGGGGGGGGGGGGGCGTAGCGTATTTACCTGGAAGTAAGTGGTAATGTTCTGTGACTCCCCTCCACTATCATTCATCCTATGGATTTCCTTCCCCCTTTCCTGGGTATAATGTCTTCTCGACGGTGTTAAGGGCTTTGAAAAACCCGGACGACATGGAAGGTCTTGAAAAGAAATTGCCTACAGTGCGAAAAGAGTGAGGGAGACAATGAACATATTTATTGCTCGCAATAATGAACAGGACAGGTAATAAAGGGGCGAGGGAGGTGAATGCCAGCCTTCTGAACCTTGACATGTAACTCCGAAGATCAGATATTTTGGATTCCTGGCAGTGGCACTATAAGCATTTGTCACTTTGCTGCCTTCCCCCCCCCCTCCACAGATTCCTCGGATAAACATTGACGCCCTCACACTCTCTCTCTTGCGTGAGATCACTCTCTTCATCAAGTGTGCGTTTTTAAATTATAACTCTGCTCATTGCTTGCTCAGAATTGAATCGTTGAGATTTACTACCCACAGTACCCACGCATGATACAAAAATTATAGAAGAGACAAGAAACAGCGAACAGCACGAAAATATAAAGGAAAGGTGGAGTCGTGCCCCCTTCACCATCGGGCGCACAGGTTCATAAACGAAAATTTAAGAGCGTAGTTTAAACAAATCGCTTTGAACACATATTGTACGGTTGTTTTTTGTTTTTCTCTCTCTCTCTCTCTCTCATTCACTCACTCTCTCCTTCGTACTCAAGAGTCAAAACGAGCGAGATAATCGTACTAAACTATTAACCTCGAAGGTGTTGGCGACTACCGTTTTCCCTCTTAGCCTTTTTCGGAAGGTGAAACGTGACCGATGACCGTTAACTTCTTTCAAGAGCCAAGCACGACAAAACCAGACTAATGGTATCGGATTTCATCCACTGTAAAAAAAAAAAAAATTACAAGTGACAAGTTAAATTTTTTCTTTTTCCCTCCCTTTTTCGGGGTTTGATGGAATTTGAACGAATTTTAAATATATACCCACGATGGGTGTTATATCGGTTTCTCCATCATTTAATCTACTGATGGACGAAAGTTAAAAGTTAAAAAATAAAAGCAACAACACTGTTATAATAAAAAAGCGAAATCTTTTTCGAGTTGGACGAATAAAAATAAAAACAACTGAAGCGATCAACAGCACGCCCACAATTAAAAGTTAATATAACGTTGGTTAGAGGGGCAGGGGGTAAAGGCAACGTTAAAAGAAGTTTTTCAGTAGGACATAAAATGCATGAATACCCTATAAAAGCTAAAATAATCGTGTTGAGTTCATCGCACATAAATACCGTATTTACCTTCAAGTATTATCCTCCCCCTTTCCCACCGATGGTTTATTATTTGAGATTCCTTGATACGAGGGTGTATTTTCTCTCGGATAAAAAAAAAAAAAAATCTTTTGATTGCTTTCTGGCTACAATGGGGTGTAAAAAGGCTGGTTCCAGCCCTAACAACAGTGCCTGTTAAAAAGCGGCAAAAGTTGAAAAGTTGAGGGGAGAAAAGGAAAAACAAACTCATAAAATAATTGTTCGTATGAACTTTTTTTCTAATAAAAAAAAAAAAAAAGCTCCGGCGCCTGGGAACACATTAGTTCTTATAGTAAAATTCAGTGTGCAGGAGTCTCTTTTGCAAAAGGCCGACAATGCTTTGCGAGCTCCCTCAGAGTTCCACGTTGAAACGAACGTTCGAATTAAGTTCAAAGTTCGCACTTGGCAAACCATGATAGGTTTGGATTACAACGTTAACCTGACATTGATTGAACGTTGTATGAACTTTCTTCGAAAATTGTAATAATATTTTTAGAACGTTATATCAACGTTCTTTGAACTCTGTAGAAACGTTGTTCTAAGTTCACCACAAGAATTAATGATATTTAGAACTTTTATTGAACTGAAAAATGAAAAAAAAATCATCGGTTCACGCGCGAAAGGTGCGGTGGAGTGCGAACTTAACTCATTATAGTATTGCCAATTCTGAAAATGGCTTTCTTCAATGAACTTCACGACCAAAACCTTAAATGAGAACCATATTTATAGTTCACACTAGCGCGCAATTTTAAAAACAGCTCACAAGTCATACACTTCATCCTCGGAACTCAGTGGCGGATCCAAGGGAGGGGCCACGGGGGCCATGGCCCCTCCCTTGGAGTCGAGGTCACTTGACCAAAAAAATCATGAAAACCGCCTCCAAAATCCCATCGAGTCCAATATTAGGTTATGATCTCGAAGGTACTGGTCTGAGACAGACGTAATTTATGAGTCCCCTATAAACCATGCTCAACCGACAAATACAGGCGGTTCCAGTCTGACATGCATGCCCTGCGCCAGTGGCCCTTAAACGGTCCAGAATGAATGTTTCACGTCACGCGTCGCTGCTATCAGCCCATTTTGTCGACACTTTAGTTATTAGTACGAGCGCTCGTTAAAAAAAACAAAACTACACAACCTGAAAAAGTGTGGTTGCCACGATGTCTTAAACAGCGTCCACTGATCCCACATGCAGCATTCTTTTCGTGATCGTTCGCAGCAGTACCGCTGAGCTACCTATCGAGGTCCGCATGTGCATCAGGACGCTTCCTTTGATTCAAGGGCTGCCCCGCGAGAACTTTCGTACGCCCCTCCGGCAACCATTGAATCTTCTTATCGAAAATTCGTTTCAATTTTAGGATTCCCCGTGTGGAGAAACTTCAAAATATTGATAAAGTGGCAGCTTCACAGTGGTTTGAGCTGTCTGTGGTTGGAGCTTCTCTGTGGTTGGCAGGATGGTCAGTTTTGCTCTCCCCTAGACTTTAAAGCGCAGACTTAGTGGGGCAGCTGACCACTCCCAGAAAGAGATACCACCATATAAGTTAAAATCCATCAGGATCACCGCATTTTGTAAAGCTCAGCAACAATCAATTTTCCCCATTTCGCCCACTAATATACCGACCAATTTCGTGTTTCTTTTGTGCACGGCGCGGCGGGGTGGCCTTGGCCTAGTCCCAGAGCAACTTTCTTGATTTTCGTACTCTTAACAACCATTTTCGCTGCTCTGTCTTACAAAAAACATCAGTTTATCAGATTTTTATCACAAAGTCACCAATTTTCCTGAATTTTTTTGTCGAAAAATTAGCCATTTTCCTGGATTTCGCTCACTGAAGAACGAGTTTCACGGATTTCGCTCTCTAAAAACCAATTGTGCGAATTTCTCTAAACAGCGACAAAAATGTCTCAACGTGTCGAGCTCTCTAAAAAATCAATTTACGGATTATTGTTGATATCAAACAAACACGGAGTGTCTCAATTCAGGGACCGTTTTCGCAGATTTTACGCTCTAAAATTTCATTTTAGATGTGTTGGCACACTAAAAAAAACTAATTTTTCGGGTTTCATTCCCTAAAACATCAATTTCCCTCTTGTTTCTTGCCTACAAAAAAACATTTTCCCGGATCTGGATCACTGGAAATCATCAGATTCCTCAGTTTTTGCTCGCTGAACATTCCATGTCAGAGATTTTTTTTTTCGCCAGTAAACCAATTTCGCTGGGTGACCCAATTCAGATCGGTCTCTGATGATTTGGACCACCCAGCGAAATTGGTTTTGCCGCGGCAATGGAAATCTCCGAGGTTATTTTTTTCAGTGAGCAAAATCCGAAAAATGTATGCGCGAAATACCACGACTAGGGTAAAATTTAAACAAAATACCATGCAAAGGTCAAAATTTACGAAAAACGTCACATATTACGTATATGTGGTATGTGAAATGCCCCACTTTGTGGCCAAAACGCATCAACAGTGGGGGAATCACTCAAGTGCACCTCGTAAATTGCATGAGGAATATTCAATTTCATTATAAATTATCAATTTCATAAAAAATTGTCAAAGAAAATTGTGTTGTTATTAAGGTGCGTTTACACTGAAGTGTCGCGAAGTGTCAGACACAAATTTCCTTGGTGTAAACACAAACTTCCAGAAATTTTTATCAGAATTTGTACAGTTAAAAAACTATCAACACGTGACACTTTACATTTATGTGTAGTAGCTACATAAATGTAGCTCGACACTTCAGTGTAAACGCACCTTAAGGTCAGGAAAGATGTAGCAGCACTTTAACCGGTCCAAAAAACAAGTTCACAGGAATTTTGTGCTATTTTTGAGCCTTTTTGTGCGATCCTTAAAAAATGTTGAGCCCTTTTATTAATTTAAATTAAATTAATTTAAAAAAAAACAGTATCCAAACCAAAAAAATTGCGTTTTTCAAATGCTGCCACAATTGCCCCATTTTGTGGCCAAAATGCGACCAGGGAGTCCGTTTGTGGCAGCATTTGAAAAACGTAATTTTGAGTAATTTCTGGTTGGGCTCGTACATTTCTCAAAAAATCTCAATAATAGCACAAAATTCCTGTTTTTTGTTTTTTTTGTGTTTTTTTTTTTTTTTTTTTCTTTCTTTCTTTCTTTATTTTTTTGATCGGTTATATAAAGTGCTACTACAGCTTTACTGGCCTTTGTTAATATGAGAAAATTGTCCATTTAAAGCCGAAAATGGGAAATAATTTGTGCGTGAAATGCAACAATGAAGGCGACATTTATGAACAATTCCCCATTTTAGAGCGATACGTCACATCCAAAACAATATTCTAGCGTAAGACCTCATGCAAAACTGCACCTTCTAGGCAGTATTACGCAAATGGTCGCTTTCAAAGTGGAATTCACACCATGAACGAGCGGAATCCATACAATGCCCCTCATTGTGGGCAGAGCTGGAACATTCGGGCAAACACTCACGCGAATTACCAATTTCAAGGCGAAATGTCACGTCAAGGGCGCAAAATTGATGCAAAACGCCTCGCCAAGGGTAATTTTATGGTGAAATTGTCCTTTTTATGAAAAAACTTGTTAGTTTCACGAACATTGTCTGTTTTATGAGAAAATTTGCAATTTTAAGGGAATTCTCAAGCTTATGTGAGCGAATGGTTGATTTCATGAGGCAATTTTCAGTTTAAAAGGTGTCAATGTAATGAATAAATCGTCAGTGTCATGAGGAAATAGTCAATTTTATGAAGTATTTGTCAATTTTATGAGGAAACTATCAACTTGATGAGAAAATAGCCATTTTTGAGTGAATTCTCAATTTTATATGGAAATCGTTAATTCCCTGTGTCATGAAACCTCAAAATACGCGGTTTTGTTTATTTTAAAAATTTTCATAATTTTTCCCAACAATTGCCCTGGAGTTAACAGGCCGATTTTTAGATTGAACGGTTTCGAAGTGTTTCGATTTGAGGCGGACGTGCCTTACATATGAGTGCCCTGAGCAATGCTCAATTGCCCCTGGAAAACGTGCCAAAGACGTCAAAAGATGAGTTGGGTTGAGGTTTGGGTTAGTCGAGTCCAAAACTCGGCGGTGCTAGCAGCCAGTGGTACATGAGAGCCCATGCCTTCTCCCTCCACCCCTGCGCTGAGTTCCCTTCATTCTGGGCGTGGCATATTTTTTGCCAAACATTTAGTTCACGTTACGTAGGTAGTTGTTCAATGTTGTTGTTTTTTGCCATTTTTCTGGCCTTTGCGTTTACTTAATTTTTCGATATTTCAATGATCGGAGATTGATAGCTACTTTGCCACAGAAACTGTGTGACGTGAGGTATGTATTAACAGATGCACGGGCCAGTTGGAGTCATGGCCCCCTACTTGAGCCGAATCTGGATCCGCGCCTGCTCGGAACGGACAGTACTTCAGTCATTCTTTGATGGGCTGCGTCACATCCCGAATCGCCGTGTCTCTACACCAAATCTTTGCGGCGCCTGCAATTATATTGTTGTGACTTTTTGGATTATAAAAAGGGATTAAAGCATAGAGGAGGAATAACATGGAGGGAGTGTCTTCCAAAATCCCTGACCAAATCATAACTGAAGGGAAAAGTATCTTTTCAAGTGAAGCTATACCCTTCCGGGTAACATGTCAAAGACGGAAACCTCTAATTTGACATTATTTATCCATGTTTTTAATTTGAACCACCCCGCAGTGACTTTATTTTCACGTTTTCTCACTTTATTTCATTTTCCGTAAACCCGGAAAAACGAAAATCTGTCTGGTGTGACGAAGTAACAGTGCGTGTGTTCAACATTCTTTTTAAAAGGGAGTATATTATCATCGTACATAAATGAATGGCGTAGTCCATTGGTTTTCAGAAAATACACACCGATGACAAGATTGCTGAAGTACTTTACCTCGAGTTTCCTGTTTTTTGTTATTCTTTCTAGTTTCTAGTTGATTTCACAAATAAAACAAACTTGACAGCCGGCCTGCGCGCGCCAGGAAAGCATATTTGACATAACAGAACTATAATTGTGGTTGTTTGTCGGCTTGCCCGCCGACAAAATCAGTAGATAAGCAATTAAATAAATGAAGTAGGTAACGAATCAATAAACTATATTATTTCTGCTCTGTTTCTTCCCAAGTAGATGACGTTCAGCAGCAGTCAACATGGGGTACTGATCAACTTTCGGCTGTTATGAACAGCTTGCCTTCAATGTACACAAACCCTGCTTGCATGCTTGTTAAGAATTATTAACTTCATCGACGGTCTGTGTGTACTACCCGTGGTCACTGACAGATAATAGATGTTTTGGATTCTTAATCTAAACAACAACACAACGTTGTATCATGGTTCGAGTGATGAAACTAGTGCGTAAGGCCAGACCCAACGATCAGGCGCCGACTGCGAATGTTGGTGTGGTGGGGTAGGGGGGATCGCACTTCACCGAAACCTCTTGCTTCGCCCCATCACACCATTCGAATTTATTAAAATACAAGTATAGTCTCTAATTGATACAATTTTCTTCAGAATATTTTTGGAGTCGTATGCCCAACACTTCTGTCAGTTCATTTTCGGAGCGACCACTCTCAGAAGCCAAGTCAGAACTTGGAGCCGTACGTAAGAAAGTGTCAAGGGGCACGTGACCCGACAGCAACCAGACAGTCGTAGCGCTTTGTTAAGTTATAGGGTGGAGGGGGGGCTTTTATCTCACTATGTCAATTAGCAGCCGAGAAACAGAGTGGGTCTCTAATGAGCGAACCCCCAGAAAATTCGATTTTTATGAATCCAAACCCACGAAATTGGTTTCTGTAAGTGACAGAAGACCCGCTGAATTGCTGGAAGAGTCATGGCAGTGAAATTCGTTATTTTAATCAGCCGACCCCGCAAAATTGCTTTTAAGGTGGGTCAAAAGCACGAAATAATACAGAGTTCGCTGCACGTGCAATGCTAGGGTGAAAAATTGAGTCCGAGCTGACTTCGTGACACACAAACTCTTTTGTGTGACATGCTCCTACGTAATCAGATATTTAATTAGAGGACCTGGAATTTTTTTCTCAGAAAGTCAACCCCGCAAAATTGAGAGGGATGGGTCAAAAGCAAGAAATAATACAGCATTCGCGGTCTTGAGAGGGACGAGCTTGCGAAATTCTGTGTTGAAGGAGGAGGAGGGAAAGTTTTAGGCCCTGCAATGCAGAGCACGAAATGGAAAGATCTGTCTCAAGTACCCTGGAACCAGTTCTTTGAAGTTGTGGCTGGTTGGTTGTCAAAAGTTCTGTCTCTCGAAATTTCGTGTGCAAACTGTGATTCAATGTTTACCCCCCCCCCCCCAATTAGATTACTTAAAATAAAAATAATAAAATCGTTACATCACCTGTTGCAAGGTGCTGTCCTCTGTATAATACTGGACTATCTTGAGCGGGCAAGATTGGCAAAATTTGGTTCTCTTATTGGTTGGAGCACCAATAATCCATAAAATCGAGTACTTTAAAAAACCTAAAGAAGCGGAATTGAATTCACGCGCACATCAGTAATGTGTGTGCTGTATGGGTTATGAGAGGGAGTGATAGTCTTTGCCCACCCATCAGAAAACGCCCATGGTTGCAGCGACATCTGCGTGCATCGAACTCGAACCCCTGGGTTATCAAGTGAGCGGTCACATTCGCCCCCTCCCACCATACCCCGTAAAAACAGTTTTTGGATCCTGCTTTCTCTTGCCCCTCCAGCCCCGTGTCCTTCGTCCAAAATGTAGCGTGAAGCTAATCATTTGCGGCCTGGATTATGTCCCTATTTCTCCCATAAAGCAGCGTGATAATGTCAAGCAGCTGGTGTCCGTTTCTTGGCTCGATACTTTTTAGTTTCAGGCTAATAAAGTTCGTTTCCAAGTATGCATCGTCGGGGTTTTTGGGTAAACAGCAATTTTTGGCCGTATTATTGTTGGTTTACGATGTACAATGCTGCAATGTGCTTGTATACCACTATGAGTTAATTGCCAGTTATTGGATCCAACGAAACTGACGAACCATTCAGGAAACCGTTAATTTAGACTCAAACTATAGAGTATTGACCCTAGAAACTGACTGTTGAGCTTATTCTCGTGCACGCCCCGACTCGTGAATTGACATTTCAGCCATTCAATTGAGTAATTAGCCTACCTAAAATAAATATCGTGAAAAATGACAATGTTGGAGGGTCGCGGTCGTATCGTAATCTCACATTTGACGGATATTTGTTCAATGCAAATAAAAAGTACAGGAAGACGATTACTATTACTATGTCACGAACCACGTAGGCGCCTTAAAAACGAAGTACCAAGGGACTTTACGGGCATAGTGTGTTAAAATTACCGTCAAAAATATTTCTCTAATTTGATGTTCAAATTTCTTCCCGGACAAGAAGAAACATAAGTTATATTTCAATAAAACAGAAAATAAGAAAACTTATCAATTTTGTTTATTACGTTTGTTTACATTGAGCAGCCCCCCTATTCTGTAACTCATAACGCGTGCGTTAGCAAAATTTCTCAGCTGATTACTTTCAATTATTCACCTTGTTTATTTCGCTAACGCACCCGTTATGAGTTACAGAATAGGGGGGCAGGAAAGGAAACTAGGGAAGTTCTGTGGCTGTTACCCTAAAAGCAACCTTTTTCGACAGCTGTAATCTTGGGGTCGTCCCCTTGAACTCCTCTTTCCTTCAAGGCTCCCTCCATGTTATTACTCCTCTATGGATTAAAGTCATTACGGAAGTATTGAACACGTTTATTAAAATTAACAGTGTTATCATAAAAGCGAGGATAACCCGTTTCTGATTTCTGATACTTATCTTGAACACGAGAGCCTTAAGGGCAATCATCTTTTGTCTTTTGAAAATTCATGACTATCTCCCCCACTTATTGAAGAAATAATAATAATAATTTTATTTTTTAACATAAGAAAAAAATATGTAAATTGGAAATAATTAACTAATCGAATGAGTAGCATTCGTAGTCATCGAAACGTTGAGGCCTCCGCCTGTTTCGCGCTGAGCGACGAAGGCAAGGCTCTTGAACAAGTGGTTGCGAATGGTCTGATTGTGGCGGCGGACTTGACACCGGCCCGATGTCTTGATGTTGGTCTTCGGCTTGTTCGGCAGAGTTTGCACGACGGTTATTCGCAGCACGTTGAAGCCCGGGAACGCCCAGTATCGGACCTTGGTGCGAAGGCTGTGGCAAATTGTGCGGACGACTGTCAACTGAAGGTGCGAACGTGACGGTCTTTTTAGGCACCCCTATTTAGGTTTCCCTTATGAAACTGGCGATATACTCATTAAATTGACACCTTTAAAGCTGAAATTTTTCTCATAAAATCAACCATTAGTTCATAAGCTTAAGAATTCCCGTAAAGTTGCAAGTTTTCTTGTGAAACAGACAATTCCTTCGGAATTTGACAATATCTTCGTGAAATTGACAAGGTTTTTTTCATGAAACGGATAATTTCACTTCACATAAAATTTCTCTTGGTGAGGCATTTCGTATAAATGCTCCCCACTGACGTGGCCTTAAAATTGGCGTTTCGCGAGAGTGTTTTCCCGCATGTTGCGCTTTGCCCACAGTGGCGCATTGTGTGGTGCAATTCCTCTTTGAATGCGACAATTCGCGTAAATACTGCCTATATAGAATGTGCAGTTTTGCGTGGATTTTGACCTGATTGACCATCCGAATGAGGCCTTACGCTTAAATATTGGCCTGGATCTGACGTTTCGCACTAAAATGGGGGAATTTTTCATAAATGTCGCCTTCATTGCGTTTCACGTAAATAATTTCCCATTTTCGGCTCCATATGTGGATAATTTCCTCATAATAGCAACACATTTTTCTACGAAAAATTTTCATGAAATTGACAATTCTCATATCATTTGTTCTTGCGTTTTGTCAAAAAAAAAAAATGGGACATTTTGCGATAATTTTTTCCTTAGGTGTTCCGCAGCCGTTTCAAAACAGTTTCACTTTCACTCATGTGACATTTCGCGTAAATTTTGACCTTGGCGTGGCCCTACACGAGGCATTTCGTGCATCAATTTCTCGAATTTTGCTCACTAAAAAAGCAATTTCGGAGACTTTCATTGCTGCATAACCCCTTTCGCCGTGATGGCCCAATTAGGGGACCGCGATCTGCAATGGTCCACCCGATGAAATTGGTTATCGCCGGGCGTTTGAGATTTGAGGTTACACGGACGGAAATACCACTTTTTTCCACTGGTAACGCGAAATAGTACATTTCACAACGAGAGAGGAAAGTGTAACTTCATTTGGCTCAATTACGGAAACCGACAACTCGCCGCTAAAGTTCCACTTTCCTTTCTCGTTGTGAAATGTACTATTATACTGGCGACAAAATCCTCGAAATTGGTCGTTCAGTGAGCTAAATTAGAGAAATATATTTTACAAAGAGCCAGCAATTTGCGAGCAAATTTTCTGGCAGAAACTGAAAACAGTCTAAACGTGATGTCAAACCTTCAAACATGACCCCACACACGATCAAACCTGCTTGTCAAGCGTGTTTGATCGTGTGTGGCCCGCTTTAGAAAGCAAAATCATCTGTGGAATTTGTTTTTTAGTGAGCCAGATCCGGGAAAATGTGTTTCTTTTGCTAGAAAAATCCGGAAAATTGATGTTTTAGAGAGTGAACTCCGAAAAATTGGTCTTTTAGTGTACCAACCCAGCTAATATATGAAATTGTAGTGCGTAAAATCGTCGAAAACGGTCCCTGAATTTGGGCGCACTGTTAAATTTGTTTCATAGCAACAAAAATCCGTAAACTGTTTTTTGTGAGTTGGTCACGTTGCCGAGAAAAATCCGCAAAATTAGTTTTTAGATAGTGAAATCCGGGTTTCAGTGAGCCAGATCAAGGAAGGTGGTTCTTTTTTCGACAAGAAAAATCAGGAATACCGGTGTCTTATGGCGTTTTCCATTCACTGCAATACACTCGTGTGTTGTAAGTTTTTCCAACATAATATGTTTATGTAGAGGACGCTGCCCTACACTTGTGTAGTGTGTTGAATGGAAATCGCTATTAGTGATCAAAATGTGAGAAAAGGATTTTTTAGTCATGCACAGCCGTGAAAAGTTTTTTTTTAGAATACGAAAACCACGAAAGTGGCTTTTGAATTAAGCCGCTCCGCATTTGGTTTTCAGTACAAAAGAAACACGGAATTTGTATTTTATTGGGCGAATAATCCGAAAATTGGTTTATTGCTGGAGCCAGTCCTGCGAAAATTTTCGCTATACAAAATTTCGTGATCCTGACAGATTTTAACTTTATTGCTGATATCTCAAGTCATGAAAATTCCGTTGGGACGCTGCATGTGAAGCGGCATTTGTGAAGCTAAAAAAGGAAATTTGCTGCGATAGCGTACTCGTCCCTTTTAATCAAGAAGGGCACAATAATCCACCTAGGATTCCGTGCCGGGGGGGAAACCCTCCTTAATCAAGAACTGCTTATCTTCCTTAGATGCGATGCAAGTCCGAAGAGCTTGGGGAACGACGACTCACGGCCCCTTGAATAATATTCCGCTCTTGAGGGTGTGGATCGATTATTTGAATGGGCTGCGTTGGAAGGATTTGGCAGGGTACTGTGTGGCGGCCCTGAAGTACAGGGGGACGTTAATTGCGGAATACAACGAATAGGTATTCGAGAAAATAAAGTTAGTGCTGCTCGCTGAACTCAGTGCAATGTAAGTTCACTGTTGTTTTGCCTGCCGGCCTCTACGTGCAATATCTGTTATCGTTTGTCCCGTTATATTGTGCTATTGTTGATTTCACGTGGTTATTGTCAGTGCCCATATCTATTTATTATAACTATGTATATTTATTATAACTATATCCATTTATTATAACTACACATATTTTCCACAACTATTTATATTTGTTTGTTGTGTTTAAATATTTTGATTAATTACTGAAGTAGCTCGCCAACCCGGCAGACGGTCATCTTGACCATTGTCGTTAAGTATTTTTTGCTGTTTTTCCATGTTGTCTTTTTTTTTATGCTTGTTGGAAAATAAATACACTAATAATAATAATAATAATAATAATAATAATAATAATAATAATAATAATAATAATAACAGTAGAGAGGAAAAAACTCTTATTCACCGTACAACTAGTCTGAGAACCTCCATAAATCACGCCCTACAAACTATTCTAATGGACTATTAGGCGTTTTCCATTGCAGGAAAAGTGTATCACGAACAGCATTCCATAGGAATTTGTGAAAATAATAAATGAAAACAACTGTCAATGCTGTACTTTTCCTTCACTAAAGACCGACCGCATGCCGAAAACCACTTTTTCAACTTTTCTGAGGTTCTACATCAAGAATGATAAGTCAGCTCGGACTCGATTTTTTTCACGATCACCATACTTCCATTCCTGTAGGAAACATGGAAGTACAAAACAATGGAACACACCTATATTCTTACTCTTGCAAATTTGGAAGCGTTTGCGAAGAACAGAGCGTACAAATTATTTCCTTACATTTTAGGCAACAAGAAGACAAGAACTGCATCTGTTCTGGAGAAGTTGAAAAGGAAAGATATCGTAAACGATCTGCTGGAAACTCAAAGATGTGGACTTATTTTTTATTTCACTTTTCATTACATTTTTGGGAATCTTCCGCCGCTAAAACAAGCATCCTCGTGTTACGCGAGAGCAAGTGAGGCTCGTTATAATATTTATTATAATTTATAATATTTTAATATTTATTCAAATTTTTATTATTTTCTTTCTCGAAAAAAAGCAATAAAATTGAATAATAAAGCAATATTCACTGTGTTAATGTCATTTGTCGAATATGGTTCGAACTAAGTGACGTCATCACACTCGGATATGAAATCAACATGGCACGGGGTGTTTTTAGCTGGCCCATAAAATTCCCTACTTTGAAAATTCATATCAATTTAAATTTTCGTTGATATTGAAAAAAAAAAAAAAAAAAAATGCGCCAACCCTTTTCTATTTTTATTACCTTTAAGGAAAAAATATGTCCAAAAAATGTGCAAGTGGCTCATTGTTGTGACTTTTTGGATTATAAAAAGGGTTTAAAGTCATTACGGAAGTATTGAGCACGTTTATTAAAATCAACAGTGTTATCAGAAAAGCGAGGATAACCCGTTTCTGATTTCTGATATCTTGAACACGAGACCCGAGTATATGTTGCTCGGCGATTTTGGTCTGACGTTTTGTTACTCAACGTCGATCTTGAGGGTGATTTACCGAGGACTTGAGGCAAAAAAAGGGACCGCTACATTTCACTTCTTAGTCTGTAAGATCAGGCGTTAACCCCCCCCCCCTCGTATAAGGAATCGCAAAGCTTGTGTTTCTGCGAGGAAGAACTACCGTTCCTCTTTAATAGGAAGCCAAAATCAAGTACAATGACAATCTCATTGATTCGTCGACCAATAGAGTGATCAAGTTGCAAATTTGCAGAAACACAAGCATCACGAGTCCTTATAGGGGGGCAAGTTCGTGGCTCAAACTGCGAAAAAACGCTAATCCATAGCTAAAAGCGAAACAAATCTCCCTGATTCACAGCAAAAATTAAGAAAAGTTGCTAATTCATGGATGGAATTGAGAAAAATCGCTAATTTGTGGCTGAAATCTGGGATGGGGCAGCTGATTGCAGTGACGGACTTGGACATTTAGAGCCCCCGGGCGAGTCTTTCACCAACGCCTCCGTGAAGTTGCTTACAGGAGATGTGAATTAGCGGTCCCCCCCCCCATACTTCACCACTTATTCACAATTTCATCGGCGAATAAACGATTTGTCTCAATTTCATCGGTGAATTACCAATTTGTCTCCATTTTAGCCGTGAATTTGCGATTTATCTCCATTTCAGCCGTAAATTAGTGATTTTTGTTGAAATGAATTTGTGTTTTTTTTTTTTTTTCCGCGAAATGAGCCACTAATGAGCGATTTTACCTGCGAGTTAGCGCTATATTTTCTAATTTTAGCCATGAACTATGAAGTTGTCTCCGGAAATCACGACTTGCCATTTACCCAATGTATTTACATGATTTAGGAAAATGTTCTCAATTTAACCCCGTAAATAGCAATTTTTCTTGACTTCAGCCGTGAATTATCGTTTCACCTAATTTTAGCCTCCTAGCGAGCCATAATGAGAGTTTTGTTTCCCAATTTTCACTGCGCATTACTCTCATTTAGCCATGGATTAGCGATTTAGTTCACTTTCAGCAGCCGCTTCTTCTCAAATTTTATCGGTGAATCACCGATTTCCCCCCATTTTAGCCGCGAATTAACTTTTTTTTTTCATTTTAGTGATTTTTAACCATTTTAGCCGTGAATTAGCGATTTATCTGAATTTTGCACTGAATTAGTGTTTTTCCTGAATTTTCACTTTTCCGAAAAATTATTAAATTTTCTCAAGTTCAAATTAACCCCCCCAATTAGCCATTTTTCTTGATTTTAGCCGCAAATAAGCGTTATCTGAATACACGATTTATCGTGAATTAGCAGTAAATTCGTGTTTTCCAGATTTCAGCTGCTAATTAGCGATTTTTCTCAATTCCATCCATGAATTAGCAATTTTTCGTAATTTTTGCTGCAAATTAACGAGTTTTTTTTTCGGTTTCAGCTATGGATTAGCGTTTTTTCGCAGTTTGAGCCACGAACTTGCCTTCAGAAGATGAAAGTTGTCGTTTTCATAATGATTTTACCCGTTAAAGAGCTATTTTCTCCAATTTTATCCGTGAATTAGCATTTTTTCTTCATTTTCACGGGCGGATCTGTAGGCCACAAGATTTGAGCCGCATCTTCGTCATCTCCGCTTCCACATGGGTATTCTGCAAATTCACGCCGCTTGAAGAAGTTCAGGCGTTTGTTGAACGGCCCGTGGCCCCCGTGAGCAGGTAAAACGGGGGGGGGGGGGGTAGAACCACAGCTTGTCTGAAAATCTTGCTGACACGATGGCAGGATGGAGTGTGGATCAGAGTCCCATCGTCGCTGCCAAATGTCATTTATGTAGTGCGTTGCCATTTGTCATTGTTCCCCCGCTGTGACAATTTGCAGCAAGGCCGAACTACGTCCTGCAGAGAGGGCGTTCCTTGACGTATATGGTGGTGCAGCGTGACAAGGCCGAGCAAGAGGTCGGCTGGCGAAATCCCAGCCAGTATTTGAGTCGCTGCGTGTGACACTGTATACGATATGCGGGAAGGATCACTATTAGAATCCGGCGTTGCAGCGTGCTCACGTTGCGGCTGACGCGCTCACTGTGGCGCGCACCCACCGCAGGCCGGAGCGCTTGTACATTAACATTGCCAGAAACACGCATATTTAGTAGCGCTGGCACGCGTGCCACGATGCTCCCCAAGACGGGCCAGTCAGGGCTCGTATGTGGGCGAAGAGTGCGTGAATGCGTCGCTCGAGAGCCGTTATGTGAGCTGATGCGAGGCGCTTTTTTGTGGAGATGGACTTCCAGATAGCGCGCCGTGCTGGCTATGAGGGTGGGGACGTAGGGTGGCTGGCGTATGGAGTGAGGCATTCTAATATCACCAATACCAATACTAATAGCACCAATACCAATACCACCAAAGACAATACCGATACCTATGCCACCAATACCAATACCAGTATCACCAATACCACGAACATGGAAGTATTTTCACCTACAGCCATAAATTGGCGTTTTTTTGTTTTTTGTTTTTCAATTTTATCCTCACAGATGCCTCCAGACGCTGCGCATTGTCATATTTTCAATTTTTGACTCAAATTGATTTTTTCCCCCTAATTTTAGCCGCAGATCAGATATTTTCCTCAATTATAACCACGAATTAGCGTTTTTTCTTAATTTTAGCAGCGTAGTAGCGTTTCTAACTAGTGAATAAGCGAATTGTCACGATTTTAGCCAGGAATTGGCGTTTTCCACTATTCTAGCTGCAAAATGGCGATTTTTTTCGTAGTTTTTTTCTCAATTAAAGCTAAAAATTACAGCCTTTATCTTAATTTTAGCCCGGCGTGGTTAAATTATAAATTGTATCACACTTTATGCCTCGCTAATTAATGATTTTTTCAATATTAGCCGTTTTTTTTTTTTTTTTTACATTTTATTCCCTTATTGAAAATTCTTTTTCTTCAACGTTGGCTATGAATTAGCGTTATTTTTTGGTTTCAGCCTCGAACTAAGCTACGCAGTTGCGTTCTTTTAGCCGTGAATTGTGAAATTTCCCGATACTTCAGCCACGGGTTAGCGCTTTTTATCAATTTTAGAAGCGCTGTAATCCCCTACCACTTCCTCTCTTTTGTACTAGTGATTTTTCTGAATTTTAGCCGCGAAGTGGTATTTTCCTCAATTTTGGCTGCAGATTAGGCTTTTTTTTATTTTTAGCAGCGATCCAGCACTTTTTCTCTATTTGAACTGAAAATTAGCGTTTTTCTTTATTTTAGCCGCGCTATGGTTAATGATTATTTTTTTATCCTCGTTTTTTTATATTTCAGCCCCATATAAGCACTTTTTAAAAAACTTTCTGCTATGGATTAGCGTTGTTTTTCAGTTTGAGCCTCGAAGATTTTGCGTTTTCTCAATTTTAGCCGCGAATTAGTGTTTTTCTTAATTAGTATTTCGACTTTTCTTAGTTTCAACTGTGAAATAGTGTTTTCTGCTAATTTTGAAGCGAATTAGCTATCTATTCTTTTTTTGTAGGCGAATGGGCGATTTTTCGCATTTTCAGTTGCGAATTTTCCATTATTTATGCACAATTTTTATTCGGATTAGCGTTGTTTTCGTCAATATTACCCGCCATTGTTTTCACTTCCAGCTATAGTTTTCTCAATTCTAGCCACAGGCTTGGCCCCAGTGGCGTCTATCAGGAGGGGGTTGGAGGCGACTTGCCTCCAATTGACGCAGTCAGGGGGGGAAAAGATGATTTTTGTTAACATCCAGGGGGGGATTTGCTCCTCTCTTACTGTGCGAGGGCTTTGGCGTATGTATACATATTTAATGTAGTCAAGGCCGGCCTTACGCATTTGGCGCCGCCAGACGAATCTTTTATCAGTACCCCCATGAAGTAGCCTTCAGGCACAGGCGTAGCAAGGGGCGTGCGGCGTGTGCAGTCCGCACCGGTCATCACTACCCTGGGGGCATCAAACCCGCTGTTATGTTATGCGATCACCGCTACCTAGGAATAGGAAACAAGAACGTGAATTTGTAAGAGAACATTTTTAGCGAAGACATCGGCCGACGGCCGCAACATTACGGCACGCCTTGCGCCTTCCTAAGGAAACCCAAGCAGTAAGCAGCTAAGCTCCCCACCAATCCAACACGCAACATCCGTTGATGGGTGGGGCCACTGGCGGACCTACACGTATCAGGGCCCGGGGCGGAAACCTTCAAGAGGCCCCTAAAAGTCTCTAATTATACATACTAATTGTAGCCAAGGCCTTTTCCTTGTTTTAGGCAAATCACCGCTATTTCCCCAACCTATCCGCCAAACAGCGCTTATGCCAAGTTTAATGCACGAATTTCTCCATTTTAGCCGCGAATGAGTGCTTTTTGTCAACTTAACCTGCAAATTAGCGCTTTTCGCCGCAAATTAGCCGTGGATTAGTGGAGTATTCCCACCCCTCCCCACCTTATAGACATAAACACGCGCTTTTTCTCAACTTTAGCAGCAAAGTAGCTTTTTTATCCTGTGATTCAGCGATGTTTCTTAACTTTTTCTCGAGTTGGCGTTTTTCACAATTTTCACAAATTAGCGATTTTTTCTAGAAGGAACCAGAGAATTAGCACTTTACTCGGTTTGAACTGAAAATTAGCATTTACTCAATATTAGCCGAAAAATAGCGGGCTCTTCTGAATGTTTACGAAAAATTAGCATTTTCTTGTTCACCATAACCATACGCTACGGATCAGCGTTTTTTTCTCAGTTTTAGCCGCAATTTGCCGGTTTTTCACCCATGGCCATAAATTGGCGCTTTTTCTCAATTTTAGCCACAAAGTTGACCGAGGAAGCCGCGAATTTTCTCTATTTTAGCCGTGAGTTAGTGATTCCCCTATATTTCAGCCGCGAATTAGCGCTTTTTCGTAATTTTAGCAGCGTAGTAACGTTTCTAACCCGTCTGTTCATTTTAAACACGAATTGGCGTTTTCCGATATTTTAAGTGCAAATTGGCAATTTTTCCATTTTTGGCAGCGTATTAGCACTTTTTTCAATTCAGGCTGAAAATTAACCTTTCTCTTAATTTTAGTCAGAATAATTACTGATTTTCTCAATATTAGCAGCAAATTAGCGGGTTCTTCTCCATTTTAGCACCGCATCAGCATTTTTTAAATTTTAACTATGAATTAGCGCTTCTTCTCAGTTCTAGCCGTGAATTAGTGTTTTTTTTGTTTTTTTTTTTTTTCTTATAGCCATGAATTTGCCGTTTTTCTCAATTTCAGTCACAAAGTTGCCCTCAGAACACGAGATGGCGGAATTAGAAATTCTTGAACTCTTTATCCGAAATTTTTCCCCTCAATTTTAGCCGCCAATTAGCGCTTTTTTTCACATTTAGCTGCGTAGAAGCGTTTTTAGCCAGTGAATTCGCGAATTTTCTCAATTTTAGCCACGAGTTGGCGTTTTCCTCAATTTTTAGCCGGGAATAGCACTTTATTCCTATTTGAGCTGAATACTAGAGTTTTTGTTTTATTTATGCCGGGCTAATTAGTGAATGTTTTCAATATTAGCTGCGTTTTTTTGTTTTTTGTTGTTGTTTATTTTTTATTTTTTATTTTTTTTCACATTTCAGTCCCACATTGGCATTTTTTTCCTTTAATTTTTGCTATGGATTAGCGTTTATTGTTTAGTTTTGGCCTCGAACTTTTAGTGATTTTCCCCAATTTTGGCCACGGGTTAGCGCTTTTTCTCAATTTTAGCCACAAATTGTGGTTTTCCTCATTTTCAGCCACAGATTTCATTTTTAGTAGCGAATTAGCACTTTTTCTCAGTTTGAGTTGAAAATTAGTGTTTTTCTTAATGCTAGCCGCCCTAATTAATATATTTTTTCAATTTTAGCCGTGTTGTTTTTTAGATTTTAGGCCCGCATATGCAATTTTTTTTCTATTTTCTGCTTTGGCTTAGCGCTTGTTCTCAGTTTGAGCCTCGAATCTTTTAGAAGCTATACGGATTTGCGTTTTCTCAATCTCAGCCGGGAATTGGTGATATTCTTCATTTTCGTATCCGCGAAATAGCGTTTTTCCTCAACTTTATCCGCGAATTAGTGATTTTTCTCCATAACAGCTGTTAAATAGCGTTTTCTGATAGTTTTGCACCGAATTAGCAAATCTTTTCGCCATTTCAGTTGTGAATTTGCCATTTTGGCCCAATTTTAATCCGAATTAGCGTTATTTTTGTCGATATCAGCCGCGATGTTTTTTTTTTACTTGTACAACCTTGAATTACAAGCGTGTATTCTCAATTGTAGCCGCGGGCTTGGCCCAAAAACAACACTTTTGCATTGATTTCTACATTTTATCCACGGAATAGCCCTCAAACACTGTGAATCGACGACTTTTTTTTCTCAATCTCTGTCTGGAATTTGCATCGTTAGACCACGAATCAGCGCTTTTTCGCAGTTATAGTCACTAATATTAGCGCATTTTCATAAGTTTTTGCCGCGTCAGCCAGTTCTAAATTGCCTATCAGTATATTAGTGCGCTTGTAAGGACCTAACAAAACCGGGGACGGTCTGTTTTCTCTATTTTATTCATGAATTTTCCTCAAGAAGGCGCTAATTTCTGTATTTCAGCCACCAGAATAGCACTCTCGGGGGCTCAATAGAATAGTCAGCCCACACTCTTTGCTGTTATCACTTGTAACGTTATATTCTCCAGGTCGGATATAGACTGAAATTCGTAGAAAGGAGCCTAATCGCTGTCCAACCTTTTCACGTGAATGAACCTAAAAATCCTCATTTTTCCTTATTTAACCTGTTCGGGGGCCCCGCCTGTCAGGGGGCCCGGGGCGGTCCGCCCCTCGCCCCTTACCGCGGTACGCTATTGGGTGGGGCTAACTCACTGAGAACTGAGAAGGAAGGGGTTTCACTCATAGTTCCGCGCTAATTTATGCTCGCATCGCTGTGTGCTTGGTGATCCTCTTTTGTTCGTGTTTCGGAATAGCGAGGTTGAAATGCCTGGAACTGTCGGTATAATTATGCTATTGAAAGAAAACGTGATATTTTTCGTTTTGGTTTTAAAAGACGAATGAACCTTAGGGGTATTTATGGTCAAAAGTTTAACCCGAATTTAATCCTCAGGGGGGGGGGGCATCAAAAAGAGACCCGCACCGGGCATCACTTTCCCTTGCTACGTCCCTGCCTTCAGGAGCCGCGATTTGGCTTTTTCTGCATTTTAACCGCGAATTATGTTTTTTTCCACACTTCAACGCTTCTTCTTAATTTTATCAGTGAATTAGCGGTTTGTCTCCTTTTTATACGCTAATTAGCGATTTTTCTCTATTATTGCCGTGAATTTGTGTTTTTCCTTATTTTAGCCGCTAATGAGAGATTTTCCCCAATTTTCACCGCGAATTACCGCTTTTTCCCCATTTTGTCACGGATTAGCGATTTTGTTAGCTTTCTGCAGCCACGGAGCTATCTTCAGAAGCCGCGAATTGGCGTTTCCTCAACTTTAACCGCGGATCATCATATTGTCCACACGTCAGTGCTTCTTCTCACTTTGATCGGTTAATTAGCAATTTTTCCCGATTTTAGCGGCAAATTATAGTTGAACCACATTCTAAAGGAACCTAAAAATCATGCATTTCGCTTGACCTCTGAATAAAGTGGTTATTTGTACAAAGGCAATCTCATTCTCTTGACGAAAGAAACACTTCTTAGCAAACAATCTTAGCGGGGTATTTCCTAACATCACGTCACAGAGTGAAACGAAAATACATTTCCGTTACTGCTAGGACAGCTTTTGTGCGAAACTCGCGGGTAAAGTGGCGCTTTCCTCACTCACACTGAATACCATTTGCATAATATGAAATTCAGCCACGGAGCCGTTTGTTTCCACTCGTCTTTTTTATTGTGATCAATACTGTTTTGAAAGGTTCCTTGACTCAAGGAAGATTCAAGGAACGTTCATAAATACAGGCCCTAGGTCCATATTTATGAATATTCCTTGAAGTTTCCTTGATTCAAGGAACCTTTCAAAACAGTTTTCATCACAATAAAAAAGACGAGTGGAAACGAACGGCTCCCGGGCTGAATTTCATATTATGCAAATGGTATTCAGTGTCAGTTCAAGAAGAGTCTATGAATTCGCCCCAACAATGTTTTTCCCCGTCGCATTCAACGCACCGTACTTTGTATAAACTCTAATTAGATCCTCTGTGTGTGGGATGCTGTGATGGATACATCAATTCTGATTGGGGGGGGGGTAAGCTCTTTTCAGGGGGGGGAGTGCCTCCAGCTTTCAGGGGGGGATAGACGCCACTGCTTGGCCCAGAAGCAACGCACGCTTAA
This sequence comes from Corythucha ciliata, assembly GCA_038030265.1. NCBI lineage: Eukaryota > Metazoa > Arthropoda > Insecta > Hemiptera > Tingidae > Corythucha > Corythucha ciliata. Next base: position 8,687,961 of record CM075941.1, read on the forward strand.
GTTTATTTCCATACATTTTAGCCGTAGAATGTCCGCTATATACCGCGAATCAGCGATTTGTTTCTCAATTTTATTCAATGTCAGTTGCACCGTGAGACTACACGAGTCAGCGCTTTTTTCGCAGTTTTAGTCACAAATATTAGCGCTTTTTCCAAAGTTTTTGCCGCGTCAGCAAATTGCAAATTGCCAATCGGCACATTAGTGTGCTCATGGACCTACAACGAAGCCGGAGGCGGTGTATTTTTTCTATTTTAGCAGCGAATTTTTGTCAAAAGCAACGTTATACATATTCTTCAGGTCGGATTTACTGAAATTCGTAGAATGGAGTCAAATCGCTGTCCAACCGACCAACCATTTCATATTCCTATACATTAATGAATATAGAACCTAAAGATTCTCATTTTTCCATCGCTGTCGCTTATTCATAATATTTTTAGCAGAATACCCCCAGACTTCTAAGCACTCCAGAGTGGTAAAGAAGTGGCGACGAGTACCCATTAGTTTTTCCGTGCTACGGGCTACTATGATGAAGGCGGGCACACTTTACAGGCGGCAAAGGGCACGCCGAAAGGCAAATAAATGGGAGAACATCGTCGCACCAAACATTATCTTACTTGTTCCATCTTTAGAAAACTTCAGAGACGGCATTAGTGGTCTCTTTCTGTCTCGCTCGTTTGCTCTCATCTCCTTATACCTGTTGAGACGCCCATCACTTTTCTATTGAAGAAGGGCTGTAATTACGGCAGTCGAATTTTTCTTCAAAAAAAAAAAAAAAAACGTTTTTAAAAGCGAAAATTGTTTCGTCTCTCTCACTCACTCTCTCTCTTTTTTTTCTGTTTCATTTTATTTTCGTTTTATTTTACCAATATTGACGTTTTTATTCAAATAAATAAATAAAAAAGGATGACTCTAACGACTCCAGTGTCCGAGATGTAAAATATTATAAACGCGAGACATTTTTGTCATAATTTTTCTTTACGCTGCTGCTCACTGGGAAGGAACAAACATGGTCGAATGAAGAGGGGTTGCTTGGCATGACATCGGGCAAGGTCAAGAAATCACTCCCCCTCCTACCCCATTCATGGCTATACCGTGAACCATCCTACGCCCTCATTGCTATACGAACCGTCACAACTCAGGCGGTAAATTATATCGGAGATGAAAAAAAAAAAAAAAAAAGAGTTTGGGGGAAAAAATCCTCCATGGTCCTGGACTGGGGTGATTAATGTTTTTGTCTTTTGTCTCTCGTGAGACGGTGTAGATTTTTTGTTTGACACATACCCTTCAAAAGTTTTTAACGCCGAATTTCTTTGTATGAATAAAAAAAAAAAAACAGGTGCATGTCGCCAGTTGTGAAATGAGAAAAAGGTAAAAACTCGTTCTATTAATAAGTTGAATAAAAAAGAAGGTAAAGTAACGACGGGGGGAATGAATGGTTAATGCCATGAGATGGCTGGTTGGTTAAACACGCTTTAATTTGTTTCAAAGCTGTCAAAAAGTTTAAAATTATTAAGCTGACAGAGGTTCCGATCGTAACCCTTTGTGACAGTATTTATTTATTTAATTATTAATTTGTGATTCTATTCATGCGCTCCAACCTAATTTAGTTTTACGGTAAAACTCTAGGCTTCAAGGAAAGCATGTATAGGCATAGTGCAGTCAAAATTTCTTTTGCTACAAAATAGTATTTATATTCACGACGATACTCAGCCTACCCCCCCCACCACCAACCATATCTTCTCCTCAAACCCTTTAAAGGCCTAACCACAACGAACCCTCCGAGTTGCAATCTCTTGTTGAAAAATCCCTCTTTAAATTCCAAGATATAGACTGAGCAAAGCTTTCATCTATAATTAGCTGATTAGAATGCATAAGTCTTTTCGTCGGTGCCTCCTCGCTTTCCTTAGCTCAAAGCAATGGACCTCCCCCCTCCCCCACACTTGACATGCTTCAGTGTTGAAAAAGTGAAAAGTATTTCGGCATTCCCCTGAGGGAGAAAATGAATAATTGATTATGATAAAGAACCCCGGGTTGTTCATGCCAGAATTTTCTCGTATAACCATTGATGGTCGATGGGTTCAAGTTCGAGGGTTCGAGGTTAGCTCTGGGAGGGGCGAGAAAATCATTGAGCCCTCTAAATATTTGTATACGGCTCCAAAACTTGAAATTTAACGCCGTAAAATGTGACTGTTCGGCTGCTTGACAACTCATTCGCGAACGCCTTCCACTCCACATTAGCCAGAAAATGTCGATTGAGCATGAAAAATGGATTTTCCAGCTCGAAAGCTATACTGACTTTGCTTCCTACTAACTTTGATTGGGTAAAGCCAAGCCCCAAGGAGGGCCCTGTTCAGTGAGGAAATAAATGGCCATACCTAGTTCATCAATTTTAGGATAGCCAGACATTTTTGATTTTTTTAGAGCGTGAATTGACAGTTCGCCATTTTTGGGGCGTGAATTTCCAGTTTGGCACTTTTTATAGAGCACGAATGGTCAGTTTAGCCCATGGGCGTAGCCAGCGGGGGGCAGGGGTGGGCAGTTGCCCTTCCCTAGAATCAAAAACGCAGATTTCGTGGGGCAGCTGCCTACCCCCAAAATTCCAAAAATATCTTCGCTGATCTGGCTAACAGAAACACAAATTAATTAATTACCCTAAACTTGGCAATGTATCCTACGGGATACAAAGTTTCATTACGTCACTTTACACTTCGTGACGTCTCAAGATCCCGCTTACCAGCTGCATTATGTTCGAAACTGTTATTGAATCGATTATTAAAAACCGCCACAAAGATTCAGTGAGCATTGCGGGTTGTTTGTCAAAGTTTTTCCGCCGGCTGTTGTCTCGCTTGCGCTCGTCGTACTGGTAAGTTTTTTGTATTTTTTATTCAGCCTTTCCTTTGAAATAGAGGCGTACGAAATTTTTCTCTGTGAAAAAATACTTGTTTCTTTCATTTCTTGGTTTAAAAAAAAAGATTGCCGCTCTCCCGAGCATGATAAGAGATTTCATAAAATGTATCCCTCCGGATACGCTGCCAAGTGCACCGGCGTTTTTCGTCAGCACTGAATTTCTTCAAAAAACTGCGTGTAGTCACGAGCCTTCTTTCAAATTTCAGAATTTTCCGTTCTAAAAATGTATGCCGGATTTCGTAGCCGTTCCGAAAAAATTTTGTCGCTTTTACCAAGAGTTGATATCGATTCGGAGGATGAGGAAGAAGCCGACGTAAACGACGTCGAAGTACTAGAGGAAGATCTAGAAAAAAATGTGCAAGAGCTCTTTGAAGTGATCGAAGAATTCGATTGTGTTGCGGAAGGGGATCGTGATGATTCCTTAGTTGCCGTCCCTGAATCACTTCCACCTACAACCACTTCACCGGCTAAGATCTCGAGGAAAAGGAAACAACTGCCACCAAAAACAGCTGCCAAAAATCCGAAATTCGAATACAAGTAAAAATTTATGGAGTGCTTCTATAAATTTTTGCTTCACTTTCCCATTATACGTTATTCTAGGTGGAAGTGGAAGAACGATGACCTCAAAGGAGTAGTGACTATTCCGGACGACCCGCCGAGGCCAATCAAGAAGAAGCTTTGCCCCATTGATTACTTCCTCAGATTCTTCTCCGACGATGTACTGGAGCTTATACTTGAACAAACTAAGCTATACGGAATTCAAAAAAGTGCATTTCATTCATGCGACAATCGAGTCAAACCTCATAAGTTAGAACGATATCAATCAACTATGAATGACATTTAGGCCGTGGTATAGAAAGTCAAAATCATAAAATCGTGTTTCTTTTTACCGCAGGCCCCTTTTTTGGCACCAACTGAGGGGGAACAAAATGATGAAAATGAAAAATGAAACAGAGTCGGTTTGGTTGCCTATACGATATGGGAAGGTGGACTCTTGTTGGAGGAGTTACTTGCAATTAAAATCTTTATCCCGGCCTAAATTTCATTCATAATTGATTGATATCGTTCTAACTTATGAGGTTTGACTCGATTGTCGCATGAATGAAATGCACTTTTCCCGACAGGCTGCTGTCGGAACAAAACTTTTTTCAGGTCACGTTAATTTTCAGATCAGTTAAATTACGTTAAATGGCATGTCACAATTTCACCTTTGCGCAATGCGGAGTGCCTGGGTTCGAATCCGAAACAATTTTTTTTTTGTTCCTCCCTTTTTGGCCCACCTCAGGATTTTTTACTCAAGATTTATTAGGCTGTAGACAATTCAAATAAAAGAGACGGCTCAAAATACAATGTCAGTGACATTTTTTGGTAATTGGTTGGTCCAGTAAGGCATAGCGTTAATTTAATAGCTCCCCTCCGCCGAGAACTCCCCTGCCATATCAACGGATATGGTTCACTAGGGTCTCATACGAAAGCGCGTTCATTTCTCATTACTCGAGTCAATTTTGGGGGCAATTGCAGCAACAGCCGTGCGGTAGCGAATTTTCAACTAATTCAAACCCCTCTTTCACACCGTTCCCGTGGACCGATTCATCTGGATCACGAACTCGTCCGAGATACGTGATCGTGCTAACAAGAAAGGGCCATATATATATATATATCAAATTGAACCGACCTCGGATTCGTGTTCTAGGGGTTCTGAAACGTGAAAAAAAAGTATCGCAACCCATGTGTGCGACCATCAGGGCGAGACCAATAGTGCATTTTTTGAATGAAATGCACTAAAACTGGTGACGCCGTAGACATAGGACTGCTAGATATTAAGCAATTCGTAGCTATAAATTTGATCATGGGAGTCATAAAAATGCCTGCGTATACCGACTACTGGGCGAATGGTACGAGGTGTGAGCAAGTGGCCAAAATAGTTACCCTCAAAAGATACCAATTCCTCAGACGGTTTCTCCAACAACAACGAGGCAAATGCAGATCGGTTTTTCAAAATTAGAGCCCTATCGGAATTAATACGAAAAAATTGTTACAACCAAATGAACGAGAAAAGACAGGCCATAGACGAAATGATGATTCCTTATAAGGGTCAGAAAGCCGGGAGTCGAAGGCAATACATAAAGTCAAAGCCCAAAAAATGGGGTTTCAAGCTATTCGTTAGAGCCGGCGTATCCGGAATAGTGTATGACTTTTTGATCTACGACGGGCCAGACACGTTCAAATCAATTGAATTTACAGCTTTCGAAGAAAATTTCAGCATGGCTCCTAAAGTCGTAATTGCCCTCTGTAAAACGATTCCGGATCGCCCCTTGACTGCTGTGTACTTCTATAATTTTTTTTCAATTTTTTTTTTCCCTCTCGTGGTATACCTCAGAGCGGAGTATGGGATTTTATCATTGGAAACCGTTAGGGAAAATAGGTTACCGGTACTAGATTTCCCTCCAGAAAGAGACTTCAAAAAAAACAAAAGGGGTTTTTTTTGTGCAAAAAACAGACAATAAAAATAATATTTCAGTGGTGAAATGGCTAGCTAACAAGCCGGTAGTATTTGTCAGTAGCTTCGTTGGAGTAAACCCTCTGACTTCTAAAAAAAGGTGGAGTAAAGACGAAAAACAAAAAGTAGAGGTAGAATGTCCACAAATAGTGACACAATACAATAAGCACATGGGAGGATCTTGAGTGGGGGGGGGAGTGGATCTTGCCGACATGTTGGTGGCGTTGTATCGCACTGACTACACAACTCACAAATGGTACATGGGCATTTTCTCACAACTATTGGACATATGTGTCAACAACGCTTGGTTGACGTATCGTCAGGATGTAGGAAAAAGGAATGCCATGCCTTTGAAAAAATTCCGATTGGAAATCGCCCAAAGCCTACTACCAAGAGCTGTGGGCCGGCCGAGATCTGCAGGGTCCGATTCAACGCCAACTGGGCCTACAAGATCCTCTCCTTCATTGCCCCCAACTCCCTCGTCACGATTTGACCAAGAGGGTCATTTCCCTTCTTTCACGACTAAGGGCAGATGCAAAAACTGCCATTCGGGGCAAACTTCAGTTCAGTGCATCAAATGCGAAGTAAGGCTTTGCTTAGTGCCTCAAAGAAATTGTTTCGTGAATTTTCATACAAATTGAGTACCTATTTTGTAATATTTTTAATAAGATGAATCCGGCCACCTCTAATTGAACACTTGCCTTTTTTTGTGAATAGAGTTTATAGATTCCTCCAACATTAGTTGATGAAATTTATAATGTGATAAATCTATGGCTTTTGTACTTTACTATGTTATGTGTGCTTTATAAAAATAATTTTGAATACACAGTTCCTATAAGAAGACTTCGTGCGGATGAAAAACTTTGTAACCTGAGACATCCAACTTATGCGCAACACAGATCGTTTGTCATGAAGTAGGGGACACTACGTGTTAAGCTTTTGGACGGCCGAGCTCCCCCTTAGAGGCGGCAAAATATATACTTGACCCCCCCCCCCCAACCAAGACCTGGTACTACTACTGGGACCTGGCACTGTACTCGGAACTATAGCAATTTCGAATAGGTCTGCATCGTGGACTTGGCAATGTATCCAGGAAGATACAAATTTAAAATTGGCCTAACTAAACAGAGGCCACTAAAATAATTTATTTCTTATTTTTCTCAACATTGCGAAGGTCCTATCTTCATAAAAAAAATATATTTCTCGGTACAAAATTGAAAAAAAAAATTCTTGCCAAGTTTAGGGTTAAACTGATGTTATCCGGACGACGATGGGAGGGCACAGCCCAACACAATTGGAGTTTCGAGATAAAATGGCTCCCCGGTGGGATTTGAACCCGCAACCTCTGGATTACCAGTCCAGCACGCTGCCAATTGCGCCATGGAGACGCCATTGGGAGTCGTACTCCGAGGGATAAGCTAAGCCGAACCCCACCCAGGTCCATTGTTCTCTGGCGAGTTTCTGGGTTCCAAGCCACTCTGGAATCGTTGGTAACGAGCCTTGGCGGCCGATTGCTGGCGAAAAGTGCGTGCTCTACCGACAATATTTTGACGTTAGAACTAAATTACATTGAGTTTTTCGGTTTGAGCAAGTCTATAATCCACCAAATATGGCACCGCACTTACCAAAGTTCAGAAACTGGCCTATTTTACTCACAACATAACCCCGAAATAAACTGTTCCCCATGGTTTCACAAACAGAATGTTCCCAAAAACTTGTGTTCTGCAATATGCCGCCTTAGGACTAATCATGGAATTTGCCTGGCGTATCTCAATAAAATAAATATCCGGCCCTCAGATCAGTGTGAAAATGTGTCACACGTCACACAGTAGGGGATTTGGAACATATTATTATTCATTGTCCAAAATTTTCCATTTTATTCGACCTAGTAGTCCCGTTAACAATAAACCCATTTAATTACCTATCCCTCCTGCGATCCAAAAACCTAGTCGTATACCGATATATCCACCAATTTTTACTGAATACTGCAAACTCTGTATAATTAACATCAAATCATAATAAGACGATACTGGTGGCTCTGGCTTACGGGCTAATGCCAAAAAAAGGATTGACTAGGCTATTTTCAGCTCCCGAATTGTCGGTTTATCCATTTTAAAAGCGCGAACTGTCTGTTCTGTCATATATGTCAGGTTTGCCAGCACCACAACTCTCTGTCAGCCACACCGACCGGCCAAGATCGAGTTGTCGTCGAGAGCCTTGTAAGTTCAGGTGCCATGTGGTAAGGGGTGTACTATACATAATATGGATGAGAGGGGAAATAGAGACAATTGTGTATTGAAATTTCAAAATAAGGACTCTCTTTAATTTATTACAACGGGTCAACGGGGGGGAATATCTAATATGTTAAAGCGAAAGACAGGGCAAACGACAGATTTTAATGCGACAGGCAGGGCAGGTCATTCAGAACGACCACGACGACAAGGATACGTAAAGAAGCTAAGTTAAAGGTGGAGGGAAGAGGATAATAATGGGACCTCCCGAACTATATTTGCAGATTGTTCCTCACTTCCTCAGGCGTATTATTTAGGTACTGACTTCCTCATTTAGTACGAATACTGCTACATACCTCTTGAACGCCATAAAACACTATGACTATTTTTAAATTTATATATTTGAGAGAGGGAAAGCGAGTGTGAGTGAAGAGGTAGTTCATTTTTACGGCTAAACCCGTGTCACTCCTTTACAGAATGAAACAATTATCGCTCGGCTCTCGAATATGTACTTACTTAAACACCGTCACTACGAGGATAATGGTCTTTGAATGGGTGGGGGTGGGGGGGGAGCTTACGGCTCACTAATTTTCGTGGCTATATACACACAGAAAGTACTTCTCTCTAATGTTTGGTGCGCAACTTCACGTATAGACATTAAGGACAATTATGGGGATCATCATCAGTGTGATGAGGAAGAGACCTCACACAGGCGTATGTTTGTGTGTTTATATACGATGAGGAGGTTTTGGCGCATGCCACCTTCATTCCATTAGATTAACGTCATTAAGTTCATTACTATCGAAGTACACCTCTCGCTCTAATCTTTCAAGTTTGACGATTGACTTTGTGATTTGTGAAGACAGGCTAAACTATTTTGATTTCAATCGTTCGACGATTTCTAAAAGGTTGAACATCCAAACAAAAAAATTATGTTGTTGTTAAGGATCAACAACGTTATCGCATGAGGTTGTCAGGAGTCTTCAGTGCTGCTTTGATTATGAAAACGTGAGCTCATCCGATTCGCGGTTATCCTGACTCTTCTACTGGTTCTTCATAAACCCTTTCGATTTCGTACAGTATCATTCCAAGTGTTCGCATTCGTTGTGTGAGTTTTATAGTACGAGTGAGTTCACCGTTACCTAATACCGATAAGATTAACTTTGACGTCGATTTTTTTTTTAATTTGGAAATTGTTTTCACACAAATCAGTTATGAATCGACGAACACTGTGGTGGTGGCGGCGGGAGCTATAAATCCTATATACAGCCGTGTTATAAAAATGGAAGGTGGCAACCGAGCAATAGGAATCTCGCATCCTCACTTCTTCTCTATCCTTCTTCGCTTCCTTGATTCATATGTAAAACAACTCCTTTGGCCTCTATTGTGTATGCAAACAAATCCTAACCCTCTCCAACTCCATGACTTTTCAAGTCTCAATCTTCTTCTAATAATATTACGGACCATCTGCTTTCGTGCACGAAGAATTTTCAAAGAATAGCGATGGGTTGGCGGGAGGGGGAGGGTGGCAAGGAACAAAATGCTAATGATTTTTTCAGAGAGTTTAATATAAAATTTGAGAACCGGAACGTTGATGAGGGTATAAACTAAGATCATACCCCCCGCCCTTTCCATAAATAAATAAAGGCCAGACTGCAGTGTGCTGTAAATTTTAATTGATGAGGCTACTCGCGTTAAGCAGTAGCCAACTGAACAATTTGTTAATATAATTTTTTTTATCAAAGATAATGGAAATCACCGTCACTTATACCCCTATCGAGTCATTTGTATCTGTCACAGGGGATGAACCTTGTCAGTAGCGCATGGGTGCCCATATATCTCAACGCTGAGAAGTAGCATCAGGCGTGGGAGTTGGTTTATGACCCTTTTTTTTTTGTTCCTTTGTCCCATTGCTTAACTTTTATACGAACACATTCAAAAGAAGTTATGTCTATGTTTTTTTGTTTCAATTCATTCCCTCTTTGATACATTCATAAGTTACCAAGATATATAAAACGTATTTGTTATCGCGTGGGTGGGAAAAATACTTAACAATGTAAGTATTTGACCCTCCTGGACTGCATCCATCAATTGTTGAAAGTGGACCCCATGGGATGCAATTCAACCAACCGTTTTTCCGTTGTTTAAAAATCGCTGTTGAATGCAACTGCGCTGTGCGCTTAGACCTCAGAGGCGGATCGTACGATTTGCCGCCGGTACGCCGGTAGCCACGAGAACTCGTATCGCCCTTATTGGGAAGGGGTGGGGGGCACTAAATTGACAGCTGACAATGAGACAACTCAAAACCACGAATTGTTGCGGCAAAAACGGGACCGAAATTAAGAAAAAGCGCTAGTTCACGTAGCTAAAACTGAGAAAAGCGCTAATGCAAAGATGAAAAAGAGAAAAACGTGAATTCGTGCCTTAAAAAACAAGAAACACGCTAACTAACAGCTAAAATTGTGATAAAGTGCTATAATTTAGCATCTTAAAAAATTTAGAAAAAGCGCAAATTCAGAGCTAAAAGGGAGAAACCCAACTCATGGATTCTTGGGGCAACATTGGGACTAAAATTTAGAAAAAACGTTAATTCACGGGTGAAATAGACAGAACCGGGTATTCGCGTCTAAATAAAAGTGAACGAAAACTCAGCTTAGGTATTCAAAATTACGATTTTACGGATAAAATCGAGAAAAAACGCTAAAATCGCAGCTAAAATTAAGAAACTGTGCTAATTTACCGCTTAAATTGAGAAAAAACGCTAATAATTCACTCACCGATTCTTGGGGGCAACTTCGGGTCTGAAATTGAGAAAAAGTGCGCTAATTCACGCGGCTAGAACAGAGAAAAACGCCAATTCACGGATACAAAAGAGACAAACGTGAATTCAAGTCTGAAAATCGAGAAACACGCTAATCTGATAAAGTGTCACAATTTGAAAGCTTTAAAAGTTGTGGAAAAGTGGGAATTCACAGAAAACGCCAACTCACGGATTCTCGGGGCTGGGACTGAAATTGAGAAAAGGCGCTGATTCGCGGTGTGAAAAAGAGAAAAATACGAATTCGCGTCTAAAACTGGAGAAAAACTCTAATTCACAACATAAGGTATGGAAAATTTCAATTTTACGATGAAATAGAGAAAAAGCGCTATAATTCGCAGTTGAAATTAAGAAATGAGCTCATTCACTGCTAAAGTAGAGGGTGAAAAGAGTAATTCAGAGCTGAAATTGACAAAACACGGATTTGCATATTTTTGGGGTACTTCGGGAATAAAATTGAGAAAAAGCGCTGATTCAAGCGGCGGAAACTGTAAAAATGCGCTAATTCACGGGTAAAATTCAGAAAAACACGAATTGGCGTTTAAAATGGAGAAAAATGCTAATTTGTGGATAACATTTGAATAGAGCACTCAAAACGCTACTTTTACTTTGCGGATTCTCGAGGCTAATTCACGGCTAGAAGTTTGTAATAAGCACCGATTTGCAGCTAAAAATGAGAAAATGTGCTAATTCGCTTCTAAAATTGAGAGAAAAACGCTAATTCACAGCTGATATTGATGAAACACCAACTCGATGATTCCTGGGGCAAGTTTGGGAATAAAATTGAGAAAAAGCGCTGATTCAAGAGGCTAAAACTTTGAAAAAGCGCTAATTCGCGGGAAATAAATAGAGAAAAACACAAATTGGTGTTTATAATAGAGAAAAGCGTGAATTCACAGCTTAAATTTAGAAAAATTGCTAATATGCCGACAAAATTGGGATAGAGCACTCAAACGCTACCTAATATGCGGATTCTTGAGGCAATTTCAGGACTATATGAGCGAAAAATGAGAAAATGAGCTAAATTCACGGATAAAATTGAGAAAAACGCTCACACGCAGTTTCCGGAGGCAATTTCGTGGCCAAAAATGAGAAAAATATGTACTTCGACGTGGCTCAAAAGTATATATTCCCAGTTAAATCAGAGACTAAAGGGCCTCCTAGAGATTTCCGCCCCGGGCCCTGGGTAGGTGTTGTTCCGCCACTGTTGCAGCCACGAATTTTCTTTATTGCAATAGTGGTACTAACGCGTTTTTCACGAATATAACTATGGATTACTGTTTTCCCCTAAATTTTAGCTGCAAATAGAGCTGTTTTTTTATTTTTAGTTTATTTATTCATGAAAATTAGCGTTTTTCTCGGTTTTTGCAGCGAATTTGCGTGTTTTTTTTCAATTTCTAGCCAAGAATTAGCGATTTTCTTTATTATAGTCATAAAGTGTTTCTCCATCCACACGGACTAACACTTTTTCTCAATTCAACCGAAGGAGGGTTTACTCAACTTTAGCAGCGATCATCGAATTAACTCTTTTTCTTAATTGCGGCAGTGAATTATAACGCATTTTCTTATAACATGAATAATCTGTGTTTTTATCTCAATTTTAACGGCTAGTGAGAACTTTTTCTTAATTTTAGCCGCGAATTAGCGTTTTTCCCAGGTTTAGTGGTGCAAATTAGGGCCTTTTCTCTAATGTGAGCGAAGGCTTAGCGGTTTTTCTTTTCTACCCAATTTTCGAGATAACGCGAATTGAAGTTTTCTCTACAATGGTACAACTGGTACAAGATATAATTTGCCGCCCCTGAAATTGGCCGCTGGAGGCCCATGCCCACAAGGCCTACCCCTTAATGCGCTGCTGTGTGCGCAGTGCTACCAATTATCAAAATGATGAAACAACAAAAAGGAAAGTGTTTTTCTTGTCGTATACGTGAGATTATTGATGCAACGTCATGAATCGCTTCTTCTGACACTTTGGCTCTAGCGAGCCAAAAAGTACCACAATATCATCACAAACCTCAGCTCCTCGTCATTTACGGCTTGCCACCATCACCGTGCCCATCCTATAGCCTCAGGTTATTTCGCCTCCTCACCGGCGAGGCGCTTCTGAATATCAGACGCTTGCTCTTGGCTACTGATGGCCTATGGTTTACCACACATTCTGAAACTGGCCCTGAGTCACGTACCGCTACGTTTCTCGAAGCGTTTCTTTCGAGCGTTGACCATGCGGCCCCTTTACGTCGGGTTGACATCTCCAGGCCTCGGAGGGTGTGGCACCGTGCGTCAAGGGCGTATTGAGCCCATCCACCTTCAAAGCACCCTGGTGCGTCGTGGCCAGTGAACGTGTAACAATTTCTTGGCTTAGACGCCGCAGGTCGAGGCTGTTGATATGTTGCCTGACTCTCCCATCAGTTTTCGTGACCCCAATGCGCCTCGTTTTCGCTAGCGAATGTTTCGGTGGAGGAGGTTTTCAACGCGATTGTTGGGATGAACAACTCCTCTGCGCTTGACTATTACGGCTTGAGTGTCGAAATAGTCCAATCTTTTGCTGATCTTGGCTGAGCCTCTTTCCACCGTGATCAACAACATCATTGAGACAGGCCACTTCCCTCAGCAGCCTCGACTCGATTGATATTTGTGTACTTACACAGCCAAACTTCGCCACTACGGCTTTGACGAGCGCTCGGTAAAATTTATTGATTCTTATCTCGTTGACTGGCTACAGTGTGTATCATATGAGGGCGCCAGGTCCGAGTTCGTCCGAGCCGCGAACCTTGGGGTTAGGCAGGGACCCATACTCGGTCCTGTGGTCTTCCTGCTTTGTGTCAATGATTCCTGCCGTTTTCTAAGATATTCCTTTATGCGGACGACACGACGGTCTTGTGCAGGAGTGGCTCGAATGATGGCATCTTACGCGAATTGGGTGCTGCTTCTTCTTTGATCGAATCGTGGCGCTTGGCGAACCGGCACGTCCTAAATAAGGACAAAACTCAGGATCTTATTGTCGATTTGAGAGCACCGAGAGGAGTTGTAATCAGGGGGGTAGCCAGCCCATGATCAACGGGTGGGCAGCCAGCCCCCCCCTCGTCAGAGTTTGACGAGGGGGGGGGCGCACGTCTTGAGAAAAAGTGCTCGTTCGCGGATGAAATCCATGAAAAGGACATTTTCCGGCTAGTACTGAGCGAAAACACCCATTCACGGCTAGAATTGAGAAATAGCGCTGATTCACGTTGAACTCGAGAAATAAATCTGCTCATTGTTCGCGGTTGAAATTGAGAAAACACGCCAATTTGCGGTTTCGCGATCCAAAGTCCGGCTGAAATTAAGAAAATGCGCTACATCACTGTTTACAGTGCTCTTTTCACGGCTAAAATTGACAAAATAAATTGCGCGTTCAATGTAGAATTGAGAAAAATCGCTCATTTGCGGCTAAAATTGAGGAAAAATGCAAATTCATGGCTAAAATTGGGAAATGGAGCTCATTCACGCAGGTAAAATTGAGAGAAGGCACCAGTTCGTGGTTTCTCAAGCCAACATCTCGGTGAACATTGCAAAAAAGTGATAATTGACTGTTTTTATACATTTACACAGCAAGTTTGCGGTTACAATCGAGAAAGAGGGCGACTTAGCGCACACATTTTTTAAAAAAGTTCTTTTTTTTTGGCTAAAATCAAGAAACATTGAGGAAAACACCTATTTAAAGGTTCGCGATGAAACGTCTGGATCAAAATTAATGAAATTCGTTGACATGAGTATTATGTGGACTATTTCACTGCTGAAATTTGAAGGCGGGAATCACTCAAGGCAGAATTGCGATTAAAGCACGAGTTTGCGGCTAAAATTGAGGGAAAATGAATTGGCAAAATTGTCACAGTTTTTTGTTGATTATAGTGTAATTGTCGTGGCTAAAATTGAGAAATAGCGTTCATTCACAGGTTACATTGAGGAAAAACTGTTCTTTTGCCGCTGAAATTGAAAGAACGCACCTATTCGCGGTATATAGGCGATGCCCAGTGCTGGCCGTAATTAAAATATTAAATCAAAAATGCGATATTTCACGGTTTTTTGAGACCTTTTTACGGTTAAAATGAAGGAAACAGGCTATAGTTCGAGGTAGAATTGAGAATAAGCACTCAGTTTCACCTAAAATTAAATAAAAACGTCAATTCGACGCTACAAATAGTGCTCATTCAAGAGTTAATTGGGGGGGGGGGATGGATTCTGTGCAACTCTTCTTGGAGAAAAACTGAATCCATCACGCCTGTGGGCAGATTCGCTGGCGAAAATAACAGATGAACCATTGCCTTTTTTCAGGCTTCTAACAGGATCTGGAGGTTAGAATCGCGTCCATTCACGGTCATCAGAGGCTAAATTTGCACAGAAACGGCCACTATCCGTCAAAAAATAAATACCAGCTGGAAACCTGTCGTTTGTAGCCTTCTATTTCGGATTTTATGTCGAAAAATTGAAACTTCTCCCCCTCCCAACCCGGAAAGTGATACTTTTTGGAGCTAAACTTTAAATTTTAGACCTGAGACGGTAAACAGAGCTGGCAGTTTCTCTCCCACCATAAGTCTGTATGCCCCAGCAGGCTAAACACGATTTGAGCTAACCCAAACACACGAAATTGCGCGTCGAACCTTGCAAAAAGGGGATTTTAGTGTGAAAAAACAGCAAAATTGATTTCCAAGTTAAGCCGACCCTCAAAATCGGTTTGTCAGCGAGAAACATCCGCGAATTTTTGATTTTTTGTGAAACCGATGTGCGAATATTTGTTTTTTGTTTTTTTAGTGAGAAAAATCCGCAAAATTGGTTTTATGAAGCGAAATATAATAAATTTGTGTTTCTGTTAGCCAGATCAGGGAATATATTTTTGGAATTTTGGGGGTGGGCAGCTGCCCCACGAAATCTGCGTTTTTGATTGCAGGGGAGGGCAACTGCCCACCTCTGCCCCACGCTGGCTACGCCCATGGTTGTAACTTTCCTTGGACTCATCATTGATTCCCGTCTGTCTTGGTAGAGACACATCGAGAGCCTTTCGGTTCAACTTTCGAGAGCCATCTCCGCACTCCGGAGATTGGAAAAAATTGTTTTCTCTGACACGCTCCGTCCCGTCTTTTTTGGGCTCTTTTACTCCTGTATGACGTACGGCATCGCTCTTTGGGGTAAATCAGCCCACGGCGGGAAAACATTCAGACTCCAGAAGTCCGCAATTAGAGTGTTATGTGAGCTGCCCCCCCCGTCAGTCTTGTCGGGATTGGTTTCGCAGTCTTATTAATATTGTGACGTCCTGAGCATTCTTCTCCCCCCCCCCCATCTTTGCCGTGCCCATCTTTGAGAATTCCCTTTGAGCTCGGCTTCTTACTCGTACGCTACGAGGCACACCGCTCACTTAGCGGTTAATTCTGCGCGTCTTGCGACTTCTGCTCGGGTCAATCAACGGTTTCTTGGGTGTGAGGCTCTACAATGCGCTGCCCGCGAAGCTCAGGGACCCGAAC
This sequence comes from Corythucha ciliata, assembly GCA_038030265.1. Classification (NCBI taxonomy): domain Eukaryota; kingdom Metazoa; phylum Arthropoda; class Insecta; order Hemiptera; family Tingidae; genus Corythucha; species Corythucha ciliata. The sequence goes on from CM075941.1 coordinate 8,703,909, forward strand.
CTTCCAGGCCCCCCAAGTTCCATCGTCTACTCCGAGATCTGATCCTCAACGCTGCCCCTTACACTGTTGAGGAGTTTTTTACCAGTCTGTGATCTGTCTGCCTTATAAAATGTTGCTCATAAATGTATTTATGCTGGGCAATAAATTAAGTTGAGTTGAGTTGAGAAGTCAAAGTTTTCATGTACATAAAACAAATAATTACTACCTATGTGTGCAGCTACAAAGCAATCGGTAGCCGCGCTCAAAAAGCAAGAGCCACCGTCCTCGGTATTCCACCAACAAACTCGATATTTTTCTCAAAAGCCGAACAAGAGGGGATTTGCGCCACACCATTTTCTTGACGGAAGTCGAGCAAGGGTGGGTGGGTTGTTGAGTATAATGTCGTTGGTGGGGAGAGGGTAGTAAATACGTGAGACGTGTTAAGTGATCGTGTGCGTGAAATGGGACGAACTGGGATTATAGGCTGATCCTAGGAAGGTTTTTATTTAGTACATCTTTCTTCTTCTTCACCCAAACGGTTTAATCCGTCTTTCTTTATCCAAAACATGCACACTATACGAACGCAGTCGAAAGGGAGAATAAAAGTGAGGTTGAATTCTGATGGTCAGGGTTTTTGTATAAATTTACACTCAAGGGAAAATTCTATGTACGCGTGATTCTCTCTTTTCATGATGAACGCATGCAATTCAATTTTTTTTTTTTTTTTTTAATGCCCCTACACCCTTGAGCTTTTTCAATAGTTTGAACGAGCCTTCGTTATCGCTCAGCAAAACTTCTAATTATACTCGACTTAATTATAGAGCCCGCTAAGTTGGGAGTGAAGTTCAAATTTCAATGGAATCTAGAGTGTTTAAAACCAAAATTTTCCTGTAGATAAGTCGACTGAGGACAAATTCACGTCGTTGACATTTAGGTAACTGTTGTGATTATGAAGTTGGTGGTGTTGGGGAGGGGGGGATTACAACTCTCGCTTCATTTTCAGATAAGGGAAGGTAATGGTATTGGCAAAAACGACTTTATAATCGGAATAATCTTAACGCACGTATCCAGAGACAGCCGAATCTCAGAGAGACTCGCTAGAAAATCAAGGAGGAAGGAAATAATTATGTTAAATCCGTGTTCCTTCAAAGAAGCCCAGCTTTTTTTTTCTCTTTCATTCCGCCGAAAGAAATAGCTTTCTATAATTTTAAAAAATGAGAGTCGCTGTTCACCGAATTTATAGAATTGTTTGTTTGTTTTCTTCTTTGACTTCAAAGTTTGGTTTTGATTCTTCCAAATTGATTTATTTAGGTACACGCTCTAATTCAATTAAATTTGAACAAGAAAGAAAAACTGTGCTGTTGGTATTTTGACTTGAACACTCGTGGGAGGTTTAAGGGAATGAGACTGTCTCTAAACGTTTCAGAAGGGGCGGAGAGAGGTACAAGCAACTGTGTAAAAAGGTCTCAGAAAAAGTTGAGGAGCCAGGCAGAGCCAGAGGACGAGAAGTATAATATAGGAAGAGTGAGAAAGAGTGAGTGAGAGAGAAAAAAACGGTATAGCGGGATTCTGACCACGATCCTCAAGTTATAAAAGGGTCCTCCGAGCTCTCCAGTGAAATATGAGTTGAAATAAATACTGAACGCAAACAATGAATGTGGCCCCTGAAGCTCTTTTACCTTCACAGAAAAGTATTAAAGAGATCAAGTTTATATAAGGACATAACTTTTAGGGTATGTTACTCGTGGAGCCCTTCCATGCTTGGGCACTAACATCTCGAAGTAACCATCTTTTCACATTTTTTTAAATTAAAAAACAGATTTTGGAATAACGAAGAACCTAATTCGATTGACTAATTTAAAATTAGGTACAAATTTAAATACCTAGATATATACTGACACAGAAATTACCAAACACTGTGACTATTTATATGAACATATGGAAATTAAGCAGGTAGATATTGTTGGGATGCGTTTCCATGCATTTTTCTCTTCAGCCTCTTCCATCAGCTACAGACCTAAATAATTATAACGAAATAAAACATTGTGTATTTTATTTTTCTTGTAAATATTATCAGCCCAAGAAATCACAATGTTCAAAAATGTAGTTCCATAATGTTTGCCTTTTTCAGAAGATTCAAACGACTTCATATAAAACTCACTGTGAGGGATAGAAGGAAACAATGTGCCGCGGTCGAAGAGAGAGAGAGACATATTATAGCAAGTGACAAAGAGAAGGGAATAGAAAAGAAATAATAAAATAACCAAGGAAATAATATTTTCCCCCAGGAAACGAAAATTGCGAAGATTCCGGAAACGAGCGGCGTTCAAGGAACGTTTTCATTCCTTGACTAGTTTGGAGGGTTTCTATTGAAAATAATATTTTCAAGTTGGGCTTGGGATGGTCATAAAGGAATTCACTCAAAAACAACGATGCTGAATTAGGTATAATATTTTTAATTTTAGTTAAAAGTAAATCGAGTGGGGAGGGGCCTAAAACGTTAAAATGACGAAAAATCATGACGGAAGGGAAATTTAATAAATGCAATCGCGTTTCCAACTAGTCAAGTAAACTTTTAGCACTGAAAATGGGGAAGGGGGGGGTCAGGGTAGATGATTTCTTCTTTTCGTGTTGTCTCGGGTGGGGTAGGCATGGACATGTTCAAATAGTGGACCTCTAAGAATCTCGGTACTCAAGATCACCCTTGAATTTTCGAACGACTAAATGTTTTGAATTGTATCGCCATTAATCCCCTCCCCCCCACGATGACGTATTAGCCACGCCTAGTAACGTGTGTGGCTAACGTTGAAAAACTCCAAATTTGTCTTTTACGCTTATTGTGACGTCACATAACCATAAACGTCAAGCTTTAAAGCTTTTGCATTAACTCCCTATACATTATAGTAAGACTATAAAAGGCCGTAATCGCTGGATTTATTGGCAGCATGGGTATAACAATCAGCCTATTCGCGTCTTCCTCATAACAGATAACATGAAAAATGTGTTTTTCCACTTGAATCTTCAGCAGCGGGAGAGCAGTATCAACCGAATTTTCAATTAAAGCAATTTAATTTTGACACATAACACAAATCCGCCGACAAAATCCTTCCAGAGAACCCAAAGACAAAATAACTTGAGGGAAGCCCTAACAACGCTGCAAGAAAGTTTTTGAAATTTATCAACTTTTTGTACATGGAGATTTTAAATCGAAAAATATTGGTACCTTTTGAGAAAAAAAAATAAAATAATAATCGGTGAATTTTCAAAACTCAGAAGAGAACGAATGCCTAATCTCGCTTGTAAAATTGAGAAAAAAACGCTGAATCGCGGCTGAAATTGAGAAAAATTGCTGAAATTTACGGCTGTTAATATTGAGAAAAAGCAATAAATTCACAGAGACAACCCAAAACCACGAATTGTTGGAGCAAAATCGGGACTGAAATTAGGAAAAAGCGCTAATTCACGTAGCTAAAACTGAGAAAAGCGCTAATTCGAGGATGAAAAAATATAAAAACGCGAATTCACGCCTTAAAAACAAGAAACACTCTAACTCACAGCTAAAATTGTGATGAAGTGCTACAATTTTTTTCTTAAAAAAAAATAGAAAAAGCGCAAATTCAGAGTTAAAAGGGAGAAACGCCAACTCATGGATTCTTGGAGCAACATTGGGGCTAAAATTTAGAAAAAGCACTAATTCGAGAGTGAAATAGACAAAAACGAGAATTCACGTCTAAATAAAAGTGGAAAAAAACGTAGCTAGGGTACCAAAAATTACGATTTTACGGATAAATTCGAGAAAAAACGCTAAAAGTCGCAGCTAAAATTAAGAAAATGTGCTCATCTACTGATAAAATTGTGGAAAAAAAGGCTAATTCACAGCTGAAATTGAGGAAACGGCGACTCACCGGTTCTTGGGGGCAAATTCAGGAGTGAAGTTGAATAAAAAGCTAATTCACAAAGGCTAAAACTGAGAAAAACGCTAATTCACGGATAAAAATGAGAACAACGCGAATTCGAGTCTAACGCCCGTATTCATAGTCGCTACTTAAGTTAAAATTCTCCTAAGTAAAAATTATTAGAGAAATTCAAGTTTAAGAAATGTCTATGAATACGGGCCTAAAAGTTACAATTTGGCAGCTTTAAAAATTGAGAAAAAGCGCCAATTCACAGAAAACGCAAACTCACGGATTCCCGGAGCTGGGACTGAAACAAAGAAAAAGCGCTGATTCACGGCGTGAAATAGAGGGGAAACGCGAATTCGCGTCTAAAAGAGGTGGACAACTTTAATTCACAACTAACGTACGCAAAATTTCAATTTTACAGATAAAATCTAGAAAAAGCGCTATAATTCGCAGCTAAAATTAATAAATGGGCTCATTCGCTGCTAAAAATGAGGGTAAAAAGAGTAATTCACTGCTGAAATTGAGAAAACGCCAACTTGCAGATTCTTGGGAAATTTCGGGAATAAAATTGAGAAAAAGCGCTGATTCAAGTGGCTAAAACTGTAAAAAAGCGCTAATTCACAGGTAAAATTTAGAAAAACACGAAGTGGCGTTTAAAATGGAGAGAAAGCTAATTTGCGGATTCTTGAGGCAAATTCATGACTAATTCACGGCTAGGAGTTTATAATAGGCACCGATTCGCAGCTAAAAATGAGTAAATGTGCTGATTCGCGGCTAAAATTGGGATAAGAACGCTAATTCATAGCTGGTATTGATAGAACAGCAGGGGGGGGGGATAACCCGGACCTGCCCGTGCACGTTCTCAGCCGTTCATGACAGGTTTATCTTGGCAATGTGCCCCTCAAGGCATCATGTCAGGGCGGGAAGAAGGCACACACTTGGTTATGGACCTTGGAAGAGCTAACTTCCGTGGCGACATTGTCATTTGAAAAGGCCAAAGTCATGAAATTGATTTTCGAACGAGCCAAATCAGTTTTTTGTATTAACCAAAACTATTGGCAGAGCTTGTAAAATTGTGGAAAACGCTGATTTGAGGCTGAAATTGAGACAAATTGCTGAAATTTACGGCTGATAATATTGAGAAGCACTAAATTGACAGCTGACATTGAGACAACCCAAAACCACGAATTGTTGGGGCAAAAACGGGACCGAAACTAAGAAAAAGCGCTAGTTCACGTAGCTAAAACTGAGAAAAGCGCTAATGCAAAGATGAAAAAGATAAAAACGTGAATTCGTGCCTTAAAAAACAAGAAACACGCTAACTAACAGCTAAAATTGTGATAAATTGCTATAATTTAGCATCTTAAACAATTTAGAAAACGCGCAAATTCAGAGCTAAAAGGGAGAAACCCAACTCATGGATTCTTGGGGCAACATTGGGACTAAAATTTAAAAAAAAAAACGATAATTCACGGGTAAAATAGACAGTACCGGGTATTCGCGTCTAAATAAAAGTAAACGAAAACTCAGCTTAGGTATTCAAAATTACGATTTTACGGATAAAATCGAGATAAAAACGCAAAAAATCGCAGCTAAAATTAAGAAACTGTGCTAATTTACTGCTTAAATTGAGGGAAAACGCTAATAATTCACTCACCGATTCTTGGGGGCAACTTCGGGTCTGAAATTGAGAATAAGTGCTAATTCACGAAGCTAGAACAGAGAAAAACGCCAATTCACGGATACAAAAGAGATATACGTGAATTCAAGTCTGAAAATAGAGAAACACGCTAATCTGATAAAGTGTCACAATTTGGCAGCTTTAAAAATTGAGAAAAAGCGCAAATTCACAGAAAACGCCAACTCACGGATTTCCGGAGCTGGGACTGAAACAAAGAAAAAGCGCTGATTCACGGCGTGAAATAGAAGGGAAACGCGAATTCGCGTCTAAAAGAGGAGGAAAACTTTAATTCACAACTAACGTACGCAAAATTTCAATTTTACAAAAAAAAATCGAGAAAAAGCGCTATAATTCGCAGCTAAAATTAATAAATGGGCTCATTCGCTGCTAAAAATGAGGGTAAAAAGAGTAATTCACTGCTGAAATTGAGAAAACGCCAACTTGCAGATTCTTGGGAAATTTCGGGAATAAAATTGAGAAAAAGCGCTGATTCAAGTGGCTAAAACTGTAAAAAAGCGCTAATTCACAGGTAAAATTTAGAAAAACACGAAGTGGCGTTTAAAATGGAGAGAAAGCTAATTTGCGGATTCTTGAGGCAAATTCATGGCTAATTCACGGCTAGGAGTTTATAACAGGCACCGATTCGCAGCTAAAATGAGTAAATATGCTGATTCGCGGCTAAAATTGGGATAAGAGCGCTAATTCATAGCTGGTATTGATAGAACGTTAACTCGGTGATTACTGCGGCAACTTTGGGAATGAAATTGGGGAAAAGCGCTAATTCGCGGGTAATAAATGAATAAAAGCATGAATTGCTGTTTAAAATGGGGAAAAGGGCCAATTCACAGCTAAAATTCAGAAAAATTGCAAATTTGCGGATAATATTGGGAAAGAGCACTCAAACGCTATACCTAATTTGAGGATTTTTCAGGCAACTTTACGGCTCTGAGCTTATGAAAAGCGCCGATTCGCCGGTAAAAATGAGAAAATGAGCTAATTCGCGGATAAAATTGAGAAAACGCACATACGCATTTTTAGGAGGCAATTTCGAGGCTAAAATTGAGAAAAATATGCACTTCAACGCTGCTAAAAAGTATATTCCTATAGTTTAATTAGAGGCTAAAGGGCCTCTTAAAGGTTTCCGCCCCGGGCCCTGGATAGGTGTTGTTCCGCCACTGTTGCAGCCACGAATTTTCTTTATTGCAATATTGGTACTAACGCGTTTTCACGAATATAACTACGGATTACTGTTTTCCCCTAAATTTTAGCTGCAAATAGAGCTGTTTTTTTATTTTATTTTATTTATTCATGAAAATTAGCGTTTTTATCGGTTTTTGCAGCGAATTAGCGTGTTTTTTCAATTTCTAGCCAAGAATTAGCGATTTTCTTTATTATAGTCATAAAGTGTTCTCTCCATTTGTGTCGTTATAATTAACGTTTTAGACACGGATTAACACTTTTTCTCAATTTCAGCCGAAGGAGGGTTTACTCAACCCTCCTATTGACCGGAGGGCCAATGCCTCCCCCCCCCCCCAACTCTTTGACGGATCCCAGTCCTCCTGAGAAAACTGGTAACTACAGATTCATTTTTCTCGGTAATGGTCCTTTAGGTAAGCCTATAGAATCCCCTGACCTATTATAGCATAGGTACAAGGTACAATGAGACAAATGAGAAAAACCTATCAAGTAGGTGGAGAGGGGAAGGAAGGTGGACGTGAAGAAATGACCTAAGAAGCGCTTTTGATTTATGAATATTTCAAAACTATAAAATAGCCGAAAATTGAACATTTTTTTTTCAATTTTAGCCGTGAATTACAGAGCTTTTCCTCTACACTTTGTCCGCGAATAGGTGATTTTCCTCAATGTAAGCTGCGAAGTAGCGTTTTTATCCCATGTTAGCGATTTTTCTCAATTTTTGCCACGAATTGAATTTTTCCTCAATTTTTGCAGCAAATTGAATTTTTCCTCAATTTTTGCAGCAAATTAGCGATTTTTTACCTTTTCATCAGTGAACTAGCACTTAGAGCTGCAAGTACAGCTTTTTTCGTTAATTTCAGCCGCGCTAATTAATCAGTGATTTTTCTCCCGCATTTACATTTTTTTTTTTCAACTTTTAGCTATTGACAAGCGCTTTTTTTCAGCTTAAGGCCCGAAGTTGCTCTCAGAAGCAACATATTATTGCCTTTTGCTGAATTTTAGCCCCGAGTCAGCGTTATTACTAAATTTCAGTCGTGAATTGACTTGTTTCTCTAATATAGCAGTGAATTAGCCGATTTTTTTCATTTGAATCCGTGGATGAACGTTTTTTCTATACTTTATCCGCAAATTATCGGATTTTTTTACAATTTTAGTTGCGAATTAATTATCTATTTTAGGATTCTTTTCAATCAATTCGGCGAAATAGGATTGTTCTAAGTTTAGCAGCTACGTAGCGTTTTTTGTCAATTTCATTAGTGAATTAGCTATTTTTCCCAATTAGTGTATGTCCCAATTTTAGCAGCTAATTAACGATTCTTCTCAATTTCAGTCGTGAATTAGCATTTTTCGAAAATTAGCTGTGAATTAGTAGCTTTTTACTTTTTTTTCCGCGAACGGGCGATTGTTTGAAACTTCAGTTGCGAATTTGTTATTTGTCTGCCTCGAATTAGCGTGTTTTTTCTATCGTATAGCCTTGACGAGTTTTCTTGCCTTTTAGTGCTTGCAGAAAAGCAAAAACTAGGGCCTCATTCTCCAACAAAAAAGCAATATGTTTTTCATAGCAATGTGTCTATTTCATTCATTTTCTTCAAACAAATGAAGGGTATAGACACATCGCTATGAAAAACATAATGCTTTTTTGTTAGAGAATAGGGCCTCTGGGCCACGTCTCAATTTTACCAACAGCAAATTAGCGTTTTTTCTTCATTTTCGGCATAAAGTGGCATCTATACCCCGCGAATCAGCGATTTTTTCTCAATTTCGGTCTGGGTATTTCATCGAAATACCGCGAATGAAGGCTTTTGAACAGTTTTGGACACGAATACTAGCGATTTTTCCAAACTTTTCGCAGCTTTAGTACTTGCCTGCAAGGATAGCATAGCACGCCTTTTTGTCTTTATCTGCTTACGGAACTAAAAAAAAACAACAAAAAACTGGAGAGCGGCGTATTCTCTCTATTTTAGTCGCGAAATTACCCCTAGAAGGCCACGTTTTCTCTCAATTTGAGCCTTCAGAATAGCGCTTTTGTGGGTTAAATCGATTATTCAGCTACACTCTTTGCTAATATCCTGCAAGCACTCCATCCTAGGTCGGATGGATTGAAAATCGTCGAAAGGAGCCATTATCGCTGTCCAACTGCACGCCAAAAACTCGTTTTCACATACCTACAAACATGAACATAGCTCCTTATTATCGACATTTTTAGGCCCGCATAGGGAGCCTGGGGCGATCCGGTCCCTCGCCCCTATCTCGATACGCCACTAATTCTCGGGCAGAAGTGTGAAAAAGCGCTACTTGGCGGCTCAAGTTTTCTGAGTTGAATGTGAGAAAAATGGCTCATTAGAGGTTGAAATTAAGAAAAACAAAAAGAAATCACCGCAAAAACTCAGAAAAACATGGAAGTAAAACGTTAATTCACCACTAAAATGCCGAAAAATCGCTAATACGTGGCTAATTCACCGATAAAATTGAGAAGCGCTGAAGTGAGGAAAAACGCTAATTTGCGACTTAAATGGACAAAACATCAAATTCGCAGCTTTTAAAGGTAGCTTTGTGCCAGAAAGTGAAAAAATCGCTAATCCACAGGCAAATTCAGTGAAAGCTTTACGTAGTTCGCGACGAAAATTGGGGGAAAACTCTAATTCGTGGCTGAAATGTAATATTGTCATTTTGTCAAAATTCTCCTCCACCTAATCAATTTTCTACATTCGCCAATGGGCAAGGGGTGGCTCGTTTCCCCGCCCCACCAAGGATGTCCATTTGATCATGTACTTTTTTGTACCAGGGTGCATGCGGGAAATCCCACGCGGGATGGTTCGTGGGACGGGACTTCAGTGTGCGGGACGGGACGAGGGACCAAAAAATGCGGAACGGGTTGTGACACGGGACGGGGGACCAAAAAATGCTGGACGCGACGGGACTATTCATTTCCTGTCCCATCCCGTCGCGCGCGCACACCCTAATTCAGGCCCTGAAAAATGACGAAACTGACAAATTCATGCCTTGAAAATACTTAAACTGACGATTATGTTACCTTGAATGGGAAAAAACTATACCATTCGCGCTTCAAAATTTGCCAAATTCATCATTTTTGCCTTGAAAATGGCTGAACTGGTGATTCGTGCTGGTGATTGATCCACAAACTGACTATGTATTCACGCTCTAAAAATTTTAAACTCAATTATTGACGAGAATTCAGGGATCAGAACTAGGTATATGGATTTTCCAAGCCCGTAGTTGTGTGATCTTGGTCTTGCATAGGAAAGGGCGGTGCTAGGTCTCGGTCTTGCAGTCAATTTGGCTGGAATGAGGCTGCGGAATGGCTGGATTGCGGCTGCGAAGACGTTGAATTCACAGTGAGCGCACAAAATGGCCGTTGGGAGTGACTTTCAAGGGAGGAGGGAAATTGAGACGGCTTAATAAAGGTCTCAGGCGAGTTCTTCATCCTGCGAAATCAATTATTGGCGGACGCGAAACTCCTCGGAAAACAGTCTGAACGGGGGGGCTTTTTTGGAGCTCGGTGTACGAGTTTTGAGCGGAAGGTGTAATGATGAGTTGATGAGATCCCCCGTCTTCATTGTTGAAAGTGTTCGTCGAGTTGTGACACAAGGTGGTCTCTTACTCACCGTTGTAGATTATAAACTTGAACAAGCCCTCCCAACTCGCAGACAATTTTTTTAACACTATTATCAATTTAAAGGAAGACCCAACCGCGCCACATTCACTTTATTATCTGTTATTTTGAGAATAAATTTCTTTTGTTTAAAAACAAACAACTGTTATTGGCGCAACAAATTGAATGTTGTCAGTTCATGCATCGTCACAAAAAGAAAGCGTTTTCGTGAGATACATATTTTAAGGGGAAACTCGGGGCTGATTACACGGTAATGAAACATATAATATTGAGCGGTACCAAATAAAAAGATCAAAAGGTATAATTCCTGAAAGCTTGATGTCTTTGTAGGATGAGGGAAATGCGAATTATTAATAATAATCAAATTAACAATATTAATAATTATGATGGAATCATAGGTCTAATTATCGGTTATCTTTCGCCGTATAAGTAGCTCCTCCAAAATGGTGCTTGTTATTTAAGGTGTGAGTTTCAAAGGATTTGGTGTCGAACCCGCAAAGGCAAGTAGACTAATATTTTTATGAATCATCGTACGCTCTTCTCATTCTTGCAGGAAAAAAAAAAAAAAAAAAAAAAAAAAATAATATCAGCCTGTTTTTGTTTGTTATCTATCGTTTTGAACTCTGCTGACTGATATATCATAGTAGTACGGGATCCCGGGGTCGATTTTCTCACCCATAAAAGGTATTTCTACCAATACTCTTAATCGATAGATTTTAACCCCCTGAACATGAAACTGTGCGTCTGCGATTTTTAATACTCGTCGAACATGACGTAATAATTAATCAAAGTAATTAAATATACGACCAAAATTCACCCACAAGGTGCACGATTGCAACTTGGCTTAAAATTTGGGGTTTTACGTCACAAACACAGGAAAAATCGTCTGCGTGCTGCAAGACGCGGCGAACATGCCGAAATAATTAATTGAAGTAATTAATTTTACGTCCAAAATTCACCCATAAGGTGCACGATTGCAACTTGGCTTAAAATTTGGGGTTTTCCGTCACAAACACAGGAAAAATCGACTGCGAGCTGCAAGACGCGGCGAACATGGCGTAATTATTACTTGAACTCGTTAATTAACCGTTTATATGCACAACCACTATCATTAATGTGGTGGTTGATTAAGAGCTAAAATCTCGTGTTCTGTCTTACTAGCATGGGATGAATAGTTTTGCTCACCCGAGTGCATCAAAGATATAACGCTATAAGTGATTGATTTAATTTATTAAATTAATGAACTCGTAAGGTGCCCGATTGCAACTTGGTAGTATTATCTATTTTTTCAGTGTTATTTAGCAATTAGTAGGAAAATGAGTATAAAGTAGGTAATTTTTCTGAAAAATGCTTTGACTTTAATAATATTTTTTATATAAAAATAAACGTTAACTCGTCATTTCACCACTTATCGGAATCTTTGGACAACCAGGATAACTGCAATGAAAAAACAATATAATTATCATGTGGGTGCGGATATTTATAGTAGTACAACAATAACAAAGTTTAGTTACCAGGAGTTGACCCGCGTTCAATCCCAATGAGTGTTGCCATCTTCGTCACCGTCATATTCTTCGTCGTCCTCTCCGCTGTCTTGGGTGGAATCGGCCTCTTCTTGTTCAGAATTTTTAGTGATGCGGTGAGAGTCATCATCCGAAATTATATCGATCAGATCCTCTGGCAGAGGCGCTCCAGAGAACCATTTAGGCATTATTTTTCCGTTGTCAAAAGTGAAGCCGTATTCTTCCACGTTCTTTATCGTAATTCTTTGTTCAGTGGCTCCGCACCATATGTGGGAGACGTAAATAGTCCGTTTTATTTTTTCGTCAAGAGTTGCTCGGCATGGCGGATAAGAATACATGTCGATGCCTTTGCGAACATTAAATCTGCCCATAGCAACTTTTCTTTCAAAAGTGTTTTTGAAAACCATTAGACGAGCAAGGTTAACGTCTGAACACTTTTTCACACCGTACAGCGAGGAAACGAACTTTTCAACCACTTTCGTCTCACTAGAGCTCAATAAGTTTTTTGATCCCATTGTGGTGAACACCTGGACGTATTCCGAATTATTTTTGAGAAGGTTCAAAGGTTTTATCTTCCCCTTGCCGAAAAAAGCTGACGTGAAGTCGGAACCTGTGAAGCAGTGAAAAGCAGGAAGTGCATCGCAAAGTTGCGAACCCAATTTGTCCCGTAAGTGGTTGATGTTGATTACCCGCAAGTTTGAGGCTACTCCTGTTTCCATCCATAGACATTGGAGCATTCAACAACAGTATTGGAGGACTTAAATTCGTAGCAGAGCTCACCGACGGAAATAAACAGTTGCTTTTCTCCAAGATGAACTGGTGTCAGCGTTTTTTCCCAATAATTCTTTAAAAAGGCTACAATTGAAGTTTTAAAATTGTCATTTCTGAGAGCATTCATGAAATCGGTGGGCATAGCTTGCCGGTCACCTATTATTGAAAAAGGGGTGTTCCTGTCTTCGCTTCCGGCTCTGAAGTCTCTTTCGATATCCTTTATAGATGGCGACCGTATAGAGTCAAAAACTAGGTGAATTTTTTTTGAAGATGACGCCATTATTTTGAAGAACAAATTATCGGCAAACCGATCGTACGTCCGAGCATTTCCTCCCAGAAGGTGTAATATGTAAAAGCCATCTATGATTTCACAATCAAATGCTGGCGGTGGTGTATCGTTTGAGTCCTTCAACAGATAATTCTGAAGAACAGCTTTGCAAGTTTTATGGATTGAACCATCAATGTTGCATAATGATGACGGGAGAGGTGTGAGAGGGTAGGTAAGTGTAGTGCATGGGCCGGTGCTTGTAACGATGCCGGTCCGTCTACAATTAACGTACCTCGCGGAGTCGGCCAGGGAACACCTTGCGGTTGAAGTCAGGCCTTGGGGTTGCCTTTTGGGACGCGCCACAAGGACACTGACCCGCGCACAAGGATGTTCCTGGGGGCTAGAGTACTCCGCGGTTGAGATCAGGCCCCGGGGTTGCCTTTTGAGACGCGCCACGGGGACACTGATTCGTGCACGAAGATGCTCTAAGGGAAGGAGAGTACTCCGCGGTTGACTTCAGGCTCCGGGGTTGCCTTTTAGGGCGCGCCACGGAGACACTGGATCGTGCACGGAGATGCTCTCGGACAAAAAAATAAAAATAAAAATAAAGTTTATTTAGTCAGCTTTAGGAACGGGGGGAAGCGCGACCGGTGACGACCAAAAGACGACTGAATTGTTGGAGCTCAAGCTCGCTTTATATAGGGCTTTTTGCCCCCCCGTTCCTCTATCATTCCTTTTTTATTTAATAAATATGTGAAGGAACAAAATTAAGTCGCGGATGAAGCGAAGAATAAAAAATGGAGTGGAACACAACACACGCCGCCCCCAGCTTTCCGCGACTCGCGTGTGGCTTACGTCTGCGTCTGTTTATCCGTCGGAAGAGTCGAGATGACGACGCCGTGAGTAGGGACGTTCAAAAACTTACGCTTTGGTGTCTGTGTACACCTATTGGTGGATAGACACTTCGGTGCTGTTCTTTCAAGAGGTGTAGGGTTGTAGGCGTTGGGTCTTATTCGTTGAATAGTGTCGACGGTAATTCTCTCAGGAGTCCTCCATGGAATTTGCTCTCTCATCAGGGATTCGACCGGAGGCTCGCGAAAAATCATTTCTTGCAATATTCTCTTCAGTTCGTGGTCTTCCATTTCCATTTCTAAACTGTCAGCTGACACTATTGCTTGTTTTGTATTTTTGTATCGTTTGTAGTTGATGCGTCATAAGCACGGGTCGAACCGGAGTGGCGGTTTAGAAATTCGTCCGGAACGAGTCGTGTAATAAGGTGATACATCTGCCGCCTGTACTGGGTCTTCCATCGTGGGTCCATAGGGGCTCGATGGAGACAGTTGCAGATGCTCTTCCGTTGAGTTTTGCGATGGGCGGGGTAGACTGGGTGACATAGGGTTTACGGCAATCTCTTCGGGAAAGAGGAAAGCTGGCTTGACTCGATCGATCGAAACACGGGTTTCTCTATTCGGGAGCAGAATTTTTAACGTTTTGTCATCCCTCTGTAGAACCTGGTGTGGTCCGCTGTATGTGGGCTGTAGCGTCCGTTTGTTCGAGTCGTTCCGCATAAAAACGTGTGTGCAGTTTTTTAGCGCCGGGCTAATGAATGGTCGTCTCCATTTTGACATTTCCCTGAGATGTTGCATATCTTGTTGGAAATTTCGCAAGAAGTCGTCGAAGGTGTTGACAGGAGGCGTAGGCACGAAAAATTCTCCAGGCAGTCGTAGAGGTTGATTGAAGAGTATTACTGCAGCAGACGTTCCTTCCTCCCTCTTAACAGCAGCCCGGAGTCCCAACAACACCGGATAGAGAATCCTGCTCCAGTTTTCCGAGTCGAGGTATGTGGTCAGTGCTGTTTTAAGCGTTCGGTGCCACCGCTCTATTGTTCCATTAGCTTGTGGATGGTAAGGCGTAGTTCGAATCCGGGTAATGCCCAACATTTGAGTCAATTTGGCAAATAGATCCGACTCGAACTGTCTACCTTGGTCGGTGGTGAGCCGCTTGGGTATTCCGTAGCGAGAAATCCAGTGTTTATAGAATTTTCTGGCGATTGTGCTACTTTCAATATTTGTTAGTGGAATTGCTTCCATCCAATGCGACCTGCGATCAATTAGGGTAAGACAGAATCTTTTTCCTTGGGAAGGCGGTAATGGGCCGATGATGTCCATGTGTACATGTTCTAGTTTTGCTGCCGGTGTAAAATTTCCGATCGCTGAACGTGTGTGTCGTGTGGTTTTGCACGTTTGGCAGGCTAAACATTGCCTTGTCCAATTGCCGATGTCTTTATGCATTGATGGCCAGAAGAATCTCTGGGAAATCAGTTTTCGAGAAGCTTTAATCCCAGGGTGACTTAATATGTGGAGTTTTAGAAAAACTGGTCGTCGAAATGACTCAGGCAAGTATGGTCTATTACTCCCGGTGGATGTCTCACATAGGATCTTGACGTTCATTCCCGGCACGGATACACAATCGAATTTAAGATTGGACTGGGCGCGGAGAGATGGAATCGAGGTGTCCTGTTCCTGTCCCATTGCCAGGGCATTGTAATCCTCCGATAGGGATATCTCTTCAATCCTGCTGAGTGCGTCCGCTACAACATTATCTTCTCCTTTTCCATACTGTATATCTGTGGTAAATTGAGAGATAAAATTGAGATATCGTAGGCGGCGCGGACAAGTAGTTCTGGAGTTCCGTTTGAAGACCGGTTGATGATCGGTCAACACGGTGAATTGCCGTCCCTCGAGAATTGATTGGAAGTGCCGTATAGCTTCGTATATGGCTAACAACTCTCGATCACAGGTGCTGTACTTTGACTGGGCAGGCGACAGAGTACGGGAGAAGAAACCGAGAGGTCTGAAAGTACCGTCTACCAATTGTTCCAATGAAGCTCCAAGCCCAATGTCACTAGCGTCTGTCTTTAAGAAGAGTGGTGCATTATGAACTGGATGAGTCAATTGAGTAGCGTTAGTCAAAAGAGTTTTTAACCCCTCAAACGCTTCAAGTGTGGACCGATTCCATGTAATAGGCGTTCTGTCGTTTTTCTTAGACGTGCTGAGATACGCATTGAGTGGTTTCCGCACCGATGCCGCGTTAGGTAGACTTTTTCTATAAAATTTAACCATACCCAGGAAGCGCCGGAGGTCTTTGACGGTTTGGGGAGGCTTCATGGTGCAGATTACGTTTATGCGGTCCTCTAAAGGTTTGATGCCGTTTGTAGAAACTTCGTAGCCGAGGAATTTTACTTTAGGTTGGCCTAATACGCATTTTCCAAGGTTCAGGGTGAGCCCGTGTTTGTCTAGGATACCTAGAACAGTTCTCAAGTGTTCTCGGTGCTCCTCTTCGTTGCGTGAAGCCAACAAAATGTCGTCCAAGTACACGAATACGAAGGGTATATTCCTGAATAATTGGTCCATGTAACGCTGAAATGTCTGTGCTGCGTTTGTCATCCCGAAGCCCATTTTGACGTACTCAAAAAGACCGAAAGGTGTCAGAATAGCGGTTTTGGGGATATCTTCTGGTGCGACTGGTACATGATGATACGCCTTGTTCACGTCCAATGTTGAGAATACAGTGGCGTTGTGTAGATGATAGGTGAAATCGTGGATATTCGGGATTCCATACCTATCAGGTACAGTACGACTGTTTAGCAAACGATAGTCTCCGCACGGGCGTATTGTACCATCCTTTTTAGTTACAATATGGAGTGGGCTGGCCCATGGGCTACGTGATGGACGGCATATCCCTAGCTCCATAAGACGAGTGAATTCCTCCTTCGCCGCGCGGTATTTTTCTGGTGCTAGCCGTCGGACCTTACATGAGACGGGTGGTCCTCGAGTCTCAATATGATGTAAGATCCCTTCTGAGGCTTCAGCAGAGGCGAATCGAGGTTTGGTTAAATTCGGAAATTCCTTGAAAATGTCGGCGTAGCTGTTATTTTGAGGGATCGCGGAGATGGACAGTGATTCAGAAGGTCGAATTTGTCCAGTTGTGCTGAGACCAGTAACTTTGTCGATTAATTTTTTCTGGCGGAGATCTATCATAAGATTGTAATGTTCGAGAAAGTCTGCCCCTAGTATGGGTCGTGGTACCTCTGCCGAAACAAAGTTCCAAGGGAATGAGCGACGAATGCCTAGGTCCAATTTACGAAATTCGATTCCATATACTGGAATGTTGGATCCATTGGCTGCTTACAATGTGAAATTTGCTTCTTGAAGAATGCTGTCTTTTTTCTTCGGAAGTACGGATAAATCGGCTCCGGTATCAATGAGGAAGTGACAAGCGGAGTTACGATCAAAAATGAAGAGGCGACGGCTTTTGGTTGCTGAGGTATCGAGGCCCGTCAAACTTGATACCGATTTTAGTTTTCCAAATTGTCTTTATTATCTGCTTTCCACTGACAAGGTTGTTTACATTTGTGAGCCTTGTCACGGAAACGGAAGTGGTAAAAACACAGGTCGTGAGTATTTCGACGATTATTAGACGACGAACGAGATAGCGATCCGCGGTGAGGTGTAGGTGTTCGTGATCGGGTGCGCGTAGCCGTTTGAATTTCCATTAAGCTCAAGCGTAGTTTGTGAACTTCCTGAGTTAAAAGGTCGAGGCGTGAGTCAGAAGACGGTTGCGCTTTCACGGCGTCTGCGTCGGACTCGTGCATTTTATCGGCCACAGCCGCGAGCGAGGATCGTCTTCATCCGCGTTGGTAAGGCACGTAACCAGACAGTCTTTAGAACTTGTTCGGTGGCATTCGCTCCGACCAAAGATTGCATTTGACGTAGCAATTGTGAAGGCTTCGAATCTCCTAAGTGCGTCTCCTCGAGCAGACGAAGGATACGTCTCTCCTCGCTCTGGCTGAAGACTGCTGTCAGACGTGTTTTCAGGCTAGCGTACGGTGTGGGGCCAGGATTCGCTGCTAGATCGGCAACCTGAGTGAGTATCTTGTACGGCAACTGCCCGATGATCAGCTGAAACTGTCGTTGTTCTCCGATGATATTGTTTGCTGCAAAGATAGCTTCCACCTGAAGAAACCAGAGTATGGGATCCTCTCCCCAAAACGAAGGGAATCGTGGAGAAAAAGGTTGAAGAACCGCTTCTTGTTGTCTAGGCACGATGTTGGCGCCGACGGCGTTTCCCGGTATTTGGTCGACCATGGCGAGATGCGATGCACGTGACGATTCGATGAAAGGATCACGTCGGGGTCACCAGTTTGTAGTGCGTGGGCCGGTGCTTGTAACGATGCCGGTCCGTCTACAATTAACGTACCTCGCGGAGTCGGCCAGGGAACACCTTGCGGTTGAAGTCAGGCCTTGGGGTTGCCTTTTGGGACGCGCCACAAGGACACTGACCCGCGCACAAGGATGTTCCTGGGGGCTAGAGTACTCCGCGGTTGAGATCAGGCCCCGGGGTTGCCTTTTGAGACGCGCCACGGGGACACTGATTCGTGCACGAAGATGCTCTAAGGGAAGGAGAGTACTCCGCGGTTGACTTCAGGCTCCGGGGTTGCCTTTTAGGGCGCGCCACGGAGACACTGGATCGTGCACGGAGATGCTCTCGGACAAAAAAATAAAAATAAAAATAAAGTTTATTTAGTCAGCTTTAGGAACGGGGGGAAGCGCGACCGGTGACGACCAAAAGACGACTGAATTGTTGGAGCTCAAGCTCGCTTTATATAGGGCTTTTTGCCCCCCCGTTCCTCTATCTTTCCTTTTTTATTTAATAAATATGTGAAGGAACAAAATTAAGTCGCGGATGAAGCGAAGAATAAAAAATGGAGTGGAACACAACAGTAAGTACTTTTCCCATGTCAATTTCGTGTTTGAGGGATAGCGAAAGCAACGTGCCAAAAAGATTTCTTTCCATCTTGATTTCGGCTAATTTGCCTTTTGCTGATTTCAATGTCTTGCTTACGGCATCAGATGCAAATGTGTGAACTGTCGTACGTGAAATTGGCCTTTCGAAACGCAGAGGATCCATTGAACACTCTTTCACGAATAGTGTTCTTTTTTCTTTCCCGATGTTGAAAACATTAAGCAAAAATTCTGCGGTATTTTGACTTGCAGGCTTGCTGTTGGATATGTTAAATAAATAAGTTCTTTCAATCGAGCTGTCAAATGGGTTGAGACAATTTTTTATGCCTTCGACTATTTTTATAACGTCTTTTTGGTCGCTATCCATTCTTCTCCGACTTGTTTCAACTTGGGGAGTATCGTCAGTTTCGTTGAGGTTTAGTTGATCGAGTAGCGACGTTGTTATTTCTGTTCTAGCTGTATGTCCGACTGCCCATCTTTTCCGGGCAGAAAAATTATTCGTCGTGTGAGTTATTCCTTTGAGTTGGCTTGCAGCATCTTTATTAACAGTCTGCTCCAAACACATGTCGACTGGGGTTCTCGAAAATGAAGCTGAAGTTCTTCTAACCGAGAATAAGCCTATTCTGAACTGACTTATCAAATCTTGATTGATGTTTTCCAGTTTACATTATGTCATCGTAATGGCGAGTTAGCCAACGGGAGTAATTTGGCTGGTTAAAGCTAAAGAAAATGTCGATGTAGAGGGGTAATACGTACGTATAGAGATCAAAATCACCACTTTTCACAGCACGTCTGAAGATGAGAAAGTTTTCGATCATTTTCATGTACATGACGTAATATTGAAAAGTTTTTCCGTGTTATCCTTCAAGACTTTTTTTTCAAAATTGGAATAAGCTTGAAATAGCTTTTTGAAATCTTCAGAAACAGTGCACTCATTATAGGCATACTTGGAGGAAATTCTTGCAAGATCCTCTCGGATTTCATCACCCGAGACATCGTGAGGGAAGTAAGTGCTGTTTTCAAAAGTATCGTAGTGAACCAGGGAAAGAGCTGCAAATAATAACATATGCTGCTTCTTACAACGGTTGAAATGTTTTCCCGAAAGTAAGCCGTTGAGAGAACCTTTAGCTATTACACCTGTCTCAACGAGAATGTATGGCAGACCAGAACCCTCAATGAATTTTCCAACAGCATGGAAGTAAGCCATATTAATATGGAACGGACCGAGCATTATAAAAATATTGTTGAATCTAGGGTGTTCGACATTTTGTATTTGCAATACCATTTTCGCCATGGCTAAATCATAAGTTACGGAAATAAACTTTTGAGAACACTCTCTTGCTATTTCCTGAGCTCTGGTCAAAGTTTCGTAAACTACAGCGTGGGAAGTAGGCGAGGCGTTGATTTGTTGGAGGTACGCGACCTCTTGCCGGGGTGTTTCGTCGATCAAGTTACTGTTGAAGCCATTCCACATAGGAGCTGAAGAGAAATTCATATTCATAGAAAGAATCCATGCGAAATCTCTCATTTCTGAAAAGTTTAAGCTAGGTGGTTCTCTGGGTAAAAATGACGTTTCCAGTAGTACTCCTGAATATTTTGGTTTTTTGGGATATGGCTCGACGGCCCTGTCTTCTTCATCGAAGACACGACGCCTACGTTTCTTTGATCCTTCATCCGATGAAGATTGCAATTTCAGTGGTGCCGGGCCTGACATTCTTGAGTTTGATATTGTCTGATATGCAATGCCGGTAGTTTCATGAAGCGTGTCTTTTCCACCTTTGGTTTCAACAAATGCGTCGTAGTTATTGAAAGCTACACCAGTGTATGACCCACCACTACGATCCAATTTTTGCGGGACGTTGTTTTTTTGTTTTTTTTCTATTGAGGTTAGTGCCATTTCCGTATCTATTTCTTGGACGGTGCAGTAGCTCACTGAGTGCCCCAAGCGATTGAGAATTGTAACGACTTTTTTGGACCCAGTGAGTGATTTCACGGCCAGCCCAAGTTTGAGGTGTTTGGAAGGCTTCATAATGCCCCTACTTGAAGTGTTTATTAGATCGGAGCAAATGGAGTTGACTTTTGGTGTTACCCCTTGATTTTCAGAGTTTTTTTCATTCGGCCCGACTATTATATGGCGAATGAAATCATAAAGCTTTTCAGGTATTTCACACTCGCCTTTTATTATATCTTGGGCGGTTATATAGTCTGGAAGAGGGGTTGTTTTGTTTTGAAGAATTTTGTGTCGAAGATCGAATGCTACTCGTTATAAGGAAGCGGATTCTTCTAGATCTGCCTCTTGATGAAGACATCGCCGAGCCAGCATCTCAAGATCAAGCGATGATTTGTAAAAAAAATTGCTTCGAGGAATTGTCTTTGTCGTAAGGTGCAATTAATATTTCACCGTTGCCACGCTTTTGAAATTTCTCAATGAATTTGTGAAGTGGGTAGTTTTCGCATTGCCCCTCAGCATTTATTTCTCTAACTAATGCAAGATAGTGATCGAAGGCGGCATTTACTGTTACAACTTCTTCATTGTTGACAATTCTTTCATACAATTGCTGATGAAATATCGACATAGCCTCATCGTGCACCTTCCTTGCAAAATGCCACGATGTTGCTTTAGGATTTTCTCGTACTTGAAACGACACTCACGGTGATATTTCACTTCTTTGGCTACGAAATCCTCCGTAGGTATCCTGCGAAGAAGGTCACTGTCACCCATTTCTAGGCACTGAGCCCTCAACTTTGTTTCGAAGCAACTTGTCGCACAAGATATTAGTTTATGAATTCGTTTCCCAGCTATATAACAATATTTTTTCCCACAAAAAAAGACAAATTTGGTCGAAAATACCTGTACAAGCCGTTGTAAAGTTTGCCGAAGCACTTGACCTCAAAGATCTGGCCGTGGAACTTGTCCCACCACACTCAGACGAATGTGAAACTGCCAATGTTGACGTCGACGATGGTGTCCCTTCATTTGTATTCGGATTTTCAACTTGCTGCTGTACAAGCTTGGTAGGAACCGAGGAAAATTTTCGGTAGCAAATGGTGTGGTAAAACTCCTCGCCGGTATAAAAATCAGACAACTTTAAATCATGATAGGCAAGATGATTTATTTTTCTCGCGTTGGCGTATTTTAGACACTTATCGTACATTTCAACTGAGAACAACTTCAAGTCTTCACCGCCTAAACGACACAAAAACCACTTCCGCGTAGGAACAGCCATTTTCAGAACACCAAACCGGAAATATTCAATAACTCATGCCGAACTACTTTAAATTAAGTCGCGCTAACCAAAGGCAACGTTGCTAGTGTAAGCATAGGACCCCACTCCTTTCTTTTGTACGGACCCTTGCTCATCAATTTTTGCAAATAACAGCATTATTTCTCCCCGACTATTGAGAACTTACTTTACCACCGCAGGTTCTTTTTGTTTCTATCCTTCCATAGCTCCTTTTATTTTCTTTGATTAATTATTACGTTATGTTCGACGAGTATTAAAAATCGCAGACGCACAGTTTCATGTTCAGGGGGTTAAAATCTATCGATTAAGAGCATTGGTAGAAATACCTCTTATGGGTGAGAAAATCGACCCCGGGATCCTAGACTATAGTAACTTGAATCGTTAAAACGGTATATAATGGCGGCATTCGACAGGCTCCAATAACCGGTGCCAATCGACCCGTCTTTAATTCTTGCTAATTGATACTCTTTCAAATTTATTAGGATGGAGGGAGTTTGTCCAATAGAACATCCAACGTATTTGACGAATTCCTGCCAAGGAGGGTCCACCGTTGCATTGTTTATGACCCTCGTTGACTTGGTCATTAGAATCAGGTTTCGCTCATCTAAATCTTGCTTCCAGTTTCGAAGCAAACCGCAGGACAGCCGAACGGAATATTACGATTTCATCGTTGTAGGAGGGGGAGTTGCAGGCAAGGTAACCTTAAAAAAAAATGTTGAAGTTTCTCAATATTATAATAATTATAGGGCCAGTCGTTGCTTCAAGACTGAGCGAAGGCGGCCAGTGGAAAGTAGCACTCTTAGAAGCTGGTCCTGACGAGCCGACCACCACGCAAGTGCCCGCTTTTTGGAGTAGTGCCGTCGGGTCTGACTTGGACTGGAAATTTGAAACACAGCCTGAGCAGAACGCTTGTCTGTCAACTCGGGGAGTTTGCAAATGGCCAAGGGGGAAAATGCTCGGAGGAACTGGATCGATGTCTGGTAAATGTTTAAATATAAAAAAAAACACATACAAATATGAAGAAAAGTACCTTATTCTTGTTTTTAATTTATCAGGAACGATGTACAGCAGAGGGCACCGCTCTATTTTCGACTCTTGGGCGAGTCAAGGAAACCCAGGGTGGTCCTACAATGATGTTCTTGACTACTTTAAGAAGTCTGAAAATAACTTGAATCCTGACATTGTCGAGAAATCTTACCACGGATTCAGAGGACCTATGACTGTACAAAAGTTCACGTATGCTCCCCCGATTGCTCAAGATATACTGCAAGCGGGTGAAGAAATAGGCTTGAATGTTCACGACTTGAACGGTATCAACCAGACGGGCATTGCTATCGCTCAAATAATGGTTCATAACGGGCTTCGGGCGAGTACTCCACGAATGTATCTACGATCTGAGGCCTTCCATAACGCAAACTTGTTCGTAAAGCTTAACGCGACGGTGACTAAAGTTTTGATAGAGACGGTCGATAACAACTCAAAGAGAGCGAAAGGCGTTGAATTTTATCAGAATGAAAGGAAGCATACCATTTACGCCACGAAGGAAGTAATTCTTACAGCTGGAGCCATCGGGTCGCCTCATCTACTACTATTGTCTGGAGTCGGACCAAAAGAAGATTTAGAAAAGCACAACATCGATGTAGTACAGGACTTGAAAGTTGGTCATAACTTACATAATCACGTCGGAACTTTCGTTTCATTCACGGTAAATGATCCAAATTACGAACCATCGCTGACTGCAAGTAATTTAAACAAGTATATCGCGAGTCAGACTGGCCCAGTCGCGTGTAACGGAATAACACAAGTGACGTCGTTTATTCAAACGAGTTACTCAAGTGAAGCGCCTGACATTCAGTTCTTTTTCGACGGATATTCATCCAAGTGTCCCGAATTAAAGTCAGAAAATAATACCAGGATACCGATTTTAATCAGGCCAACGAACCTCATCCCCCTCAGTAGAGGTTACCTCACACTGCGAAGCAATGACCCTTTCGACCCACCCATGATTTATGCCAACTACCTCACCGAAAAACAAGACGCTCAAGTTCTGGTCGAAGGCATTAAATGGGCCCTTCGTTTGAGCCGAACGGAAGCGCTCCAAAAATGGGACATTCAACTCGACGAGACTCCTATTGAAGATTGCGCGAGCCACACATTTGGCACCGATGACTATTGGTATTGCCTCGTTCACTCTTACACTGGACCGGAGAATCACCAAGCTGGCTCGTGTAAAATGGGACCCCGTCCGGAAAATGGCGACATCGTTGATCCTGAGTTGAAAGTTCATGGTATTTCAAATTTGAGAGTCATGGACGCATCGGTATTCCCTCAAGTTCCGAACGCTAATCCTATCCCAGGAATTATTATGGTGGCTGAAAAAGGCGCTGATATGGTTCGCTCGTCCTGGCCCTGATGGTACAGCGTTACCCGTTCAAGTATACTAGTGATTTGTTAACATTTCTACACC
The DNA here is from genome assembly GCA_038030265.1 of Corythucha ciliata. Taxonomy (NCBI): domain Eukaryota; kingdom Metazoa; phylum Arthropoda; class Insecta; order Hemiptera; family Tingidae; genus Corythucha; species Corythucha ciliata. The sequence continues at coordinate 8,728,380 of CM075941.1, forward strand.
AATAACGAATGACGCTCTATCTCAAGTAATGTTATAACGCTAGTTTTAACATAATATCACGCCAGTTCAGGTTGACGCTGCAGGTCAGATCCACCCTTTTAAAAGGGCTAATATTCGCGCCCACTTAATCCAGGCCAAAATTGAACGTAACGCTGGGAGTAAAATTGGTTTGGGAGTAAAATTGATGAATGGCTAATTCACTGCTGAAATTATTGAGAAAAATCTCTGATTCATGGACAGAAGGGAGAAAAAGTGCTAAATCATGGATAAAATTGAGAAAGAGCTCTTAAATCGCGGATAAAGTGTAAAAAAAAGAGCACAAAACAGTAATTCTCGTTTAAAATTACGAAAACGTAAACTCTCGGCTTATTCACAACACCAATTCGGCTGAATCTGAAAAAAAAAAGTGCTAATTCATGGCTAAAACTGTAACAAACTCTAATTCAAGAGGATGATTAAGAGAAAGTGTTAATTCACGGATAAAATTGAGGGAAATTGCTCTTTAGCGGCTAAAATCACGAACGGCTAAAGTGAAGAAAAGCGCTAATCCCCATAAAATGGGGAAAAATCGCTAATTCACTGATAAAATTCGCAATTCGCAGAAGCGCTGCCATGTGGAAAAACGCTAATTCGCGCTTAAAATCGAGAAAACGCTAATTCGCGGGGTTTGAAGGAAACTTCAAAACTCTACGGAAAGTGAACAAAATCGCTAGCCCACGGCTAAATGAGGAAAATGCGCTAATTCGTGGAAAAAGCATTAATTCGCGGCAAAAATTGGGAAACACAACTTTCATTCGCGTCTCGCTAGGAGGCTAAAATTAGGTAAAACGCTAATTCACAGCTAAAATCAAGAAAAATTGCTATTTATGGAATTAAAATAAAAACATTTTCTATTTCGCGGAAGAAAATTCAGTAAATAGCAAGTCGCGGTTTTCCGGTGGCAACTTCGTGGTTAGAATTGGAAAATATAGCGCTGATTCACGGGTAAAATCGCTTATTAGTGGCTAAAATAAGGAAAAATATAAATTTATAGCAAGAAAAATTGCTAATTCGCGGCTAAAATGGAGACAAATCGAAGTGAAGCGTGGGAAAAAACGCTAATGCGCGGCTCAATGCGCGGGCGCCAAATGTCTGAAGCCTTTTACACGAATAAGTTTTTTTTTTTTTTTTTAAATGTGTTCAATCTGATCTCGAACAGACGATTTGATACAGCGAACATCTGGCTTAAGGCCGCCAATGCAATGAGCTGCCCCGCTGCCCATTTAATATAAGCCAGGGCGATTATTTTTAGGGAAAGGATCGTCAGTTTTGCCATTTTAGAGTCCGAATGTTCAGTTTTGCCGTTTTTAAAGTGGGATTCGGCATTTTTACAAAAGGGATTGCATGTTTAGCCATTCTATACGCACGAATAGTCAATCTTGGCAATTTTTGAGCAGGAATCACCTGTTCAGACATTTTTAGGGCGTGGATTCGGGGCTCGTCAAGTCAATTTTGCCATTTTTAGACCACGGATCGCCAGTCGGTTCGGCCATTTCCAAGGCGAGAATCGAAAGTTTTGCATATTTTTTGAGGGCGTAAATAGTCGTGTCACGCCAAAAGCGCGACTATGGTAAGTTTGGCCATTCTTTGAACGCGAATGGTCGGTTTTGAATTTTTCAGGGCAGGAATCATCTGTTTAGGCATTTTCAGGGCGCTAATAGTCAGTTTAGCGTTGTAATGCGAATTTAGTCCGTCAAGCCAAAGCCGCGATTAGTCAGTATTGGACATTTTTGGCACGTGAATTACCAGTTCGGCTATTTGTGGCTTGCGAATGGTTGATTTAGCCATTTTCAGGGCTTCAAGAATCGTCAGCTTAGCCATTTTAAGGACGCTTGAAGTCCTTGACCACGTGACTCGAAGGGAGAGGCCATGGCCCCTCGGCCCCTCCCTTGGATCCGCCACTGTTCACCAGCCAGATCTGCAAACATTGGGCTTTGAAAGAGCCAAGTATTATAACCACCGGAGTTGCTTGTTTTTATGGAATCGAACGTGGAATTGGTTCTCGAATTTGCCAAAACAGCAAAATTGGGTTCCCTTAGTGCCGAACCCGCTAAATTGCTTCTATGAAGGCCACAAACTTGTGAATTTGCTATCTTGAACCCTGTGAAACATGACTTTATTATGAGTCAACCCCGCAAATTTGGATTTTGAGGGAATCAATCCTTCAAACTTTATTTTTCAAAGGACCAAATCTTCGAAATTTGGGCTTAAAGGGGTGAAAACTGTCAATTCTAGCCACCTAACCAAAAAAATTCCAGTCAAGACCATAAATAAGATGAATGTGACTCTAGAATCAACTGTTTCGTCCTCCTGGTCAGTTCAGGTTTCTACGAACGCAAATACGGTCCGTTCAAGCCAGTGACGCGAATGATCAGTACTGGTCATCTGTGGCGCGCGAATTGCCAGTTTTGCCATTTTTGGCGCGTAAATTGTTTATTTTGCCATTTTTCGCGCGCAAATGGTTGATTTGGCCATTTTCAGAGTCACCTTAGCGATTTTTAGGACGCTTCAAGTCCGTTTTGGCTATTTTTTACAGCGGGAATTTCTATTTTGGAAAATTTTTAGGGCGTGAATCAGTGACGTAGGTAGGAATTTGTCCTATGGGGGGGGGGGTGGATCAGACTGAAATCTCTAAACGGTGAGGGGAAGGGGGTAATTTCACATATTTCACATATTAGTCATCATTCCACCCAGCCAGCACACTCTTGAATCTGGACATCTTGCTGGCCTCATCATAGCCTCAATCTCTCAGTTAGGGGCGATTTTTGGACTCTACCCGCAAATTAACGCTTTTTTGGCCGAGTGTATCGTTCTTTTCAATTTCAGCCGCAGATTAGCGGTTTTTCCCCTCCCCCTTCCATAGCCATGAATTTGCGCATTTTCTCAACTCTAGCAGCGAAGTATCGTTTTCATCCCGTGAGCGATGCTTATTCATTCACGAGTTTTGGCGTTTTCCTCAATTTTAGCACCATATGACCGATTTTTACAACTTTTTCACCAGGGGATTAGCACTTTTCTAAGTTTTAGCTGGAAATTAACGCTTTTCTTAAGTGTTTTCCTCAATTTTAGTCGCAAAATAGGGGGACTTTCACGAATTAGGATTTTTATTGGTTCACCATACGCAATGCATGAGCGATTTTTCTCAGTCTACTCGCGAATTAGTGGTTTCATCACCTATTGCCATAAATTGGCGTTTTTTTTTTTTTTCAATTTCAGCCTGAAAAGTTGCCTTCAGAATCCGCAAATTGGCAGTTTTTGGCGCAAATTAGAATTGTTCTCAATTTCAACCGCGAATTAGAACTTTTTTTAAATTGTAGCGGCGACTTGTCGCGTCGTAGCGTTTCAAACCTGTGAATCAGCAAATTTTCTCAATTTCAGTCACAAAGTGGCGTTTGACGAAATTTCAGCAGTAAATTGGAGATTTTTTCCATTTTTAGCCGCGAATTAGCAATTTCCTCAAGTTCATGCTTAAAATTAACCTTCCTCCTAATTTTGACCAGGCTGATTATTTTATTTTCTAAATATTCCAGCAAATTAGCGGTTTTTCACATTTTACCACCGCATTAGCAATTTTATATATATTGCTGTAGATTATTGCTTCGTGGCAGTCGTAGCCGTGAATTAGCGTATTTTTTAACATTATGCAATAGCTATGCATGAATTTTCAATTTTTCTGAATTTTAGCTACAAAAATGCCTTTGGAAGGTGCAAATTTAAATTATAAATGTAAATTCTTTTGTTCAAACCTTTTTCAAAGCAAAAAATGTTCATCTATCCGTTCATTTCTGTCAAAAATTCATCATTTTCAAATTATAAATTTCGCGACACTTAATTCGAGAATCAGTGATGTTTCGCAATTTTAGCAGCGAATTTTCGCTTTTTCTAAATGTTAGCACCGAGTTTTGTCAATTTTTGCCAATAATTGGCGTTTGACTCAATTTAAGCTGAAAATTAGCAATTTTTTCCCGATTTGAACTGAATATTAACGTTTTTCTTAATTTTGGCTGCGCTAATTGGTGATTTTATCGATTTTTGCCGCGAACTAGTGATTTTCTTCATTTTGTTTAACGCGAATTAACGTTTTTCTACAACTTTATACCAGAAAATTGCAAATTAGCGATTTTTCCCAATTTCAGCTGTGAAACAGCGTTTTGTGTTAATTTTGCGGCCATTCAGCATCCTATTCCCTTTTTCATACGCGAATGGGTTTGAATTTGCCATTTTTTTTTTTCCAATTTAACCTGAAAGCGTCTGTTATTTGTCAATATTATAGCGTGTTTTCTCAACTTTAACCGCGGCGTTTGCCCAAATATAACACTTTTGCGTTGATTTCCACAATTTATTCGTAGAATGGCCTCCATGTACCGCGAATCAGCGATTTTTTCTTAATTTTAATGTGGAAGTTGCATCGCGAGACCATGAATCTGCGCTTTTTAGCAGCTATAGCCACGAATATTACCGATTTTTGTCTGATAGAGGGTCTGGGGCGAACTCCCCCCCCACCCCCCGAACCTCGGTACATTATTGCGTTGGGTCTGAAGTCCTAGGAAAAAGCAGGACGTACTCGAACCTTTTTGGGCTGCTTTAAGTCCAGAAACTCTGCTAAACCTAATTTCAACGCGTAACGCTCTTTTTTGGAGATTTTATGGGACTCTTTGTTTACTAGTGCTCCTGCGTTCGTATACTTGTAGCTCTGGGGGGAGGGGGGGGATCTATCCCTCATAGCCCCCCCGCCGTACCTACGCCCCTGGCGTGAATATAGTCAGTTCAGCCATTTGCTAGGCGCTAATTGTCAGTTTAACCTCTTTGGGGTGCGATTGCAGTCAGTTTAGTGGGAATAGCAATAGTTTTGCTATTTTAAAGCAGTTAATGGCTGTCAAGCCATTTCTAGTAGAGCGAAACACACATTTTTCCAGACCCCTCCTATACTAGCAAGTCTGATCGGCGGCTGAACCTTTCTATTTTGGGGTTTCTTCACACAGGGAAACCGAAAATTGAGACAAAATTTTCGTGTTCAGTGTTGGTTTAGCTCTCGTAGTGAACGGTAGTGTCTGAAGTCCAAAGAGAAGTTGGTTTAGCGAGTGAGATAAAACTGTCTCTTTCTTCAAATTCTCTCCAAACCCTTTTTTCTTTCTCTCTCTTTCCTTTTGTTTTTTTCCCGTATAGGAAACAGGTAGATTTTTATTTGAATCACCTTGAAGAATATAATCGACTCATCCCTCTCCCTTGATTACGACACATTTATCACAAATTTAAATAGAGCTGCAGAACTTTCCATTCCTGTGTACAAACCAGTAAAAAAATCTGAAATTCAGCGTTCGGTGGTGGAACGCAGACTGTACAAGGGTAACTGAACACAGAAAAGCCTCGCAGTTGCGATATGCTAGGGAACCCACTTTAGCTAATTTCCTGGCTTACAAGCAGGCCGTAGCACAAGCAAAACTCATAATAAAGGAGAGTAAAAGAAAGTCCTGGCAGGAATTTTGTGAAAATATAAATCATAAAACGAGTGTTTCCTCAATGTGGTGATCCATCAAAGCACTTAAAAACAGAAAGCAGACAAACAAACCTCCAAGCGCCAGTACAGGTTGGATTGATGAATTCTTAGCAAAGCTCACACCCCCATCGGCACCGCTGGAAGTGGACCCTCTTATCAACGTAAACCTTAATGCAAACCATAGCCTATTAAAACCATTCTCTATCACAGAACTACAGGCCGCTCTGAAGACTAACAATAACAAGGCCCCCGGAAAGGACAACTTTCTCTACCCCATGTTGGCAAACATGCCTCACTCTTCCAAACTCTTACTATTGAATATATTCAACCATCTATGGTCTAAAGGATCCTTTCCTAATGAATGGAGGTTTTCAATGGTCGTCCCGTGCCTCAAGCCACACAAACTCTGAAAGAATGGTAAAATTCCGACTAGAATGGTTCCTGGAACATAATTTTTTATTGCCATCCTGCCAGTTTGGTTTTAGAAAAGGCAAATCAATCAGCGAATGCCACGCCTTGCTGCTGTCGGAAATAGAAGACTCATTCACATCAAATAAGACTGTACTAGGTGCATTTTTAGACATTACTGGAGCTTAGGACCATGTCCAGTTACTATTCTATACACGAAACTAAATTCATTAGGAATTCCACAAAAGTTCGCCTACAACATCTTATCAAAAATTAACAGGCGGATCATTTATATTAAATACAACGACACGATTCACGGACCCAGAGAAACAACGATCGGCCTTCCGCAGGGGGATATCCTCAGTGGTATTTTGTTCGCCATCTACACAGCAGACCTTCCCCAAATATGTCCCCCCGAGGTTAGTCATACAATATGCGGATGACATTTGTATAATCACGAAAAGCCCGGACCCTAATGCCGGCCACAGGGGCCATGGCCCCTCCCTTGCGCAAAAAAAAAAATCATCAAAACCTCCTCCAAAATCCCATCGAGAAGGGGTGATTACCTCTAATTTTAGGATCATTTTCTCAGAGGCTCAAGGGTCAAAGGTTCGCGAGAGGCGCGAAATGCCAAGTTATTTTAAGGGAAAAACTCTCGCGAATGGCCTTCACTGAGGGGAAAATTGACGTCCTGGAACGCGACCACGTCAAGGGATAAATGTATGCGAAAAGGTCCAGCCAAGGGCAAACTTTTAGCGGAACGTCACTTTGTGGGGTAAAAACTCTTTCGAAAGACCGCGGCACAACGAGTAAACTATACGCAAAATGCCCCCACGGCGGGGCAAAACGAAACATTCGGGAAAACACTCACGTTGAATCGCCACATTCAAGGCGTTCATTTACGTGAAATGCAGCGTCAAGGGCAACACATATGCGAAACGCTTCACCAAAACCAATGTTAAGGTGACATTATTGTATATTTTATATAAAAAAAAACTCGTCGGTATCACGAAAAAATGGGCAACTTCATAACGAAATTGTCTGTTTTATGAGAAAACTTTCAATTTTGTAAGGCATCTTAAGCTTATGAGCATAATGGTTGATTTAATGAGGAAATTTTCAGTCTAAAAGGCGTCAATTTGATGAGTATATTGTCAGTTAGATAAGCTAATATTCAATTTTATGAAGGAAATGACACATTATTGTATGAGGAACTGTCAATAGGTATAATGAGAAAATTGCCCTTTTTGAATGAATTTCCAATTTTGTAAGGAAATTGTTAGCTCGAATTGGAAATTGTTACTTTCAAGAGGAAACCGTAAATTTTCTAGGAATCGTTAATTTTAGGACGAAATTTTCAGTTTCACGAGGAAATTTTCATATTAACCTTTTTATAAGCGCATTGTCAATTTAATTCAAAATTTTTGTCAATTTGAAGCTAAAATTGTCAATTTAACGTGGAAATTGTAACTCATCCTCAATGATTTAGTTATGGTCCTTCGAACTTATTAATTTTGCCCCGTGACTAATTGTTAATACAGTAATTGGTGATCGTTTATTTTGGATTTAAACTTATCATGTTTAATATGAATAGCCCATTATACGCCGAAATGACCAATGTTAAGAGTGAATTGTCAATTTTATATGGAAATTATTATAATTTTACAGGGAAATTGACAATTTTATGAGGAAATAGTCAGTATTATGAGGAAATTGTCAATTTTATGAGGAAATTGTCAATTTTATGAGGAAATTGTCAATTTTATGAGGAAATTGCCAATGTTACGAGAAAATTGTCAATTTTATGAGGAAATTGTCCGTTTTATGAGAAAATTGTCAATTTTATAAGGAAATCGTCAATTTTATGGGGAAATTGTACGCTTTATAAGGAAATTGTCAATTTTATGAGGAAATGGTGAATTTTATCAGAAAACTCAATTATATGAGGAAATTGTCAATTTTTTGAGTAAATTTTCGCCTTTAGGAGGAATTAATGTTCACGTTTACGGGGAAATTGACAGTTTTATGAGGAAATGATGACGTTTATGAGGAAATTGTCTATTTTATGAGGAAATTTACAGTTTTATGAAAAAATTGTCAATTTTATGAGGAAATTGTCTATTTTGAGGGAAAATTGTCGATTTTATGAAGAAATGGTATATGTTACAAGGAAATTGTCAATGTTATGAAGAAATAATCAATTTATTTGAAAATTGTCAATTTTATGAGGAAATTGTCCATTCTTTGAGGAAATTGTCAATTTTATGAGGAAATTGTCAATGTTACGAGAAAATTGTCAATTTTATGAGGAAATTGTCTGTTTTATGAGAAAATTGTCAATTTTATAAGGAAATCGTCAATTTTATGGGGAAATTGTACGCTTTATAAGGAAATTGTCAATTTTATGAGGAAATGGTGAATTTTGTCAGAAAACTCAATTATATGAGGAAATTGTCAATTTTTAGAGTAAATTTTCGCTTTTAGGAGGAATTAATGGTCACGTTTACGGGGAAATTGGCAGTTTTATGAGGAAATGATGACGTTTATGAGGAAATTGTCTATTTTATGAGGAAATTTACAGTTTTATGAAAAAATTGTCAATTTTATGAGGAAATTGTCTATTTTGTGGGAAAATTGTCGATTTTATGAAGATATGTTTCCTTGTAACATATACCAATATGTTACAAGGAAATTGTCAATGTTATGAAGAAATAATCAATTTATTGGGAAATTGTCAATTTTATGAGGAAATTGTCCATTCTATGAGGAAATTGTCAATTTTACTAGGAAATTGTCAATTTTATGAGGAAATTGTCAATTCTATGAGGAAATAGTATATGCTATAAGGGAATTCTTAATTTTATGCAGAAATAATCAATTTTACAGGGCAATTGTCAATTTTATGAGGAAATTGTTCATTGTATGAGGAAATTGTCAATTCTATGAGGAAATTTTCAATTTTATGAGGAAATTGTCAATTTTACTAGGAAATTGTCAGTTTTATGAGGAAATTGTCAATTCTATGATGAAATTGTATATGTTATAAGGAAATTCTCAATTTTATGCAGATATAATCAATTTTACAGGGCAATTGTCAATTTTATGAGGAAATTGTCCATTGTATGAGGAAATTGGCAATTCTATGAGGAAATTTTCAATTTTATGAGGAAATTGTCAATTTTACTAGGAAATTGTCAATTTTATGAGGAAATTGTCAATTCTATGAGGAAATTGTATATGTTATAAGGAAATTCTCAATTTTATGCAGATATAATCAATTTTACAGGGCAATTGTCAATTTTATGAGGAAATTGTCCATTGTATGAGGAAATTGGCAATTCTATGAGGAAATTTTCAATTTTATAAGGAAATAATCAATTTTATAGGGAATTTTCTATTTTATGAGGAAATTGTCAATTTTATTAGGAAATTTTCAATTTTATGAGCAAATCGTCAATTTCATGTGGTTCATGTTTATCAACGGCCAATTTGGGTAAATTTGTTTGCCATTAAACCAACTTTGCTGGGAGGCCTATTTCAGTGACCGATTGCGCCAATTTTGCGCACTAACAACCGTTTTTTGCTGGTTTCACCGTAATTTCCCGGATTTCGCTCGCCAAAAAACCAAATTTTGAGGGTTAAAATCACAGCCGTGGGACATAAGAGCTTCCCCTCCACCATGAGTTCACTTCATTCGGCGGGAGGCATATTTTTGCCAAACTAATAGTTCTTTGGATTTCCTTAATTTTCCAATTATCAGTGATTGAGACCATTGAAAACTGTGTCTGTCTAGCAACTGTGTGACGTGTGGTATATTTCTAGGGGAGGGGGCCGGATCGACTCATAATATGGCCCCCTCCTCAAGCTGACTCTGGATCCGCGCCTGTCATCTACTTCAACAAGCTCGCAAAAAGGTACGAATTTTGTGTAGAATTCGCTCAAATCACGGGATTTGCGGATCTTATTTGCAAATGATAGGAAAGCGGCCATCAGCATCCTGCTCACAATGCAACGTCACGGAAGATATCGAACATATAATAATGGAATGCCAGAAGTATAGCAATTCAAGAAGAACATTTTTCAATTCCCTGTACAGATTAATCCCTATACCTTTCAACCTCCAAACAATTCTATCTCACATCTCTCTCACACACGAAGGCCTCTCAGAATTCATCGCTAAGGAGAAACTAAACTTTTGAAATAGATTCCACACTCAAATGCGGTAATGGCTATATGGTCCTGGTACCCATACAAAAAAAAAAAAAATTCGTTTTGTCACTGACCGCTCGTACTAGTGACCCTGGAGTCAATAGAATCGGCTGATACCGACGACCATGACGTGAAATATTCATTTCTGGACCGTTAAAGGGACAGTATTTTTCTGTTAAAATCGCTTCGGCGTGGGGGGGTGGTGGGGGAGGCTTATACATCACGTCTGTCTCAGACCAAATCATTTCACCCAAAAATTTGAGAATGTGACAATCCCTCCCGTTAGATTTTGGCAGGTGCTTTTGATTATATTTATGCGAAAGTGACCTCGCGACTTCAAGGAAGGGGCCATGGCTCCTGTGACCCCCACCCTCATGGATCCGCCACTGGTGATGTCGTTATAAGTCTGCGAGATTTCCTCGGTTGTTCCAACGAATTCAATAACCATTCCGCTCACACTGAACTGAGGTCGAATAAAGAAACCAAAAACAGCGAAACTGAAATAATTAAAACTGCGCAACCCTCGCCATAAATTCGTTTAGGCTTGTTGAAAAGAGAAGGTTATAGTGAGAGATTCCCTCAGAGAAGATTTTGTGAAGCGCAATGTAATCACCGGCTGCGGAGTTTGTTGCTTCTCCCTTCTACCCACCTTGAACTGGCTCTTCATTCCTTTCTCATCATCAAAAGTCAAGGATTAAAGTTAGTTGCCTATTCTCAAAATTCTCGCTATTCTACAAAATACGAAAAGCTGAACAGTTTTAATCCTTTGAGTTTGAAGTTTTCAAAAAGACCTCCCCTCCCCCCATACATGATTACAGGATCGTTATATACTTTGAAGTGGATGGTAATTAAATAAAATAATAAATGTTTGTTGTTTTGTCTCAAAAGGCAAATACAGGGCCGTGTTACGTGAATTAAAATAAGGATAATTTCATGCCTTATCAATGCAAAACGTGAGCGATTATAGAAAGGAGTCAATCACTGGTCTGTAATGAGATTTGAACAGAAAACATAATTAATTTATTCCTTCAAAAAAGGGTCATTTTTCATTTTATATTCCTTTTATATTTAAACGCTCGCATCAGGACTTCCCTTAAGTAAAAGGCCAAAAAAAGAGGAAGAGCGTAGAGAGAGGTAGATAAAACGTGATTCTTTCTCTTTGAACCTTCTTTTCACGTGGCTTGCTGAGGGTCAGTGAGGGTGGTGTGTGTGTGTGTGTGCGTAGAAAGAATGAAGAGAGATTTATGAATGTTTACGGATAAGTCAAAACAAAAGAGCGACGGAGCTGTCCGTCAAATTTTATTTAAGATGGCTATTTTCAAGCGCTCAATCCCTCACTTTCCGCTTCGCCCTATTCAGCCATTGACATCAAAGCGAATCGAGTAGATGACTTAATTTATTTTGTTCGTGGATACCTGCCGTTGAAGAAGGGGCTAATATTCAAGATGGAATATGCAAATGTTTTCTTTCCTGAGCCTGACAAAATACGGAATCGGAAGAAGCGCCCAACGACTGAAAGAAGAAATAAAACACACTTTTATTTTCTTTCCTCTTCAATTTTTTTTTGTACCTTCAAATTCTTCCGTTTTTCCTCAGCTGTTTTTCTCGGACCTTTCTCCGGGCTTTAGTAAGAAATGGAAACAGTGCATCAAAGTGAAGGAGATAGCAAGTAGAGACCTTTCAACCCCCGATTCACACATCACTCGTCAGATAAACAACCCCGCCCTTTCTCTCGTGTGCGGTCTGAGACTACAAAGGGCCTTGTCTCGCAAGATATATTTATTCAATTTCAATGCAAAGAGGGCGACGGTGTAAACGTGATAGTTGTCATCGATTTGTAACCTTTTTTTTTTCCACGGATGGCAGATGCTTCTGTTTTGTTAACAAACAGATAGCCCCCTCTACACCACCACTCGCGACCATCTAACCATCAATTCCCTTTCCTTTTCTTTATACTTATGAAATATATTAAAGCTTTTTTAAGAGGATCTCGGGCGTAAATATTTGAGTTTTAACAAAGTTTGCCGTTTTGACCGCTTTTATTAGATTAAAACAAATTATTTAGGCCGAGAAAAGAAGAGAAATAAATTTGGCCCACTAGCTCCGGGAGACAGCTTAAAGCCATAACAAACGTCTTCATTATATTTTTCTTTCCTTCCCATAAAAGATTGAAATAGTGAATAAGTGAGTTTAGCCGGAGTCCAGACATTTTTCTCTCCTTGATTTAAGAATGGGAAAGAGTGGAATATTTCAACAAAAAAAAGAGGGGGAAGGGTCCAGTTTGAAAAATGTACATGCACTTATCTGTCGGCAAGGGGTTAAGCGAGAAGGCTTTTTACTTATTGCGTTGTTTTGGGGAGGCCTTCCACCGGAGGAGAAAAGAAGTTTTGGATTTGTGGCCGGCCATAACACTGATTTAAGATCTAACCGGCTAAAGGAAGATGATGAGGTCTAAGAGACTAGCCTTGAAGACATTTTTTTTGCCTGAGAGAAGTTTCTTCCCCCCGAAAATGTTTTCTTCCTTTCATTCCATTTTATGTTTGCTAATAAAATTGTTCAAAACATTCTAAACTGAGAAATTTATTACATTCTTAATTGCTTCTGGAAGGATTAACTGCGTCTCTTATCTAAAAACATTCGTTTCTTTTCACCCTATAAAGAGAAATTAAAAGGACATAAAGGAATGTTGATGATCGTAAGGTCTTTTGAATGGAATCAAGTCCCACCACTATAATAGGTAAGCCTGGGCATTCAGCCCATTGTTATTTTTTTTCTGTTTTTTTGGTATTATTTGTGCGTTTTGATGCCGAGGATTTAAGAGGGAGAGAGAAAACGTTTTCATTTAGCAAAAGCCGTTTATACGAATGGCTTGGGGGAAGAGCTCTCTAATACTGAGTGAATTTTTCCCGCGAGGTTTCATTCCACCGACGAGTAAATCGTTTAAGAAAAGAAGAATGTTAATGAACAATTCTATTGTACATGCCCAGACGGAATTTGTATAGTTAAACTTTTCCGAAAGCATTTGACCGTGTTTGGCACCCCGCCTAATGAAAATATTTCCGAACTGTTAAGGATTTGTTCAGCTTCAAAAATAACTTTTATAACCACTATGTGTTTCAATTTAAGGTTGATCAGCCTTTGCAATGACGGCCTGGCCCCGGGATGTCGCGTCAAGGGGGGAGGGAGGGGGCACGAATTCGTCAGATTTTTTTTTGTAATATGGAAGAATAACAAGGGCAGGGGCGTAGCCATCAGCCCTTGATCCAGGGGATGGGCAGAAGATGTCGGATGTTCTTGAGACCCCAGCCAAAGAACTGGCACGTCATTAAATCAAAAATAGGCGCATTACAACCCGTCAAATTCTTCCCCGGAAACAGGGTTTTAACAAAAATTGTCATAATCCATCAAAAACTAACATTTCTTTAAACGCAAAACTGAAGAGTTTCAGATTACTGAATATTTTGCTTCACGACGATTTTACGCTAACGCCAAAGTGATACCCCTAAACTAAAGATTATACAACACAATTGGCAATTTCAAAACCCAATGCTTCACCCCAAAAGTGCGATGAATTCAGCCAACAAAAACGGTCGGGCTTAACACAAAATGATGAAAAACTAATAGTATTACCAGAACAGACCACTCTGCATATCTGCATTGGAAAACTGCCGATTTTATCCTTCAAATGGCAATTTTACTCGAAAACCGTGCGATTTCTCACCAAAGCTGTGACGTGCTACACACTCCCTCCCCACAACAGAGCATGTCACTACAAAACAGGCGATATTAACCTAAAACTACATTTTTCTGTTCGATTTCAAAAATAGATATTTTACCCCTGGAAACGGCTACTACCCACCGAAATTGGATGTTTTACTCAAAACTGACAGTGCCACGCACTTCAACTGAGGTTTTTCCCAAAACGGATGATTTTTAGGCAGAAATTGACGACTCTGCCTTGAAAACCGGGCGAAATCACTACAAAACTGGCAAATTCCTCCCAAATGTTACGATTTTATACCGAAACAGGTGATTTCATGCCAAAGCTTCGTTTTGCCCCATAACTCAGTTCGTCGGTACAAAACTGGTGATTTTACCCCAAAACCAAAATTGACAGTGACAGTTGAACGTCAAAAATGACTATCTTACCCAAAAATTGGATAGTGTACCACGAACTTGACGATACTCCATGCCTGAAAAGTTCTTCCTATGATTTATCTGTAATAACTGGCAAGTTTACTCCAAAACGGACTGTTTAGATCCCAAAACTTACGATTTCATCCCAAAAACTTTCCTAAACTGACGATTTTACCCTGAAACTAGAGGTCCCTACCACCCCAAAAAGTTATTTTACCTGAAAAATGGATAGTTTACTGCGAACTGACAGTATCTTAGCAAAACTGACGTTTTTCCGTAAGCGCTCTCCAGATTTCTCGAAGATTTTCCCACAAAACTGGTGTTTTTGCCGTTAAAATAATTTCGGAAGTTTTCCCTAAAAAGAGTACGTTTTACTCTGAAACCTTAAGTTTTACCTCAAAACCGGCAATTTTATCGCAAAACCAACGAGTTTTAACCCAAAATTGGAGTTTTTACCCTAAAACTGGCGATTTCATTTATTGGGCATATTTCAAGCCTGTCGATTTGAGCTAAAAATAGTGATTTCATCGTGAAAATGGCGATTTAGGCGTGGCGGGTCGACCACACGAGTTCAAAGTTCCGTTTATCCCTAAGGCCCGGGCCTCAAGCGCAAAAAGGCGATTTTAACACAGAAATGGAGATTTTAGTGGGCTGTCAAACTGTGATTTTCGCGAAAAAATTGGCAATTTCACCAATTTTACCATGTGTGTTTTTTCAAAGAAGCAAAATCTGAAAAATTTGCTTTTTAGTTGAGTCAGACCTGCGAAAATGGTATTTTAGGGCGCAAAACCCGTGGAATTTGTGGATTATTTGGATTATGTCACTCTTGAAAAAATCATTTTATGAGCATAAAATCTCTCGAATTTCATTATTTTTTTACTTAGCGAAATCCGAGAAAATGAATTTTTTAATGAGCACCGATGTTTTTCTTGAAGGATTTATGCTTCCAGATTCATAATGTTTCGAGGGGAGAGCATCAGATGCCGCACTATAAATCTGCGCTTTCGAATTTATGAGAGGGGTGCTGTTAACCTCTGCGTCCTCTGGCTACGCCCATGGATACTCGTCTTCTATCGTGAGATTCGGAACCTGTAGCTCATTGACGAAGGGTTGAGGGGGGCTAAAAGTAATAGAGGGGTGGGTCTGTTGCTATCCGCGCTCAAAATAATGAATAACCCGAATTATCGATTAAAATTGAGAAACAAGCGCTGATTTATCGCTACTTATCGTGAATACTCAGTTAATTCGCTTCTAAAATGGTAAAAAACTAATTATTTTTTCTACATTAATTTACGATTTTTTCAGAATTGTCTATGATTTAGCACCTTTTTGCCATTTTATCAGCGAATTAGCGGTATTTCTCAATTTTAGCAGCACAAATGCGCAGTTTGCTGCTAAAAATTGGAAAAATTGCTAATTCACTGGTAAATTGGGGAAAACGCTATGTCGCATGGCTGCATATGATAAAAACACATATTAGTGACCAAAATGAAGAAGAAGCGCTAATTCGGAGCGATAAATAAGAAATGTGCTAATTCATTGCTATACATGTGAATACAACATTGCCAATTCGCCGGTAGTACATATAGAGAAAAAGCGCTAGTTCGCTGCTAAAATGGAGAAAAAGTGCTAACTTACAGCATGGCTGCGGAAATAATGTTGGAAAAGCTCCAATCTGCGGCTTTTGATAAAATCGATAATTCACAGCGAAAATAGAGAAAGTGTACGGTTTCAACGGCCACATTGTTGCTGAAATAAAGTGGTATGTCGTTGCTAGGGGGTTTTTCATCATTTTGGGCATTTTTGGGGAAACGCCCCGACCCGACCCACCAAACCCCCCACCCCCGCCCAACCCGAGCATTCCCCATTACCAGCCCTACCCGTCTCGCACTGCCCCCACTCACCACCCCATCAGGTCCGGACACATTGGCCAACCACTATGGTCCAACCCCCACGTCTGTAGATTCAACCGTTCTCGAGTTGTAGTGGAAAAACCAAAAACAAAATGGCGTCGTATGGCCTCAGAAGCAGTCATAAATATGGATTTCGGCAAGGGCCTTTGGTTACCCCAAACCTTTCCCTCGGCACCCCTCCCTCCACCGGTGGACACCAGCGACGAGCGAAACCAGAGCACACACGAAGCGGATTAAACGCCGCATATCCTCACGCCAAGGCGAAGAACGCCAGAGGGCCCACGCCGAGTATGTCGCACAACGCCCGCGTATACAAAACATTAGTCAGGAAAGAAATGCGCCGCTCGTGGCGCCAGCTCACAACAGAAGAGCTCACTCTCAACCCCCGGACCCATCCATACCAGCTATGGCGAGGACGATGCTGCCCTAAAGCACTCCTGACGGCCACACAACACTCCACAGACGTCAGAACCACTCTGGAATCACTCGTGGGTGCACTCTTCCCAACAGAAGACCCCTCACGTGACAATGAAAATGACGACAGAATACGCGAACCAACTCCGAAGGACCATCGCAGACGCCCGACGCTTTATACTGGTCCACAAGCGAGGTACAATCAGTCTCTGACCACACACCTCTAAAAAAGGGATCCGGCCCCTCTGGGATCACAAGAAACATGATGCGACAGCTCTCTGAATCAGCAGTGGAAATCTACACCACTCTGTTCAACAAAAGCCTCGCATCGGCCCACTTTCCGCCAGCCTGGAAACAAGGGGCTATAACGCTATTTCTCAAAGATGAAGAAAGAGACCTCAGCGATCCGGGAAGCTATCGTCCCACTAAACTTCTCCCAGTTGAAGGCAAAGCACTTGAACGCCACCGATGGCGATTCGGGGGGATCCCTAACCGATCCACTGAACAGGCGATAAAACACCGTAAAGAACAACTGGCAAATTCTCCTCACCGAATAGCAGCCCTCGCCTGCTACGACGTTGTTGGCGCGTCTGGTGGTGGGGCTGTCTGGTGGCCAGCCCTACTCACGGAGTTCCGTACCTCGAAGTACCTCGAAATCAGCCTCAACCACAGTGCAACAACAGTGCAACACACCAGCGGATGCCCCCAGGAAGCCGTCCTCGCATGCCTCCTCTGGGCAATAATTTTCGCTCCCCTCCTCCGATCCTTGGAAGCCGCCGGACTCACGGCAACAGCCTTCATCGACGACTTTGCAACCGTGATAACGGCCCCGGACCACCACCTCCTCCGCCGAGAATTCAGACGCGCCGACAGCATCGTGGCAGCCTGGTGAGCAAATGGAAGACTTCAAATATCATAGCCGAAATGTTCCTTAACCGCCAACCTCTTCCTGAGACAACACAGAATACAAACCGACTCCGCTCTCAGCATGTCCATAACGGACTCCGTTAAATACCTAGGAGTCTACCTGATGAGGTCAGGAAGGCCAACCCAACACCTGGCCTACTTAGCACGCACCACCAAGGCAACGTGCAGCTTCATGAGGGGCATCTCAGGGAAAAGATGAGGCCCAAATCTTCAGCGACGTCTACTATACTACCGCACAATCTTTCTCACAAAAGTCCCCTCCACGTGTAGCATGTGGTGGCCAACTGAGACTCTCACAGACAGGAAACTTGCCAGAACCATACAATGGCGATACCTACTAGCAACTCTCCGCGCGTACTCCACCACGGCCTACCTCACGCTGCACGCGCTAACCGGAGTCTTCCCACTCGACCTAGAGCTCGACGTCCGAATGGGCATAACCGCAAAAAAGAAAGGGCTCATAATAGCATCACCACGATGGCTGAGTACCATCCCAACAGAATAAGAAACTCCAACATACGAACGAAACTGCTGAATAGCCGCGATCGAACAATGGCAACGGGAGTGGGACAAACCCACAATATCATTTCCTGCCTCCCGGAGCGGATGTGGTGGAAGTGGAACTTTCTCAACTACCCCGCTGTCCAGCTAATCTCAGGCCACGGGTCATTCAATGGAAAAACTCCACTTCCACCGCCTACGGGAAAGACCTGAGTGCCCGTGCTGGGAGAAAATCGAAACAGCTGACCACGTTATCTTCGAGTGCCGTCTCTACGAGGATCTACGACAAACGTGACACATCCCCGCAACGCGAAACAGCCTCCTCACAACTATAAAGGCCTCAGCGAGAAGATTTCTGGCCTTCGCGAATGGATGGTATCACCGAAGAGGCACAGGCCCAACTCTGATACGCACCAACGACCCCAAAACATTAGGTCAGCAACATTCGCAGCTCGATACCCAGGACTCCGACAAGCGCCATATCCCCTTACCGCGTGAAATCCACCCCAGCGAGTATAACGAGTAACAAAAACCAGAAACTAAGAGTCGAGTTTTCAACACTCGGGTATCACTCTTCGTCCCCCACTTTACCACCTTTAAAACTCCCCACCGCCCAGTGGTCCACTCCCCAGCTGGCACGGCTGACGGGGAGCGGGGCGAGGATAACCAGGACTTGCACGTACCGGGTCACTTCCCGGCCGTCCAGTCAGGCTAAAACCTAGTTATATGCCTTTCAAGGCATCAAGCCAGGGCGGAAAGAAGGCAAAATCCTGGTAAGTCATGGATCAAGCAAAATAAATTGCTAATTCATGGCTAAAACCGAGATAAACTTATATTTTCGACTAAAATTTGTGAAAATCACTAATTGAGAAAAAAACGCTCATTCATGGACACGCTAATTGTGTATAAAAATGAGAGAATTGGCTAAAAGAGGAAAAACTCGCTAGTTCACGTAGCGACAGAGGCGTAGCCAGCTTTTGATCGCACGCAAGAACAACTCAGATGCATCCCAATTCCTATTGCGCAGGCTTATATTCGAAGGTGAGCCCCCAGAAAAAAGAACTCAGTAGCTCACGAACTCAGAAATTTGACCCTAGAAACTCAATTAGCACATAATAAAGGCTCGTGAATTATCAAAACCTAACATCTGTGCTGTAAAACTGTCAATTTGCATTCTATTTCGGAATTTCTGTCGAATAACTGATAATTTTCACCCCAGAAAGTAATATTAATTTAATAATAAAAGCTTTGGCTTTTTACGGACTTGAGGCAGCCCCACGTCATTGAGTCACATTAGCAAGTTCCAAAACCGTAAAATTGGGTTTTTAGCAAGTTCAAAACCAACGAAATCGGGGTATTAGTTCTTCAGTGGGAAAACACCGCGAAATGAGCGTTCAAGTGAGCCAAGACCCGCAAAATTGGATCTATAACTAGCAAATCCCACGAAATTTTCGTTTTAATGAGCCAGAATCACGAAAATGCTTTGATTGGTCTGTTAAAACTGTTGGATTGGGTAATTTTGTACACAGCCTCCAACACATGGATCATATTTTTTATTCAAGTTTATTGTTGACCTAA
This sequence comes from Corythucha ciliata, assembly GCA_038030265.1. NCBI lineage: Eukaryota > Metazoa > Arthropoda > Insecta > Hemiptera > Tingidae > Corythucha > Corythucha ciliata. Next base: position 8,748,003 of record CM075941.1, read on the forward strand.
TAAAAAAAAGTGTGTTCTGTTTCATTCGTTCACAACTGTGCTACCAACAGGTTATGGGCCCAGCACGCTTCCACTACGTTAATATCGTCGAGGGAACCGAAAACTTACGGGAAGATGCGAGTGACCAGACAATAAAAGAATGGAAGCAAAGAGATGCCAAAGCTCGGCAAATTATTGTCGGCTCTCTCCATAAAAAAACATCGTTCACACATTCTTTCATGTACGACGTCATCGGAAATGTACAAAAAGCTCTGTACTATTTTCGAAAGAGACTCGGAGCATCGAAGAACGTCGACGTACGAAAAATTCTTCTCGTACAAAGATAGCAGCAAGGACATGGCTACATATTTGAGCTCTTTGGAAAATCTACGTTTTCAACTTAATTCTCTCTCCAGAGACAAAATCGATGATGAAATGTTGATGGCAAAAATAATGTTGTGCCTCCCGTCGAATTATGACTCATTTATTACTTCCTGGAACTCGACGACGAAAATTGAAAAGACCTTCACTTCTGAGCGAAGAAACTCGGAAAACTGACGCCGATTTCTCAAGCTCCATAGCTTTATACTTAAAAGAAAAACGAAATTTTCGACCACGTGATGATTTTGACAACTCCAAAACGCGTCAAAATGACTATTTTCGTAAAAACGACGGCAAATCTCAGTTTCGATGCACAATATGCAAAAAGAATAACCACTAGCCAAAATACTGTTATTTCCGTAACGAAAACAATGGTAGAAACCAGGCAGCATTTTTCGCCGAGAGTCACTCAACCTCTAAAACCGGTGATTCTACATCGATCGTCGATAGCGGCCCACATGACGAACACTACCAAAGAATTGAAACAACAGCGTCCCACTAACACTAAAATAACCGTCGCAAAAGGAAGCAGTTTCGTTCGAACTGTTAGCATGGGAAAATTAGAGTCAACCGACTGTAAACTAAATAACGTTCTATACGTACCAGAACTCCCTGATAATCTACTATCGGTGAACGCAATAACTGAAAAAGACGGATACAAAGCCCGCCTCGTCGCAAGGGGGTGTGAGCAAAAACTCGGTCACAACGACGAAACGTTCAGTCCAGTTGTCAGTAGTGATTCTTTGCGACTGATGCAAGGTGACTAAACTTGCAAGGTGCCGCAGATTTCCCCCTGCCCAACAGGCGGGAGGGGTGGAGACTGACGTCACCAGCAGTCCTTTGCTCCCGATTGCTCACCCTAGAGCAGCAGAGCAAGTTAATTTTGAAATTGAAGCTTATGAATTCTTAAAAATCACAGCCCAATAACAATTAATAATGTACTGGGTCCAGCGCAATGGTGGTTGGGACTGCTCGTGACGTAGGTGAAGGACAGTGATCTGCGGCACCTATAGAAAATTTAGTCACCTTGTCTTTAGTCTATTTACCTTGGCTTCATACTGCCAAATTTGCAAACTTCAAAAGTCAGATGGTGACATCTTGATTTTAACCCCTTTTTTAAATACAAAATTAAGGAGAGTGTGTTGGACCTCCAACATATGGATCATTATTTTGTATTCAAGCTTATTGTTGTCCTAATAAAAAGAGTGTGTTCTGTTTCAATCGTTCACGACTCTGCTACCAACAAAAACCGCGTAATCGTTATTTTGAATGAGGCATCCCCCGCGAATTTGGTTTTTAAGCAACAGAACAACCGCGACATTGTGTTTTCTGTGAGCCAGAACCACGAAAATGGGGTTTTAGAGGGTGAAATCAGCGAGTCAGACGTGCAAAAATTGGTTTTTATAGTATGCAAAACCCGGGAAATTAGTATATCAGATATAAAATTTATTTTTGTGAGCGAAATTCGGCATGTGATTTTACAGTGAGGCTGCGTCTCACGAAAATGTCTTTTAAGCGTTTTTTCTTGTTTTTATTAGTCATTTTTATTTTTAAAAAAAGGTCCAGAGTGGAATGACGGCAACGAAAGTGCGGGCATTGTGGGACTTCTTTCACCCGAATGTGGGTGCTTATAAGACAAATGGCTCGAGACTGACTCGGAATTAATTGAGACTTCCCTTTTCCCAGAGTCGAAATGTTTCCCAGATAAGATAAGGAATCTTATTCTTGGACGTCGTACCTGACACAACTATATTATAGTAGTCCTTCACGAATAACTAAGAATAAAACAAAAGTCTCCAATGTACGCCTTGCACGATTCAAAACTTTTTTTGTCTCGTGTTTGACTGCGGGTAGTAGGCTCATCCTTATTCTCTTTACTCTCTTTCATTCTTTCTGACTTTTCGTGCAGACACCCCTTGAATAATTCTTAATTCATTTATTTTTGGTTTACTTCTTGTTGGAGCATTAGTGGTTTTCCTTTAATTTTTGTTTAAAGTCACACGTATCAACAGCCCCCACACTGTTTTTATTGCTTCATCAAGGACGTTCAAAGGAACAACGAACTATGAATCATTTTGATCGTCGATTTCGTCTGCCTCTCACTCTCTCTCGCACTCTGTTATCAACAATGAGCTTTAATGTGGTAACCGGCTGTACAATGTTCTAACATTTTACTTAATTTACATATGAACGACCTGTATTGCAGTCACGTCTATCCATCTTTTCCCGGTACAAAGAACGGAATGTCAACATCACACTGCTAACGAGCAATACAGTGAAGAACATCGCACTTGGGCAATATGGCTACAAATTTATAGCGTGGTGACATGAGATCGTTTCATCGTTGTAACCCCCCCCCCCCTTTTTTTTTTTTTTAATTCGCTGTTTTCGAGCAAATTCATAATAATGTTAACTGCCCACTCGTGATTTTTCTCTCTCAGTCAACTTTTCAAGTTTGGGATGTTTTGAAAACGCAGCCTGGGATTTCTATTGTTGTTTCCTAACAAGATTTCTACACGGAAGTATATGGAAAGAGAAGAGGTCCCATCGTTATTCTCGAGGGACCCTTGACTGCCCACCATTAGACCTCCGAAGAAGAATTTGAAGTGCTGTATAGGACTTCAGTGAGCGAGGAAGAGAACCATAAAGCGTGTCAATAATAATAATAATAATGATAGCAATAATAATAATAATAATAGTGATAATAATGGTGATATAACTTCAAAAACTTCTGTAGAAATATTGTCTTTCATGATTTTATCGATCTTTTACAATTTTGATTAGCTAGAAAAACAAAAGACGGCTAAAAGTGTTTTGGAACGAAAAAAAGCTCCCAGAATTTACGATTTCGCCGCTTTTTATTGGCGCAGTTTGCGTTGAATTGCTTCGCTTTTTCTCTTTCCCCCTCGAAGAGGCAATTCGAGAAGTCAATTTCTTATTAATTGGTGGCTTTTCAGTAAAACTTCTCCAGAATGACCAATTTGTGGGGTGTTTTCTTGCCAGAGAGCCCTATGGTTTTGTTTTGGGTGAATTGGTATGGAAGGTTTTGTATTGGCGGGGGTGGGGGGAAGGGTTGTTTACTGCTCCGAAGAACATTAAGAGTTTAGGAGAAGGTCGTTTCTCAAGAATCAGAGTTTTTCCCAAAGTTTCAATTTTTAATTCTTCCGTCTTAAATCCAATCGAGTTTCTTCTGATTTTGAACACGCTTATAAATTAATAATAAAGGGGAAAACTTTTCTCGGACTGTAAGTTAAAATTACTGATAAAATATAAACCAACAATTTAAGGTTTTTTCAGGTCACGTCCGTTTCAAACCACCCCCTCACCCCATCTCTCCCTTTCATACAACTTTTGGACATGATATCAAAGTCATGGAATCAGCTGCCGAACGAAAAGTATAATTGAACTTATTTGAAGGAAGAATTTTGTAGTTGGTATGAATACAGATAACAAAAGGGCGAGGAGAAACAGAATATTTGATTGAAAGAGGGCGATATTATCAAACTTTCATTCCAAGGAAAGTTTCTTGTCAGTTATCAAAGTCAGCTACGAAGGGGTTTTTTTTTGCTAGGCTATTCTTAAACAATAATATTACACATAAGGCATATTTATCGACAGAGGTACAGCGCACAGATAAGTCCGAAAAGCTCCTCTGTTGAATCTATAAACCCTGAACGATGTTCGTCCGAGTTTGACCGTGGGAGTTATTGTAATGATGCGTACCAATTATGGCAAGAAATATTCTATTATACAGAAGCTCCGGCAATTAATAATAATTCTCCCCCGGGAAACTCAAACGTGTTAATTAAGTTTTTGATAAAATGTAGTAATTTTCCTGTGAATATTCAAAATGATTAACACTTGTTCATTCATAAGTGTTGAAATGCTAAGAAAGAACGGTCCTATACGGAAAGACCTACGCACCAAAAATGAAAATAAGTATTAGGCGCCATCGTGATTATACAAGTGAAACCAATAAATTATTATAGAGTTTTGAAGGTTTTTGAATGCGACTCCCCTCTGCGCTGAATAAACGATAACCGGTTAATAGTTTTGATGTTTTTATCGATGGAGTGACAGAATTTAGTTATTTTTCCGTCTTAAAGAGATGCCAGGAGGGTCATGTACATTTGGTTAGCCGAAACCGCTTGCGTCTACATCCCCCTCCCCCTCTGTATCCCTTAATCCTTGTAAATAGACGCTCGAAACACACCATAACCAGATTATAGCTATAAAATACGTCGCCGGGGAAGCCTGTCAATTGAGCGCCACGTTTGCTGTAATGCATACATATGTATTGCCGCTTGCTCTAGTTATAGTCGTGTAATACTATCGAGTGATTAATAGGAGTAATTAATTTGCGGTCGGCCGGAGTGAAAGGGACGGAGAAGAAGAGCCTGTGGCGGTTACGAGGACCTCGTCGCGCGTTTGAAAGTGTCACGGCCAGAATGGTTTAAATGCTTATATTAGAACTGAGTGCGCGGGTGAGAATTTGTGGGAAACGGGAGCTTGGGGAGATGGATTTTAAGTACGTGACCCATTAGATTTGTAAATATGTCTCTTCTCTCTCACTCACTCACTCTCATTCTCTTAACGTGCAGCGATCCTAAAATTAATGTTTCCCCGGAGATTATCGACATTTAACCAGGTGTTGAAACCCCTTGTTTATTGCTGTGTGAAACCCCCACTGGACGCCCTTTAAAAAAATACTTTAAAATAAATACATTTGTCAGTTGTTTTATTTGTGGGGGGGGGGGTCTGTTAATCACCAGGGGCCAGCGCCTCTTAAACTGCCCGGAAATGGATGTTTCTCGTCCATGGAAGTTGGTGTCAGCTTGATGTGATTGCCACGGCGTCTGTGGATCCCATCTGCGGCCTATTTTTTTGGAACCGTTTGTACTATAAGGCCCCTGAGCTGTCTGCGAGATAATTCGTGTGGTATACTGCCTGAAAACGTGTGAGTTGCGGCTAAAAAGTAAAAACGGTGACATGACAGTGAGAACCCTTCCATTGACTTTTCTGACCGAGAATTCGTCTCAATTTTCAGATTCCCCAAGTGGAGAAACGCCCTAAATTCCAAGGTTGGAGCTCTACAGTGGTTAGAGCTTTCTGCAATAAAAGCTGTGCTGTGGTTGGGCCTTCATTGCAGTAGGAGTTTTAGTGTTTTGGATATTTCTAGTTAGGGCTTTAAAAGTAGTTTTAAAGTAGCTAGTGCTTTACTGTGATTTAAAGCATCGCTGCCCATCCCCTTCAAAACCGATGGAGCACCCTCTTTCCTGTCCCTCACCAAGCTGAATGGAAAATTACAATATAGATCCACTAAATTTGGGGTTTGAAGGACCTTGTTGAGCGTAACTGCTTTGTAAAATTGGTCATTTGAATAAGTCATGCCCCACAAAATTGCTTTTTAAATGGTTCAAAAGCGCGGAATGGGGTTTCTGATGCAGCGAAATGGCAGTTTGGGGCAAGCCATGGCGCGCCTCGATGGTATAATGGATACAATGCTCGGCTTCGCAACCCAGCGTGCCCAAAAAATGGGCCAGACATTGCCACTATAAGGCGAGCTTTGTCACGGGCACACTCGGCCTCGTGTGGGCGTTCCCGACGGTGTGCATTCAACAAACCGCGCACCGACCGAAACGCCCGCGTTGTACGAGTGTAAAGTGCACAATATTGCCGGAATCGAGAAAATTGCTCCACAAAATTTGCCCGGCAATTCACGGCAATATTTATGGCCGCAATTATTCCACATCGCGGGCAACATTTCTTGCCGGAGGTTGCTCAATAAGTGTTGCACCATAAAAATTTCTCAACTTTTACGTTTACACTAGAGGAAGATGGAAACAGTTGCTCTCGAAATGTCTCAAGAAAAGGCCGTCGTCGCTGCCGCGGTAGTGATCATCGCAGCCAGTGAAAGAAGAAGGAAAAAAATAAAGATGTGACAACGAGATTTCCTGATCCAGAGAGACCTGACGCGAGCAATAACGTCAGAACTGATGTTGGACGGAGAATTATTCATAAATTTCGCTCGTATGTCCAAAGCTGATTTTGAATTTCTAATTCAAATCATCGCACCTAAAGTCGCAAAAAAAGAAACTCAACTCAGGAAGCCCGTACTACTCTCGACAAGGTTAGCCATAACCTTGAGATTCCTGGCTAGTGGTGACCTCGTACAAGAGTTTGATGTACTTGTTTCGAGTTCATTCTTCCTCGATAAGTCTCATCGTGCCCGAAGTTCTCCAACCTACTGCTCCTGTTTTAGTCCTGAAATGTTATGGAGACCAAGCTGGTTGGATTCCTCGTGTCATAGTTTGAGTTCTTCGGAAAAGTACCATGTAACTTGAATTATTTATTGCTCTCACCTGTGGTACAAGTTGTCCCAAGGGGTAAGGGGTATCAGGATCTACGACATCCTATTGTCCATCTGAATTCATTGGAATGATTTTTATCTACATAATGAAACCCTTTTTCTAGCCCTAGTTTCAAATGAAAAAAATCTTTGACCTTCATTGACGTTTGGTTTCGAAAAATGATGTTGCAATATGAAATGATTCACACAAAAGTGGAACACGAAAAAAATAATATACAGGGTTCATTATGAAGACATTGGTGTTATTTCAGAACGCTAACACAGCCAGTGAATCCATCCGGGGACCAAAGCTCTACCGTTCACACAGGAAAGCATCGTTGGGGGGATGACACAGTTTCCTCGTGGACCCTGTTAACAAATTTTAACTAACATTAGCTTGAACTTGGTAATTTTGAAATTTAAAAAAAAAAAATAAAAACGCCAAAAATTGTAGAAGTGAATTATTTACTTGAAGAAAAACAGAGAACGAAAAGAAGTAAAACACAAAATAAAAATCAAATGCAGGTGGAAATGGACAGTGAAATAGAACAGGAAGCAACTTAAATGTTTTCGTCGTGCTCCCTGTGTTGTGAAATTGCGTCTGCCACGATTTCGCGTAGTTTTTTAGCGAAGACTGGTCGTAGCTGATCTGTCTTGATGTGCCTTGTATGGACTGTGGTTGTTTAGCATCACTATCAGATGTAGCCATGATAGGTTGAAGTTGATTTGAGCACATCTCAGCAGAAACTCTGGCGATGCATGTAGACGGTTGGGAGTAGTACAAATTGTTTTTACTGCAAATGTCATTATAGTCATATAGTGCAAATGTCGCTAGTCCGCGACGATTCATGCACCTCTAGCTGCAGGTATGCGTCTTTGAGGTCAATCACGGAAAAGCAAGAGGAACCACTCAATTTCGCAGCTATTTCTTCAAAACTGGGCATGGGGTGATATTTCATGTCAATGGCTGGATTTACCGTTCTCTTGAAATCAGCACACAACCGTAGTCGCCCGTCTTGTTTGACTGCTACGACGACTGGAGATGCCAATTCGATCGGCTCTTGCGTTGTGTCAACCAATTCCAATACGCCTTGTTGTAGTAGTCGGTCGATTTCCACTTCTACCTTCGATTTGAGAGCAAACGGTACGACTCTTGGTTTGCAGACCACTGGACGAATCCCTTCTTTAGCATGTACTACGACTTTCTTGCCTTTTATCGTTTCTAATTTGTCATCAAACAGGTTCGTGTACTGGGACATCAATCTGTCCAATTTTTTTTTTTGAATCCTCCGAGTGTATTTCCAAGTTACAAATGCGCGCTCCTTGTGGCATGGGCAGCTGGAAAGCCTGACACCTGAGACCCCGAATGAATTACACATACACTTCCTGACGACTCGCTGCTCGTTTCATGCTGTTGAGAGTCAAAGTGAAGTGCGGGAAGATAACCAGTAAGGTAACCTTTTTTTTGGCGAAATATTTTGTAAGCCGTAGACCCTTTTTTTGAGAATGTGAATTGAGCGGGAGACAAGAGGTTATGTCCAAGAAGAACCAAGTTGAATTATTAAAAGAGGCCTCCTGGAAAATAAAGAAAACTGAAGTTAAAACGTGTAAAAAGTCTGTTACTCACCTGTTGAATCCTCAAGCGTGGAAGACCCTGCAAAGAGAAAGGCAATCGATAGAAGAAGAATTGGGTATTTATACAAGACCTTTGATTGACCTGCACGTGGAGTATCCTACTCTCCGGCGACTTTGTCAGGGAAGTATTCAATTCATTCATCCTTTAAATTGTTCGACGTTGTGTTTACAACATCTGGCGACCGTGTGACAGGGCTTAGAAGAAAAGGATGAATGTTTTACTAAAAGCACGACGAGTGAGACGAAGAGCTTTCAAGAAGATTGGCGACGAGCTGGAACAGATCTTGACGACGGCAGAACAACGACGGAACGAATTGATAGCCGTGCAGAGGACATTCAATGAGAAATACGAAGAAATAAGAAAATATGATGCAGATATTTTCGCAGAACTTCTGGAAAAGGACGCGACCGAGGACGAGTTAGCTGAGGAGCAGAAAACTACGGACGAAATCGTGAGTAAATACAATCACATCTCCGTATTAGTAACGAGTGCCCTCAAGGAAGACGATAAAAGCTCAGAGGGAGGTTCTTCGAAGCACAGTTCGAGATCGTCAAATGACTCTGACCGTCGCAAGTTCAAATTACCGACACTTGAATTTCGCAAATTTAGTGGAGAGTTAAAAGAATGGGTGTCGTCTGAGTGTTCAGCAATGCTGTACCCAATGGTCGAATCCTGCCTCCCGGAACAGCTGATTCGTGAATGGCAGAGAAGGCTAGCGACGACGACTTTCAATTATGAGACGGGGAACGAGAAAACACCTGACAGCAGCAAAGAGAAACTAATTAAACTGCGACATTTCATCAAAAGCGAAGTAGAAGGTGAAGAATTAATAAAAATGGCGGTGTCTGGTTTTTCTATGCAGGGGAAACAAAAGGTGATCAGTGGCTCACGTCGCGAAGTACCGACCGCGGTGGAGCTGAGCGTAACGGCGACGGCTAGTTGTCTCTTTTGTGCCGGCACACATGGGTCTTCAGACTGCCAGGAAGACCTGACCTACAGCCAAAAAAGAGAACGAATCGCCAAAGGGGGAAACTGCTTCAGATGCCTCAGGACGGGACACCAGAGTAGAGCCTGTAGAGCCAAGCTTCGGTGCGACAAATGTGGTAAGGGCCATTTGACATATATGTGCTACTCTGATTCAAGGGTGAACAGCGTTGCCACTGATAACGCCTTGGCCAGTATCAGCGAAACGCCGAAGGTCTTATTACAGACACTTTTGATCCGCCTGAAGACGAGGAACAATCAGCCCGCGAAATTAGTAAAAGTATTTCTTGACAACGGCTCACAGCGAAGTTCTATATTGAAGAGGACCGTCGTGGGCGCGGGATACGACCGAGTCAGAGAGGACCATCTAGCGCACAGTCTTTTCGGGGGCCATCGGCTGTCACGTACCAAACACGATGTCTTCAGGATACACGTGAGTAGTCTAGATGATAGATACCACTGCAATTTTGAGGTGTTGGACCAAGACAATATTTGCGATTACTCAGACCCTCAGAATTTGAGATTCCTCATTCAAGGGCGCGAGCAACAATTTAGCACTTTGGGCGCGGAAATTGATAAGCCTGTCGAAATCCTCCTGGGGGCAGATGTCCTAGCCAAGTTATTAACCGGGCGAGTAGAAAAAATGACGAACGGGTTAATCGCCACCGAAATTAAATTAGGCTGGGCAGTGATGGGGAAAATTGAGAACGACTGTATAGCAGACGCCGTGACGACTTCGTGCTTAGCAACTACTGAGCCCTTAACTAAACTCTGGGACTTGGAGGCGATCGGCATACGAGACCCATCAGAACAGCGATTAAGGCAGGAGCGCATCGAAGATATAAAGCAGTTTTTTCAGCAAACGACGACGACAGCGCTTGACGGAATATATATCGTCCGTTTGCTGTGGAGAAGTGACCAACCGGAACTGCCCAGCAACTACAGTCTTGCCCTGAAAAGAACAGAGGCTAAATATCGAAGCTTAAAAGACAAAAGGATGCAGGCTGACTACGACAAAGTCTTCGAGGATTGGACTGCGGAAGGCATCATAGAGGAGTGTGAACCGCTCGGTGAGGGTGTACCTTGTCACTACTTGCCTCATCGTCCCGTGATCAAGGAAGGAAGCACCACACGGATCAGGCCAGTCTTTGATGCATCAGCGAGGGCCAACTCAAACTTGCCATCACTGAACGATTGCTTAGAGATTGGCGAAAATCTCATCGAGATCATCCCGTGAATCCTTTTGAAATTTAGACTGGGGAAGATAGGTGTTAGCGCCGACATTAGACAAGCTTTCCTCCAAATATCGATCGCGGAGGGTGACCGTAATTTCCTTCGGTTTTTTAGAATTGATGCTGAGGGCGAGGTGCGACAATTTCGACACGCTAGAGTTGTATTTGGCGTAAGCTGTAGCCCCTTTCTTCTTGGAGCTACTATTCTTAATCATCTGAAGAAAATCGAGGACCTTTGCCTACAGGGAGAGCTCTCTTTCGACCCGACAGTTGTCGCCGAACTCAAAAGGGCATTCTACGTCGATAATTTGGTAGCCAGTGTGAGTACTTCGTTCGAGCTGGAGAAGCTGAAAAGAACGGCCTCGGGAGTATTAGAGATCGCAAAATTCGAGCTGCGTGGATGGGCTCACTCGCCGACTGGACTAGAACCGTGCACTCCGCGCGAAGAAAAGATTTTAGGTTTGCTGTGGGACTGTGGAGAAGATTTCCTACGTATTTCCCCCATTGAAAAAATCCCGAATTTATTAGAAAAGGTGACAAAGAGAGTTTTGTTGTCCACAGCTCAAAAAGTGTTTGACCCCATCGGGTTCACGAGCCCTGTGTCGCTCCTTCCGAAAGTTTTACTGCGAGAAGCGAGGAAGTTAAAGCTGAAATGGGACGAACCGTTGCCAGAGGATTTGGAAACTCGCTTTCGAAATTGGGCCAGTGAGTTATCTTCGGTCTTCGATATTAAGGTGCCACGATGGGTGAAAGGAGGAGAGGGAAGAGTTACTCTGCACACTTTTGTAGATTCCTGCAAGGAGGGCTACGGCGCGGCGGTTTTCCTGCGAAGTGAAGCCTCGGAGGGGACGAACGTCTATCTTGTTACGGCCAAATCAAGAGTCACTCCGTTAAAAAATATTACTATGCCTCGACAGGAGCTGACAGCGGCCACTATTGGTGCGAGGCTGTGGAACTCAATCAGGGAAGCGTTCGTAGACGAAATTGTGAGTCATTTTTGGACGGATTCAAGCGTGGTCTGGACTTGGATCAGGAACAAAGAACCTTGGTCTATATTTGTAAAAAATAGAGTTGACGAGATCCGTCGCCTTACGGATGAAGGAAAGTGGCATCATGTGCCTGGCGATTTGAACCCGGCCGATCTTCCCTCGCGGGGGTATGACACGCGGACTTTGGTGTTGTCGAAATGGTGGGAGGGACCCCCCTGGTTATACGAAACCCCGGAGAAATGGCCTGTCTCGAGTCCCACAGCCAGCGAAATAGAAGAGGAAGTCGCAAAAGAGAAAAGAAAAACCGTTATCGCGTCGTTGGTCGTCGGAACGGCTCCGAGCATTGACATTTGTTGGACTTACCGGTACTTTTCGAGTTATACCCGGATCGTGCGTGTCGTGGCTTGGTCGCCACGATTTGTGGAAAAATGTAAAAATCGAGACTCGAGGGGTGGTGAACTAACTGCAGAGGAATTTTCCGCTGCTGAGACGTGGTTACTTTGAGCCGTCCAAAATGAGTTTCTGGATGTCAGGAATAATCGTTTGAGCAATTTGAGTTTGTTTCAGGACGAACATGGAACCTACCGAGTGCGAACAAAAATAACAAGAAGAGACGATTCGGTGAATTTTCGTTGTCCGATCGTGCTGCCTGGACGGCACCCGGTGGTTGTCGCACTAATGCGCCAAGCCCACCTGGAAAATCAACACCTAGGCACACAAGGCCTTATGGTGGTATTAAGAGAAAGATTCTGGATTCATCGCGGACGTCGAGCAATCGGGTCGGTGGTTACAGCTTGTTCGAAATGTCGTCGATTTCAGAGCAAACATTTGAACGCGCCTACGGCAGACTTACCAGTGGAAAGAGTCAGGGATGCGGAGCCGTTCGAAGTGGTCGGCATGGACTTTGCTGGTCCGGTCTATTTGCGAGGAGGCGGGAAGGCTTGGTTTTGTGTTTTTACCTGTGCCGTCATTCGGGCCGTTCATCTCGAGTTGGTGAAAGGCCTTTCAACTAAAGAATTCCTTCTCGCTTTCAGACGATTTATTGCGAGGAGGGGTCGTCCGTCTGTCATCTATACCGATAACGGCACTAATTTTGTCGGAACGTCGAATGCCCTAGAGAAGGTGGACTGGGATGAAATTGAGCGATTCAGCGCCGATAAGAAAATGGATTGGCGATTCCTACCCCCTTCCGCTCCATGGTGGGGAGGGTGGTGGGAGCGGCTTATTGGGCTGATCAAACATCTTTTACTGAAGACGCTGGGAAAAGCGTCGCTTACAGCAGATGAGATGAATACCTTGTTACACGAGACCGAATCGATAATTAATGGAATACCCCTGACTTATGTGTCGGAGGATTCGGACGATCTGACCCCGCTTACACCGTCTTTATTTTTGCAGGGTCCGAGGTCGAACGGTGTACCCGATTTAGATCATGTGGATGCGTCGAGTTTGAGTCGTCGCACGAAACACCGACTGAGATTGAAAATGGAATTACGTCAACGATTCCGCGACAAATACCTCGCAAAACTGGCCCAGCATTCCGACAATAAGAACATCAGATACGTCGAAACAGGAGAAGTCGTCTTGATCGGGTCCGACAACAAGAAAAGACAGGATTGGCCGCTGGCTCGAGTTACCGAATTGATTCCTGGCAACGACGGCCGGATGCGTGTAGTGAGACTGGCTACGGCGGCGGGTCACACCGTGCGACCAATTCAACGTGTCTACCCTTTGGAGGTACAACCGGAGCAGAGAGACGAAATCATACAACGAACCAAAAATGATGAAGACGTCACCGACGACAGCGTGGCTAAAAATAACGAAGCCACTACGACTCAAACACGAAATGATGAAGACGTCACCGACGACAGCGTGGCTAAAAATAACGAAGCCACTACGACTCAAACACGAAGGGGACGTACGGTGAAACCACCTAAGAAGTTGGATTTGTGAGTAATTGATCAAGATTTATCATGTATATTTTATTGCCTCTTAATTTTATTGCTTTCGACATATTTTGATTTTTTTTTTTCGTAATTTTGTATTTTAAAATTTTGACCCTTTTGATTATCTAATTTGTAAAGTTGAAGCTCGCGGTGCTCTCTTTAACTTTTGGTGGGAGGATGTTGAGAGTCAAAGTGAAGTGCGGGAAGATAACCAGTAAGGTAACCTTTTTTTGGCGAAATATTTTGTAAGCCGTAGACCCTTTTTTTTGAGAATGTGAATTGAGCGGGAGACAAGAGGTTATGTCGAAGAAGAACCAAGTTGAATTATTAAAAGAGGCCTCCTGGAAAATAAAGAAAACTGAAGTTAAAACGTGTAAAAAGTCTGTTACTCACCTGTTGAATCCTCAAGCGTGGAAGACCCTGCAAAGAGAAAGGCAATCGATAGAAGAAGAATTGGGTATTTATACAAGACCTTTGATTGACCTGCACGTGGAGTATCCTACTCTCCGGCGACTTTGTCAGGGAAGTATTCAATTCATTCATCCTTTAAATTGTTCGACGTTGTGTTTACAACACATGCCTTGAGTTGACGCCACTCGAACCTCTCTTACTTCGAACCTCATTCACAATTGTGGCCCGACCCCCTGACACGCACACCCGAGCGAAATGACCCTTTTTATTGCAAACCATGCGTTCTTTACCAGCAGCGGGACATATCTGGTTTTCCTTGTGTCGCTTGAACCCACACCTGAAGCAATCAACCTCTCGCTTTAAACGAAATTTAATTTTACTTTTTTCTGAGGGCTGTGAATTTTTTGATCTCAACTCATTTACTCCAGTACTCCCAATACCAATATCGACGGACCCTTTAGAAAGGCTTTTTAATTTGTCATGTTGTTCGGACACTTGTTCCAAAAGTAATACAGTTTTTTCCAACTCTGCTAATGTTGTTACATTTGATGGGAAAAGTCGAATAATTTCTTGTTGCCAGACGTCGTTATTCACACCTATTACAAGTTGGTCACGCAGATGTTCCTCGAGGCATTTACCAAACTCGCACACACTAGCTATAGCCCTCAGTTCTTTAATGAAATGTTTAATGCTCTCCCCGTCGTGTCGAAATCTTTAGGCGAATTTTCGACGGTTCGCAAAAATTAAAACGTTACTTGAGAAATATTCTGTCAACTGATGTTTAAGCCTATTGTACCCAATTGATTCGACTTTTTCCGGGTGGAAATGTTCAGCCAACAATTTGAAATTGCTAGGCCCCACGGCCGAAAGTAAAAGAACTCCACGTACCTTGTCGTCATCTGGAATGTTATGTCGGAGTAGCGCAATCTCGAATCTCTGAACATAAAATCGCCATTCCTCTGTCTCTTCTTCAAACTTGTCGAATTGGAATTTTAAATTTTCAAAACCTGTCTCGCTTGAGTCTTCGATCTGTCTTCTTCGAGGCATCCTCGTTCGCCAAATGTAATATCACGATTTACAGATCATTGAACAAGTAAGATATTTCTCGATTTATTTTGTCAAAACCAAAAACTCTAAAAACTGAACAATTAAAAACAATCTGTTAATTTGAAATACATTTGTAGTGGACTCCGTTCCACTACAGTCGCAATATCCTCAACACATTTTTTTGGATCGCTGAACACGAATCTGTGGTTCGCCGAAACATAGTTTACCATTTTTGTGATCTAGGTGTTCAATTTTTTTATCTATTTTTAACCATATAAGTCAAGTTTCGCTACTATGTGCCCTTTTCGGCAAAACAACAAAAAAGTGCTCAAAAAGTCGCAATTTAACAATGTTCCGGGCAAAATATCAGTCAGAAACCTCATCGTTCCGCGACCCAAAAAACCTATATTCGGAAAAAATTACGACTACTAAACCGAAACTTTCCTTCAAATTTCCTAATATTTCTGGAGCAATGTATTATTTGTTTCTAATTTTCATTTATTTCATTTTCAGTTACCATCCTCTGAACATGAATGGAAACTGATAGCCGATGACCACAACAAGATTTGGAATTTCCCTCACTGCGTCGGATCTGTGGACCGCAAACATATTGCTATTCAATGCCCACCACACAGCGGCAGTAAATACTATAACTATAAGTCCTTCTACAGCATCGTGATGTTTGCGGTGGTTGATGCTCACTAGAATTTTTTGTATGTTCACGTCGGATGCCAAGGCCGAATATAGGAACCTTGGGCTTGCCACCTCCTGAACCCCTCTCAGGTAGAGAAATGGAAGTACCATACGTATTATTGGCTGACGATGCTTTTCCTCTGAGCGAAAACATTATGAAGCCCTATTCTGTGGATTTGGCTGTAGGATCACCAAAGCGTGTTTGCAACTACAGAATTTCGAGGGAACGCAGAATCGTCGAGAAAACGCGTTTGGTTTAATAGCTGCAGTTTTTCGAATTCTGCAAACCTCTTTGTCCTTAAATTGCGTACCACAAGAAAAGTTGTAATGTGCGCTGCATTATACCGTCGAGCCCGGAACTCTTATTCACCACCAGGAGTTCTTGATTATGAAGATATTGATAGTGGGGACTTAATTTTTGGGTCATGGAGAAATCATTCATCAGGTGCTGATTTGACTGGCCTACTCATAGAGCTAAATCAATCAGAGAGGAATTAATGAATTACTTCATGACTGAACAAGGAAGGGGGATAAATATTTAACTGGGGAAATTTAGAGTTATTTAATCCTTTTTTCTCTCGGGAATGGATCTTCATTGTTTGTGCTGATTATAATAAAAAAGTAAGCAGTGTTCATCATTCAAATATTTTTTGTCTTTCCGCTACTCACGCGTGTTACTTTGCTGTAATGAATAAATAATAAAATAAATATGTATTAAAAGTAATTACCGGATTTGTAGTGGTTTCGCTGTCAACTCCCATATCTGGAACATATCGAGCCAGAATGAACTGCATGGCTTCAGCAGCAAACCATGTTTTCTTCTTCGAGGCACCACTGCCACTTTTGAGTTTTTTTGTTTCATTTTTGGCATATGTGCGCAAATTTTTTAATGGCCTCATCCGCTGATATATATGGAACTCTTGGGCAACTAGTTCCCATCCATCTCTTTTGGCAGCGCGATTTCTGTATTTATCATCCTCGACGTCCCATAGCTCGTTTCTGAGGTGTACAGCGTTTATGAAATCCAGAATCACTTGATTTGACCAACTACTCATTTTCACCAACACTGAAACACACGCGCCAAACCAAGAGCGTCCCAGTGACCCCTAGTATTCCGCTGCCCACCATGCCCCACTCAATCACCCTCTTTGTTCTCTCCTTTTTTTTTTTTTTTTTTTGTTGATCATCAGCGTTTATCTACAAACATCCCTTGCTCAGCGTCAAGCCACCTTCCCTGGAGTTCAAAACGTTGTCCCACTTTGAACGTCTTTTTTTTTTATGACTTTCAATTTTTCACATTTTGTATTTATTTTTAAAAGTCATTTCGGTACATATTTAAATGTTTTTTGCTTGTTAACGCTCAATAAAGATATTGAAACACTCCGAAATAACGTCTCGAATTGCCGGAGTGAGTTCAACGCCCGGAAATGTTGCTCCACTCGTGGCAATTATTGCCGGCAATATCGGGCAACACTCGGCAATATTGCCGAAACGAAAAAAGTTGCCCGGCAATATGGTGCAATATTTATTGCCGAGAAAAAAGTTGCCAGTGTAAACAGGCCTATAACAGGATAGGTGGGTATGACGTCAGAACCCTCTCATGGCCTAGACGTCGCCGGAATCGGCTTGGACGGAAAGGCACCCCCCCCTCCACAAACCATAGCCCCAAAAAATTGTGTTATAATTAATAATCAAACTCGAATTTTTATTTTGTCAGCTCCACGATATTGCCTTTGAACAAGTTAATTCCGCTTTTTTTTTTTTTTTTTTTTTTTTTTTTTTTTTTTTTTTTTTTTTTTTAATCACCAATCCTGCTAAATTGGTTTTGAATGACCCAACCCTACGAAATTATTTTTCTGAAAAGATTCAGACCCAAAAAATTGCTTTTTAAAATGACCTAACACTGCTAATTTGCTTTTTGAAATTGTCAACAGCGTGAAATCGTGCTTTTGAGTCAGCGAAAACCACAAAAATTTCTTTTTAGGGGTCAACCTGTGCCGTGAAAATAGTTTTTAACGAGCCGCAATTCCGTGAAATTAGATTTTTGATGAAGCCGGATGCGCCGCCAACTGTCAATTAGCACTTTTTCTTAACATATTATAGCCGCAAATCGTTGCGTTTCACCTTAATTTAAGCTTGGGATTTGCGTTTTTCTCAATTTTAGCTACGGAAGAGAACTTTTTCTCAATTTCAGGTGTGAATTAGCGTTCGTTCTTTATTTCATACGCGAATCAGTGCTTTTTTCGGGTCGGATTGCATGAGATATTGAGCTTAATGTCTGGTTTTGGGTAGAATGTTCTGGATTCTGGGGCCTTAGTCCCAATTTTTTTTTTTTTTCAATCAAATCACTAACACCAAATGCTTCCAAATTTTGTCAACGAATTTGACAGTTAAGAGAACGAAATTGAAGTTTTGAACGAAGTAATTGACAGTTTCTATTTTCCCGAAGCTTTCCTGTGAAGGGGCTTAAAAAGGTCTGTGAGATTGACAGTTTCCAAGTCAATTGTGTCAGTTCCTGGGGCGAAATTTATAGTTGTGTAAGACAAAATTGACATTTTGAAGGAGAAAATTGACACTTTCAATAACGAAATGGACAGTATCCGTAACAAATGTCATTTCTTGGACGAAATTGACGAATTGTTTCCAGTACCCGAAAGTTTCCGGTGAAGGGACTCAAAAACCCCATGGTATGAGCCCGGAATTGTCCGATGCTGAACCTCGAAATCAAGGTTTGGGATCTTTCGTTATGCAGGAGGAAATTCCTCCTTATTGAAACGCGTGTTTCCGGTATAAGACAATCGCGAGAATTTTTTACCTCAAACTTACGACTTATTTATGATAGGTTATAGTTTCGGCCTCAAGGAATTCTATTTTCCTCAGAAAATAGACAAGTTTTGTTATGTATCCCACCGGATACAGTGCCAAGTGTACCGGTGTTTTATTATTATAGTCAAACTACATGTTGCAATTCTTGCCTGCTTGGTCTGATGGTGACAGATAGGTGTCATATTAGGTTTTTTGGGTGTCAGGATGATTGGGGGGGGGGCGGAAATTTTTTGAAAAATCACCAAAAAACGTTCCCACCCTACTGCCTTCAAGTCTCGCATAATTATTTTCAATAATTCAATTGAATTATTTTCTCTTCTTCGGCTGTACGCTGTAAGTGACTTTAGTTACCTACTTACGCGTGTAACTCATTTTAGATGGTCTTGGTCTGAAGAAGTTTTCCATGGGGTCGTCAGCATTCCTGAGGACACGCCGAAACCTACGAAAAATCAGAGAACTCCTTATGAGTATTTTTCCCGTTATTTTTCTGATAATGCTTTAGACCTTATTTTCAGTCATACTAAACTTTATGGACTACAAAAAACGAGAAGTGACATTTACATAAGCAGGCGAGAAATCAGACAGTTCTTGGCGATAAAGCTAATTATGGGTCAAGGTATATAGACTACAGAGGTATGCTCCTAACTTTTTAGCTAATCATAATCATTCGCGCAATGACGTCACGGGGTTAGATCCATTTAAATCAGACGGTAGGTATTTCAATAAAATATCCCCGTCAGTATTCGTTACCAGGAAGAAAACCAAGTTTTACATTTGCAAGTGACTGGAATCACTGCTAAAACTTGAGGGAAAAGGCCTCGACATGTGAGCGGAACGACTTTACACGGAATGACTTTACGTCAAAAATTGTTGGGAACAAGTTTACAAAAAAAAGTAGTGGCTGGAACGAACTTTCACGCGCCCGATCAATCAAATATGAAGATGACTTTCGGTCGTAAAATGACCGAGTATTATAATTGTAAGGTATGCTTCCTTACAATTAAACAATGAAATATCAATTCAACACTTTGAATTACTTTCCCCACCGATACGAGAGTTGATGTAAATCCAAAGAAATTCCTAACGATAGTCTGGTTTCGGGTAAAACAACCACAATGTTATTAAAAATAGGCTATAACAAAGCTATACAAATATAGTAGGCTGGGTGAATGAGATGAACAAGGCAAAAACAAACCAAGCAAGTCTAAAAACCACAGTAACAGAAAGGGCCCACGTGTGCGATAACATCACAATTTTATAAGAACCTCTCACCTCATCTCAAGTCTAACCCGGGTGACGTAACGGTTGCCAAGGGGTAGCCCCTAGATACGAGCATACCTCTGTAGTCTATATACCTTGATTATGGGTGTCGTGAAAATACCTGCTTACTCTGATTATTGGGCCCAAGGCACGCGTTTTGAAAAAGTTTCCCAGATCATGCCACTAAAAAGGTATGAATTTATTAGAAGATTTATACACTTTGCCGACTATTCAAAACCTGCCGACGATAGATATTTTAAAATACGAGAACTAGCCGAATTGATTAGGTCAAATTGTAATGCTCAGATCAATGAAAAAAAACAATCAATTGACGAAATGATGGTCCCGTACAAGGGACATGAAGCTGGGAATCGTAAGCAGTACATCAAATCCAAGCCTAAGAAATGGGAGTTTAAGGTTTTTGTTAGAGCCGGAATGTCTGGTATTGTTTACGATTTCCTGATTTATGACGGGCCGGATACTTTTAAATCAATTACGTTCACGGAATCCGAAAGTAACTTCACGATGGCTCCAAAAGTTATACTGGCCTTGGTCAAAACGATTCCGTGTCCTGCTCTGACCGCAATATATTTTGATAATTTTTTTTCGACCCTCTTTCTGATAGTCCACTTGAGAAAAGAGTATGGGGTCCTCTCATTAGGCACAATTAGAGAGAATACATTACCAAAGCTAGATTTACCAACCGAGAAGGAAAATAAGAAGAAGAATAATAGAGGGTTTTATGTTCAAGAAACCGATAGCAAAAATAAAATCTTTGTCGTAAAATGGCTGGACAACAAGCCTGTCGTGTTTGCCAGCAGTTTTGTAGGAGCCAACCCTGTCACGCTAAAAAAAAAAGATGGAGTAAAGTAGAAAAAAAAAGAGTAGATGTTGACTGTCCCCAAGTTGTATCCCAATATAACAAACATATGGGGGGAGTTGATTTAGCTGACATGCTGGTGGCTCTGTACCGAACTGACTACACTACGCACAAATAGTAAATGGCATTCTTTTCCCAGCTTATTGACATATGCGTAAACAATGCTTGGCTGGCATATCGCCATGAAGTTGGTGAAAAGGATGCCATGCCCCTGAAAAAGTTTCGCCTTCAAATTGCACAAAGCCTTCTTCCTAGGCCTGTTGGACGTCCAAAATCGGCTGAAATTGAGCCACCACCAGCTAGATCAACTCTCCCTACTCTTCCGTTACCATCTGATCGATACGATCAAGTAGGTCATTTTCCGACATTTACGTCAAAAGGCAGGTGTAGATATTGTCTAACTGGTCAGACAACAGCGTACTGCAGCCGATGCAATGTAGGGCTCTGTCTGTTGCCCCACAGAAACTGTTTTATTGACTTTCACAAACAGTAATTTTATCTTACTTAAGTATTTATGCTATTTCTCTATTCGTTCTTAGTCGATTCCAATATTATTGTAATAAGCTTTTTCTCTCTGTCTATTGTGTGTGATAAATTCGTTACCTACCAAACGCAACGTTACCAATTTTTAAAGTTTTTCTGAATGAATAAATATATTCATGTATAACTATATTGTTCGTTTGATTTTTTAAAGTAATAATTCCTTGAAATATTCCTCATTTCCTTGAAATAATTCCTTAAAACCACAAGAAAATTTTGTTTACAGCTGTTCTAGAAAGGCCTGAACTCGGCAGTGTATCTTCAGCGATACGTCGTGAACGTGGTAGTGTATCCGCAGAGATTCAGTGAGAACTTGGCAATGTATCTTCAAAGATACAGCGTAAACTTGGCAATGTATCCAGAGAGATACAACGTTGACTCGGCAATGTATCCTGAGAGATACAAATTTAAATTGAGGCTGTACTGTTAACTGAAGGACAGAGGAATGTTTTAACTATTTTTCAGTATTACGAAAGCACCAAGAATTAAAAAAAAATACGCCGACTGAAAATTCAACAACAAAAATTCTTGCCAGCTTTAGGGTTAATAAAAACGGTTGTGTGAAGGGGGAACTTTGACAAGTCAGTTTGGATATCAGTGTTATCGCAGTGTGACGTCACGAGTGTCATCAGAAATCTTGTGTTCGCATTCCGTATTTATAACTTTACTAGTCTCTCATCGAATTTCTGCAATTCTCGACAATGTTAGTTGTATGTCCTCTATACACATCATCACAGAGCACTGAGTATGTTAGTTGCAGCTGGGTTCCAGTAGCATCGACCGTACACTGCTGCCGGGAAACAATCCATGTCTAGTTTCCTCACTGGTGTTTGGTGGTGTGGTGTGTGGTTTGCAGCGCCTTCTGATGATAATCCTGGTGCACTCGTTGATCAATTTTTGGACTCAATCATCAAAATAACTGAGCATTGCTTCCCTCTGAAACGGAAAAAGTCTTGCTCTAGCCGAGTTAATAAAAATAGGCTTCGGTACACATCTGAACTCAGACAAAAAAAAAATTGTATATGACATTCCGTAACCTGGTCTATAAACAGCACCCCACTGTCGATAATCTGAACACCTTCAAGAAAAGTAAAAAGGAATACCACGCGTCACTATCAGAGGCAAAGTTTAATTCGAACAATGACTACATAAAAAATTCTAACAATGCCTGTAAAGCAGCCTGGAATTTAGTCAGGAACGAGACAGGCACAAATATCCCCCGTGACGACGCCAACGTGCTTAGTGCTGATGAACTTAATAGGTACTTCATCAAGTGTGCAGAGGATGGAAGAATGATTATGGCTGATCTTTCATCGGACGCCGAGCTGCCGGTGAATGTCTCGTTGTCGCAGTTCCAGCCTGTCGACATGGAGGCTCTTCGAAAGCATGTGTTAAACATGAAATCCTCAAATGCCAGAGACTGCTACGGCCTATCCACGAGTCTGTTAAAAACTGACATCCTCACTCACTGTACACAAATCTTATTAGGCATAGTGAATGACTGCATGACAAGGGGCTATTTCCCGGATGCATTGAAACTAGCCAAGGTGGTTCCCGTGCACAAAAAAGGAAGCAAACGTGATATCTCCAACTTTCGCCCCATCTCCATCCTTCCCGTCGTATCGAAGATAGTGGAGGACATCATAAACGACCAGTTAGTTGACTATTGTGATGAGGCTGACACCTGTCAAAATTATCCCTTCAAAATTTTAAAAAATAACGATCCCCTCCTCATATGATTGAGAGGTAGGGATAAAAAAACATAATAAAAAAATTTTAAAAAAGTCAGTCAGTCTAGATCGGGCACGAGATCAGAAAGACACAAAAAAGAAAGAGTAAAGTTTCACGGGCGCAAAGAGGACCGCTATAGTGATACCAGAAGACGGAAGTCACACGACAAGTGACACAGAAAGAGCACACCGTCAACTTACACCATATCAGAAGAGAACGGCCTGACACACACGGCCAAGATTAGAAAACGGAGTCACACGAAGTGAGAAACACCAGAAAAGTGGACACCAAAAAAAGTGATCACCGAGAAGTCGCGAAGAAGCCCGCCTTGCTCGCCGTCCACTCGTCAACATCCCCAGTCATCTCACTCACACCAATCACATCACTTTCACAAGTCACATACACTTCGCCTACCCCACCCCTCAATCAGTGGCATTAAATCAAAGGAAGCCGGAAGAAGAAAACACAGAGGTTAGTCAATTTGACTCTCCCCTTGGCTTAAGACGCCCCACTAATTGATCCTTGATCAAAATTTCAGCTATCGTTCAGCAATAAAGAAGTTCGTTAAACAACCGACTGCTGTGGACAACTGTTGTTAGTTTATTTCTTTTGAGCCGAGCAAACCCAAATTTAAGAATCACAAGGTGTGGCCAAGTGGAAAAAACCCACATAACCACACCACACTATCTGGAGCGCAATGGACTTATATCGGCAGTTCAATTTGGATTCCGAAGGGGTAAATCAACTAGTGATGCCATCATTGCCCTCGTCTCAAAAATTCTCGAAGCCTTTGAAGCGCGAAATATGGCAGTTGGGACCTTCCTTGATCTGTCAAAGGCCTTCGATTCCTCCAACCACCAGTTGATCATTGCTAAGCTGAGAAAACTTGGTGTCGCAAACCCAACCTCTTGGCTTCTTATCTTGAAAACCGCTCTCAGTATGTCTCCTGTAATGGAAAAGAGTCGGAACCTCTGTCAGTGACGTGTGGTGTACCCCAAGGCTCCATACTTGGACCAACACTTTTTCTCGTTCTTATAAACGACTTGGCTTCCGTATTAGGAAACGATGCCCTGCTCCTGTACGCCGAGTTCTGAGTTACGTTAACTCAGAATTAACTGAAAAAAGGCGTCACTATTTATGTAAACAATGTTAGAGTTAGGTAACTCGAACCTAACTCCCGGTGGTGAAATTGGCCCTAAGAAAAGTGTTCTACTTATTTTTCAATTCAAGCACAAGCTAACTTTTTTTATTCATTCTTTTTGAACATACGGTATACGGAAAATATTTGACTTCATCTCTTACATCCCCTAGCCCAGTTCACACGGTCGAGTAGAGCATGCGAGAACAGGGTGGGGACGGGTGGCTGCCAGTACAGTGGCGACTTCTACTCGGCACGTCCGAACATGTGTTCTAGTTACTCGCCTGGCGAGTGAACTAGCAAGGGTGAAAGCCTAGTTCACACTTTCGAGTAGAGCATGAGAGTACAGGCTGAGGGAGGGTGGACGCCAGTAGAGTGGCGACTTCCACTCGTAACGTCTGAACATGTGTTCTAGTTACTCGCCTTGCTAGTGAGCTAGAAAGGGTGAATAGAGTGCGTACGAGTCATTGGCCCGGGGGGGGGGGCAATTACTCGCACACTGGCAAACCTCGCACTTCTCGATTTCATACTGGCGTCTCGCACAGGAACATTCGAACGTTTTTCAAGTACTTCTCCACTACTTCCTTGCCAGCTGTGTACGTAGGGCGATTCGTTTTTCTACTTCAATTTTTTTTCAGCGCATGTTTATCACAATAGTAGATTACATTACAAGATTAGTAAGTGGTAGTGATGGGTCAAGGGAAAAACCCATTGGGAATATTCCCGTTTTTTGGGAAAAAACCCGGTTTTTTCCCAAGAAAGTATTTTCCCACCCGAATTGGGTTTTTATTAGTTCAATTTGAATAGAACTTATCACTGCAGAAATTAGAGAATTCAGCCTCGAAGCGTGAGTTTTTTTCCTCGCGCAGCCTCTTGTAACCTTTCCCTCAACTCTGAGAAGTCTCTATCTGCTCCATAGAGATAATTCATCGCATTACGCCACATTGAGCTAAAGCTCGCTGAAAATTTACCTCGGTCGTCACTTTCCAAGAATGAACAGTCCCTGATTCTACGAAAACTGAAAGACAGAATGGACTCCAGCGTTAAAAGTAGTATTCATTACGCTGCGACACTCCTGGGCCCATCATCATAGGGGACGCTGCTGAGCAAGACGAGCAAATAGAAGGTATTAAAAATTCATAAGGTTGCCACACAGATGAAGGTTAATGTCGACAAAGCGATGGTGGATTTGGCCAACTATCGTTCCAAGGATGGACTCTGGGGGAAGACATTTTTGTGGGAAAGTGCCTCGGCGGTCACGCCAAGTGTTTGGTGGCAAGGACTTTGTTCGACTTCAACTTTGTCTTCCGTTGCGGTTAGAATTTTATCAGCTGCGACAGAAAGATCCTTTAGCACGTTTTCTTGAATGAACAGCAAAAAAAAAAAAAAAAAAAAAAAAAAAAAACCCGTTTAACGACTGATCAAGCCGGAAAACTGACCTATCTGTCCCACAATTGGAAAACTCAAAATCTTCGAAGAAGGAAAAACAGAAAGCAGTGACTCCTCAAACCTTCTTGGACGCTGGGATACCGAAAACAGGCTCGGCAGGCAAATTCACACTTCATTTTTCAAAGGTCCAACGAAACTGATGCAACGGCATCTGAATCATCATCATCGTCATCAAACGAGGAAACCTCTGGCGATGCATTCCAAAAGAAAAATTAATGGATATTTGGTGGCAAGGCTCGGCTTCAGCTTTGTCTCCCGTAACGGTTAGAATTTTAACCATTTTTGTGCAAACAGAGAGTTCGTATGATTCTATGGGTGCAATAAATACCTATAGTCGTTTGTTTATTATTCATTTGCTGAGTCTGTTGCAACATTCAGTGAAAAACGGATAAAAACCCAGTATTTTCCCAAATTGGGTTTTTTCCCGGTTTTTTCCCAGGGAAAAAACCCGAAATTTTATTTTCCCGGTGTAAACCCATCACTAGTAAGTGGTGCCTTACCTGCGAGTTTTTTGTTTGGCGGACGAGGCTTGCCGACGAGTACCACTTAATAGTCGAGTGATGTACGTTATTTTTCGCGCAACCGCCGTCGAATATTACCCAGTTTTATTCTTTTAACAAAAAAAAACAAAAAAAAAAAACATGTCTTAAGATATTTCTATAATCACGGGTGAGGTGATAACATTTCAACAAAACAAAGGCTGCACAAGGTTATAGAAAACTGACATGTAAAAAACTTTTCATGTCAGTTTTAAACCTTTACTATACAGTTTTCAAAAACTGAAGCTATAAAGTACCAGGCTATGAAAAATTCAACTTACTGGAGTTATTGTGTTATCGTAATGGGCAACTTACGAAGCAAGTTGCGCGAAAAAAATATGCGAACAGAACAGTCTAGTTGGAGAAAAAAAGAAAACGGCAGAATCGGTCAATAAAATCGTTATTGAACACTTACCTCGGTGGCACGGAGCTGGCGGGAAGACCGTTGGTACGTATACATCCAAACAACAGGTTTACAAAAGAAGAAATGCTCTGTTTATAATTTAAACTCGGAATTGAAACGCTTCCGATAGGAACGCATGGGGTTACCAGTGAGAAGTGACGTCAGGAGTTCGAAGATGACGAAATAAGTCTCTGTATCTCCTGCGATACATTGCCAGCTTTTGGGTTAATTTCAGGAAAAGTAAAGCTTTTCTTATTTTGTGCAAGCATTTTTCACAATCAGGTATTCCATATCACTCAAAAAAAGTAAAAATCCATGCAGTTCTCGGATGATGTCAAGTCCCCAATTGTAAGCGAATATATGTATATATAGATCTTGGCACCAAGATCATTCACCTAAATGATCTTAGTTCTATGTTAGGCCCTCATTGATGATAGAAATCTCTTCTTATTTTTTTCGAACATTTTTAAAGATGAGTTAGAGAATTGTACGCCTGTTATTATACCCATGAACGAGGAACGAAATCCACTTCCCCGCCCTCAAAAGGCCTTGGAAACTAGTGAAGCTTGACAACTTAAAAACTGTCTTAGGGGGTTTTCACGGTAGATTTCTGGATGAAATCGGTCGGAGTCGGATGTTCTCAAGACCCCTTCCCCCTCGCCCAACGACCATAGCACGTTATCCAACGCCGTCTAATAACTTTTATTAACGCTCGGGCTGGAGACAAAGACGAAGAAAAAAAAAAAAAATGAAGGTGAAGAAGATTCAAGTCAAAGCATGACATTCCGAGAGTTCTCTTGCGCAACTGGATGGTTATTCTATAGAAAGCTCCCAGATGTGATTGGAACTTTAATTAATTGAAATTGTTGTTGAATAAAAAAAGCACAAAAGATTGGATTTATCTCAATTGTATTGAATCTTTGACGAGACAGGCACACCGTCAAAGGTTGTCTCTTATTCTTTATCCGTTCTTTTTCTTTCCTTATTGAAATCCTTATTCAATCTTCAAATCGGTGTGTTGCAGTGCACACATGAATTGGCTATTGGTTAGCTGGGAGGGCTGAAATTAAATTCAATAATGTAATTTACGTCATTGCAAAAAAAAATCGTGTACGGTTTGGTGTGCGAATTTGTTCATTGGACAACAAAAAGTTGCTGCAAAGATATAGTCGCATATAAGAAATTTAAAAAAATCAGCACTATCAAAATGGTGCAAAGTGGTATTTCGGTTATTGACAGCACTGCGTCAACAATTTATTTGTGGTCTTCCAAGGTGAATTCTTGTAAAACACAGATGGCTAGTCGACATGCGATTCGTGCACTGAGATGACCATCAATGTACTCACGTATAATTAACTCTGAATGGAAAAAAAATGGCACGGCTAATTGCTAAAGCCAAACCATTAAAATTGAAAACAGAGCCATCAAAAGATAAAAATAATAAAAATCTTGCAAGGAAAAAAAATTGAAGATAACAAAAAAATCACTCTCATGCATCTATCTACCTTTGAGAGAAAAAAAAAAGTTGCCTAAACAAACAAGGCTTTCGAGTCTATAATTAGAAGCCAGGAGCGCATCTTTAATTATAGCCAACATCACAACAGTAACTTAAGACTCAAAAAAGGGAAGGAATTAATGGCTGTGAAAGAAAACTCTCGATCGGAGTAAAAAGCAAGGGAAGGGGAAAAATAAGCTTAATGGGTATGGAGTTTTTTCAACTTCCTGAGTGAGGAATGATATTTTAAAAAGGGTGCTGATCATAAGAAAGGTTCGTGC